>CM041786.1:103275303-103817844 GCA_023375725.1 Nephotettix cincticeps | reverse complement strand
GATTTTAAACTTGCAAGAAAACACGAATTTTCCTGGACATTAGACCTATCTAGAACTTATTTTCTACTCAGTTATTTCCAAAATTTAAAGAAATTCCTTAGTGCCGTTTTCGAGATCCGTGTGCAAATATATATATATATATTGTACCAACTCATTTACCAACTCAAATTTATAGAAATGGCTAACAACCAAAAATTAACACATTCAGTCAAATACCTCAAGCTTAAAGCAGAAAAAATCAAAGAAGACATAAAATTTAACAAAAGATGTCTTTCTGAAAACATAATCCCTAATTACGTTCAACTTCAAACAAAATCTACCAGTCAAGCTGCAAAGAGAACTTTGAAAACTGCTAAAAATATATGGATAAAGGAGGAAATCAATTTTCTTTATTCAAAACTCCAACAAACCAAAAACTCTATTGAGACATTGTATAAGGAAGCAAAGGACCTTTACCATGAAGAAAGTGTGGAAGAAATGGATTTATATATAGCCGAATGGATCAAACCAATTATAGACGAGAAGAAACAGACCCACAAAAAGAAGATAGAAAAACTAATTGAATTACAAAAAGGTAAATATCACATAAAATATAATGAAATAGCAAAACAATTCAATCATGCTGTTCAAAACTTAACAAACATAGAATTTACAAAAGAAGTAACTAATCTTTTACAGAATTCTTTAAAGTACAACATTTCTATGGATCACAAGGAAAAAATTATAGAAAAAGATTTAATCGATTTGGAAGTATCAATAAGAAATAATGCTGAAAAAAACATAAAAGATCCCATAAGGTATAACTTTATTCATGAACTAAACAAGATTAAAAATACTAAAATAAATCAAAATGTGCAAGAGAAAACAAAAACAGACCTCAAACTAATAAATTCTATTGCTGACAAATTAAAAGAAGATGATTCAATTCTTACTAAAGCAGATAAAAGCAATGCAATAGTTATAATCAAGAAAGATGATTATAACGAAAAAGTTGAAACCTTTATTAAAGACAACCAATATAGTATTTTAACAAAAGATCCAACCGACCAATTTTCCAAATCCTTGAACACTAAAATAATGAATTGTAAAAGTTTAACAAAACAAGAAAAAACTCAACTGAAATCAACAAATTCAAAAGCTCCAGTCTTAAGAGGACAGCCCAAAACACATAAAAATAACATTCCTATACGCCCTGTTGTAAACTTTATTAATGCACCAACCTACAAAATTTCAAAATTTCTAGATAAGAAAATCAAAACTGGGCTAAATTTAGACGATGGATATAATGTAAAAATACATATGACATAATAAACAAAATTAAAGATATAAATATTCCGAACAATTCATTACTAATATCCTTTGATATAACAAACATGTATTTGAATATCCCTATTAAAGAAACCATTCAAATTTTAAGAAGAAACCTAACAGAAAATAAGATGATGAATAAAAAGGAAATAGATGATATCATCAATCTGACTCAGATAACTCTCAAACAAAACTATTTCTGTTATAATAAAACTTTCTATCTCCAAGAAGACGGTTTACCCATGGGATCACCCCTATCAGGACTAATTGCAAACATATATATAACAGAATTAGAGAAAACAAAAATAATAAATGATGTTAATCCATTCAAAAACAAAATAAATTATTGGTACAGATATGTAGATGATATCATCTGCCTATTTGAAGGTACTAAAATTGAAGCTGACAAATTTTTGAAACACATTAATACATTATCACCAACGATAAAATTTACAGAAGAAATCCAGGAAAAAGATATAAACTTCCTTGACATCAAAATTACAAAAATTGGAACAAAACAATCTTTCGACATATACAGAAAACCTACCACAACAAACACCATCATACCCTATAATTCTAACCACCCATGGAATCACAAAATAGCAACATTTCACTCACTAATTCACAGACTCGTAAATATTCCACTCTCAACAGAAAATTTCATCAAAGAATCAAACACCATAAAATATATAGCAGAACAAAATGGATACAGAACAAAAATGATAGACAACATGATAAAGAAAAAACTAAAAAAGAAGATTCAACCCACAACACAAAAATCAAATGAAATAAAAGATAAATATATGTGTGTACCATACAACAATTACATGGACAAAGCCATAAGAAGAACACTCAAAAATACAAATCTTAAACTAAGCTACAAAACAAAAAATAATATTTTTCATTTGATAAACAAAAAAACGAACCCTGAAAAAATAGACAATGATAATTTTAACAAACCTGGAATTTACAAAATCAAATGCAGTGATTGTGACAGATATTACATTGGACAAACTCATCGAACATTTAAAACAAGATTTAAAGAACACATTCAAGCACTTAAATCCAACAACAAAACTACATGTAAATCAAACTTTGCAGAACATTTAATAACATCAGGACACAATTACAAAAACATGACAGAAAATTTATCAGTACTGGAGTTCGAAAAACAACGTGACAAATTAAATGTTAAAGAAGAATTGAACATCTACATTCATCGGAAAAAAGATCCAACAAATATTTTAAATTCAATGTTACCACCACATATTCACCCAATCTACGATCAAATAGAAAAAATAAGAAACAAAAAAACATAAACACATATACATACAACATCCATCTCCTCTCTTCTTTACTTTTCAAAATTAACCATATGACATTTATAAATTTTATTTACATCAAGGTTATGTTCTTATTAATACACCACTTGATAATGGACTTAAGTCTGAAACATGTTGTGAATTTTTAAATAAAATAATTTCTCAAACAAAAAAAAATACCCCCGTCGCAGCAGACCTGCGTACTCAGCGAATTTCCAAATCAATAATATAATAATAATAATATATGACAAGTTTGGTCAAAATCTGTCGATAAACATGAGAATTTTTGCCTATTCTCCATAAGATTAAAATGGGAAAGAGTGAGTAGGTTTGCTGCTGTGAGGAACACTGAAAGTAGCCATTTATACCATCAAAAATTTTATTTTTAACATTTATACCAACTTTAATCAACATCTGTCCATAAATATAGGAGTTTGCCTAATCTCCATATGATTAACATGGGAAAAGAGTATGCAGGTTTGCTGCCATGATAAACACATAAACTATAATTTTTTAGCACAAATGTATGGATCTCAACCACATAAAGCTAAATATCAAGTTTTATCCAAAAATATTCATTAATATGGGAAATATTAATTTTTCCCTATCCTCCATAAGATTAACATTGGAAAACTTGTTGCAGGATCGGTGCTGGAAGGTTTTTGTGAAGAGCAATATCGAGAATATCAGGTTGAAAAAGGTTTTGCGATGGATAATAAGTTGGATCGGAAGGAGCTGAGATAAGCACTCCGATTTCATTAATGGTGTGTAGAAGCCGAACTCCATTTGGATTACTGACCCGACATACCCAGAAAGTATGTTTGCAATTCAAATCACCCAAAACTAGAGTTGAGGCGTTTTCGTCAAATAAGTTCAAAAGATCTTGGTTATTTAAACGTCTGTTGGGCGACTTATACGTCGATATAACACTTACTGAATTACCAGTTTGAAAATTTAACTTTATACCGACTGCTTCAATTGAGGTGAGTAAAGGAAGAAATATAGCGTGATGATTAATATTCCTCTTCACAAAGATGGCCACACCTCCAGAAGCACGAGGTGCGTTCCTGTCTTCTCTGTAGATGTCGTATCCACTCACTTTAAATTTTTGATTAACAACTAAATGAGTTTCTGAAACACAAGCAATGTCTATGTTATGTCTAACCAGAAAATATTGCTTTTTGCTTCACCAATCCATTCGGATTCCAATTCAGGATTTTTAAATTACGGATAGCTACTAAATTAAAATCCATTGCTGAAAATAGTTGACACTAACTCAGATATAAAGGATTTTATCATCGGAATGTAAGGCTTGATAAAGGATAGGATGGATTTTAAGATGGGGTAAACTGTTTCGTTTTCTGATTTTTCTTGATGCGGTTCTGTTCTGTTTGGAGTGGGTCGAGAGGTTTTGGTAATATTAGCAAAACTAAGGCGAGGGGCGCTACGATCAGTATTTTGTGAGGTAGGCCTATTTTGATTTAATGATTCAGTTTGAAGAGGAGGAAAGTTGTTTAAATTAGTTTCTAATACACCGCGATCTTGAGATTTAGGTGAGGAGCTGAGCTTATCTTTGTTTTGTTGAGATTTATTTTTAATACTGAGAAAGTAAGGGCAGCCGCGGTAGTTAGCTGCGTGAGAATTGTTACAATTCACACACTGAACTGGATCTTCCTTTTTCTTGGTGCATTGCGAAAACAGATGGTTGCCAGTACATTTAACACTAACGGGGTTCTAGTCTACAGTAGTTCTTAGTGTGTCCGAATCTTTGACATCTAATGCATTGGGGTATTGACTTAGATTTACGTTTTGGCTCAATTTGAATTTTTGAGTGAAATAAAAATTCTAGTCCAAAGATCTCGTTGCCTGTGTCAGAATCCTCTAGTTCGATCGCACAAATGGGCATGGGGTACTTGTCTTTATTGTAGAGCCTAGTTACTTTTATGACAGGAAAGTGTAGTGACTTAAGTTCGGCAGAAATTTCTCCATCAGTCAAGGAAATGGGAATATTTCGCATGATGACGGAGAGCCGCTTTTTATCTGGAGGACAAAAGGAATGATATTGAACGTTCAAGGAATCAAAGTGTGCAGTCAGAGCACGGTAGTCATCAGAAGTGGAGACATTGATTTTGATACTAGACCCTTTATTTACAGTGTAGTAATCCTTACTAAGGATTTGATTGAGATCTGAAATCAGAGCTTGATAGTTGTTAGAATCGTGGAGGAATATAGGAGGAATATGTTGCCTTTTAGAAGCGGAAGTTCCGTCTTCAGTATGGGAAGGGGCAATGGGGTCGAATCTGTTTTTAATAACAGTTTTGCAGCGGTTGTCAGTCAGTTGCGCCAGGGAAGAGTTTGACCTAGATTTTCTTTTGTTGACGAGTTCAAAATCATCATCAGATTGGTTTTCAGTGATGAAATCCATCGCGCCATTTTCATGTTCGTTGTTTAATAGAAAACGTTTATTAGGAGGGTTCATGGTTTGGTCCGTTTCACCTAGTATTGTATGCTTACCGGCTTTGTTGGTGGTGGTATTGTCCACAGTCACGCGGTCATGTACGTGGTCGCGGGTTGATGTTGATGAATAGTTGTGTTCATTTAGCAAGGTTAGGATTGGTTGTTTTAACACTGTTGGACGCATTTAGTATGAAAATGTACCTTACTGTATTAAAAATCAATCAGTAAATGTCAAAAACAATGTTAACACCAAAAGCACTTCTGAAATCTTAACAAAAACTATTTAAAATAATAAAAATATCAAGAGCAAAAAGAATAACATACTTTGCTGTCAAATCACAACAGCTGCTCTGTACAGTAAAGATATACTTTATAGTTTTAAAATAATGAATGATTCAGATTGGACAGTAAAGAATATTGCTAATGGAAAGTAAACAGCTGCAGCTTTAGAAATCAAATATTTTGATTGTAGATTAGATTAGATTAGAATACCATTTGAAATGGTGATATACCAAGGTAGGTATTTTAAGCCAAGTATGATTGAGAAATTAGTGGAAGATTAATTGGTAGATTAGATTAGCATTTAATAATTAGTCGATTACTAAATATTAGGAAATTTATAACTAAAATTATTCACCATAAGATTAACATTAAAACTTTAAAATTCTATAAAATGGAAACTTATGAGACTTTTCACAAATTTTATTTTCACCAAAATATCCCGGAAAAATATAGATCACCTTCCTAAAAGTTCCAAAAAAACGAAAAAGCACGATCAAGCCCCCCAAAAACCTACAAGAAAATAACCACAACTAAAATGACGTACTTCATTTAATTACTTGCCAAAAGGGCAGCGAAATCAGCGGCACGCGCGCGCTCGTGTGGCGTCGGTTCGAGTTACGGCAAACAATATTAATTTTGTCTGACGGTGTGCAGTGTTACCAACAAAAAAAGGCTGATGAAAATGCCGCGTGGCGCATGAGAGGGAGGGGCCAATTTGAAGGTAAATTGAACAGAGCAATTTGTGTTGATTCTGTCAATTACGCGCGTTACTGTTTAAATCCGACTCGCGACTCGGATGTGGCATGTGGGGGAGCGCGGTTAAGCCGAGGGGCGGAGGTGGAGGGGATGACTGAGTGGCGGAGGGGGGGTAATGTAGGAGAGGATACAAATACGGTTATTTATTGACTGGTGACAACGAGATATCGTATTGATCAAAGTGTACATCAGCACTGGAATTTATTGTATTTTGACGACACTGAATTGTTTATGTTTATTGCCATAGGCTAGACCGATTTAATTTTAAAATAATCATATTCTGTATTAGAGTACTGTATATGAAGTAAAGATGCATAGTGAGACATTAAAGAGTATAATGTCATATGGTTAACTGAAGTTTTTTTAGAATATACTGACATTTTCTGAATATAGGCCACTGAAATTTAGATTAGCCTATAATTTCAGTTAACAACTAGCAGTAATCGATCGTCTAGTAATCGGGTTGTAGGATTCAGTGTTAAGAAACGAGATATTTATTATCATCTATATAAATAAAATTAGAGTTTTGTCTGTACATTGCTCAGAATTATTCATTTTTTAGTTATTTTTACTTTTCGTGCGTTAGAGAAGCCGAAACCGGTCTTATCTCAATTTTTGTCTGTTTATCTGTTTGTCTGTGACGCTCCAGGAGGCATTTTACGCCGTCTCCTCCGAAAAAACGGGAGAACTGGAAACAATGAAACTTATTTCATACATTCTCTACATTCTAGAGAAGGTTTTTAAAGGCTTAAAAGTGTCCGCCGACTCTTGTAAAGTAAATAACGAGTATTTAAAAACCCACTTTTTACACGAAATTGGTCGCATTTTGCTTCAGTTTTAAATGAATAACCTACTGGCAATAATCAGCTGTCTTTGTATTTAAAGGTTTAATGAAAAGAAAAACAAACAGCTGTTGAATCAATACTAGTTTATATTGGTCATTGATTTAAACCCATTTCGAAATCATACTACTGTATATTACAAAGTTATTTTAACGTATAACTAATAATAATAATGGTATAAATGTTCTAATCTATTTAATTGTAAAGTAATGTTAAATAATAAAGCTGGGTATTCATTTATTTTCTTTGTATCGATATGTTTAGGATTTCAGGTTTACATTTTGGTATGCTGATATTTCTTCTTCAAACGGAATCCTACAACCCAACCCGTACAAAGGACGGGCTTACTGCTAGAGACAAATAAAAACCTGATATGTTAAACAAATAAATACAAAGAAAAAATCATTTGCCACCTTAATATTTAGCATTAATTTGCAATTAGATAAACTAGGAAATGTGTATCATTATAAAAGTTGTTATGAGTTAAGATCAATATTTAATAATATATAACAATTTTAAAATACAGGTAGGTTTAAAATCAATGGTAAAAGAAAACAAACAATTAATCAGCTTTAATTGGACATCTGTTGGTTATTTCTTTCTGTTAAATATATGTAAATAAAATTAGAGTTTTGTCTGAACACTTATTGGAAAATTATAATAATAGTTTGGCTATTTTTATCTCAAAAAGTAATTGTGTTTACTTCCCTTTTGGAAATAGGTTAAATCATGGATGTGTCTAAAGGGGACCTTTTACGTTCCTCTAAACAGCTGCCATATGACATATTATGACATATGACTGTATTACCATATGACAGCACTTCCGTTACAAATTTTGATCTGACGGATTACCAATACCAAAACTATTCATTATTATGAATAGCAATGAATAACTTGCTGTAAATTAAAATCGATATTTACATTGATAATTTTGAATTTGACCTTTTTTTAAATTGTAAGCTCACTTTATTAAATTGTTATCTTAATGTAACCCAAATTTTATTTATCTACTTTAAAACCAATGTGACGTAAGCAAGCGGAAAATGTATTTTTCCTGTTTATTTATTTGTCTCTATATATAAAATTGAATGTGTATGTATGTATGTCTGTCTGTCCTTTATGCGTTGCCAAACTACTCATCCGATCGCCATGAAATTTTAGGAAGTTGCTCTACATGTGTCCGGGAAGGTTTTAATGAAATATATTTTCTAAAACCCCATAAGTTTCCATTTTATGGAGTTTTAAATTTCTAATGTTAACCTTATGGAGGGTAAGTTTGTTTACAAATTTTCTACAATGAAAACATTTGATTTCTTAGCTACAGCTGATTGGTTTACTTTCCATTAGCAATATGCTTTACTATGCAATGCCATCTGAATCATTCATTAATGTTAAAACTATGAAGTACTTATGTGCTGTACAAAATGAACAGCCTTATTCGCCACGTTAATAGTTTATGGGTTTGGTGGATCATGTCATAAAATATTTTTTATTTTCTATCTGATTAAAAGTCACGTGTTTATATGTTGGGAAACAAAAAATAATTACAATGTTTATATATGTATTACGTTTATTATAATAATCAGCTGTTGTATATCTTTCCTATAAAAGCCGTATTACAGTTAGATTTGGTTTGGGTTTGGATTGGATTTGAAAATTGTGAATTGATCCACTCAGATTTATTTGTTTTATGGGAATGTTATTAATATGTCTTATCGTTTTACTCGTGTTATTCACTATGCCACGACCCAGAATATATAACCTTTCACAATGAAGCTGTAATGCTATTCGACTTCAGAACATGGCCAATCTTAAAGTTAACATGTATTTACTGTCAGGCGTTACGAAGTACGCCGGGTGAGCTAGTTTGTTAATTTTCCTTCTTATTTGCATTTCTGGTAAATATTTATATTTTGGCATCCTACTGTATCTTTCTTCCTAACACTTAGTCACACAACCCATACAAAGGACGGGGCTAGCTGCCAGTTAAAACCAATCAATTATATCGATTACAAGTTCAGAAGAACTATGTCTGATATTGCTTAGAATTGGGTTTAGAGGGTCATTATTTATTTTCATTGGACGAGTCATAAGGAAGGTTCTTTGTTTACTTAAAGTTGTTAAAGTAAACAAAAACCTTCCTTACATTTCCTTAAAACAGCGTTTTCATGGAGAACCTTTACAAAACCGTGTTTGGCGTTACAGAGAGACAGATAGATAGAAATTGAGGTAACACCCATTTTTTTCTGGGTTATAAAACGTAAACAACCAATCACACATCACCATTCCAAGCAACGGACAGACAAAACTCTTTTATTTATATAGATTGGAGACCAATTGTCCGATTTAATTTCGTAATGTGAGCCGTTATTTTAGCGATAATTTAGCGTTCAGTTGTACTAATAACATTACCAATTAACCTTTCAATTCAACAAAAATCACAGACATTCGTGTCTTTTTATGCTCCAGCACAGTCCACATGACACCGTTGTGAGAACATAATACACATCACCTAAATTCGCCTTTGGAGTCATCAGAAAATTGCCTGTCACAGAATATACACAAAGCATCATCATATTTTAATGGAGTTTATTCCTGGTTAAGGGTCCATTACAGATTAACCAGTCGAGACGCTGTCTTCTTCACTGCTTGATTTTTCCATAGACAGTTTTTCGAAGTTAAGACTTTTTCACAAGCTGTTTTCCTTTTCTTGAAAGTCCTGCTAAACTAACACCACGACCAAGGTAGGTTTTTCATCCTCGAGCAAATTAGCCATTATAAATGGATTCCACTTCCTTTGGTCAACCTGCGCCATTATTCTCTTGAAATCTGAAACAAAATAACAAGAGAGTAATTATTGTAATTTACGTAGAGGCGCATACAACAGGTATTTGAAGGTATTTTGAAGGTATCATGAAATACAAGGGGTCCACTTTAGGAAACTTGAGGGGATCCACTTTAAGCGACTATGGCCTAATCATTTTTACTTTGTAAATTTTTAAAATATCATTTTAACGAGATATCTTGATTATATATAGCATCTCTATTCCTTAATATTTAAGAATATACAAATAATAAAAGCCTTTACTTTCAAACAATATAGAAGAAATGTCAAATAACGCTTGACACCGCAAAAACTTACTCACAACAAATCACTTACACTCCTTACAAAGATTAACTGGCTGGGTGGTGTAGTGGTTATAATACCCGCTATCAAAACTGAAGGTCGCCGGTTCGGCACACAAGGGTCGAATGGACCCAGTCGCCATTTGTCATTAGGTTATTAATTAATTATGCTTTCTAACAACAGGTCGACGTTAGATAGTAACAGGTCCGGGGTTTGGACCGTTCCCCATCAAATCGTTAAAAAATGCCTATGGTGCAGAAATACACAAATACAGTAAAAACGTGAGAGTTCCACACTGTAGTGACAAAAGTCAGAACTACTATACATGCTTATATTCAGTGAAGTTCAGAATAGCAGCATAGAGCCAGAAAGTCAGAGGTCCAATTTAGGGAGAGGGGACAACTTTTAGGCACTTTCCTCTATATTCGATGGTGGCGTCATCCTGTAATCCAGCTACTTGGAGGTCACGAATTGTGGATAGGTAGTTGTGAGATATGGTCGGTGGATGTGGTGTTTCTCTTGTGTGGATTAACGTCCACACTATTGGATACTACGTTGATCCGCAAAGCCTATCCTTATAATCAAACCAATTCGTAGTTCAGAGGCCGTGGTTCTTATTACACGTTAAACTGTAGGTCCATTAGTTGCCATCGGCTGTTGGGCTATTAATTAACAGTCCTGTCTAAGGAACATGCCAGCCTTAGTCAGTAACAAGACTACAAGATCGCTCCACAATCATCCTACACTTAATCCTCATTCATACTTGTCTTAAAATACCTACGTTGTAGTATGGTTGCCATTTCAATGATCTAATCTAATCTATAAAGATTAATAACTTGTTTTGTCCAAATTAAATGAATTGTGAGATAAAACACTTTAACATGTAAGCCACGCACAAAACAAAGTAAACGCTGTAAACATATAAACACTGAAAACATATAAAAGCATATCAAACCAACCCAAAACCCTAAAGTCCTTTCTAACTTTTGTTTAGTTCATTTTAGTCAATATAGATAGGTAAAGAAGATAGGCTAGTGTATATTGAAGTTGTGTGTCAAGTGTAACCAATAAAATAAATATTTTTACATTTCTCTATTATAGTCATAGACTTAATTTTCTTATATTTTAAAGATGGGCTTAGTCTAATAGTAATCATAGTGCGTGTCAAATCATTTAATAAATTTATAGTTTTACCGCAAAATAAAAATATAGTAGGCTATATACAAACCTTGCTCGTATTATAGTAATGTATATTTGGACAACACACAGTTTACAAATCTTTATTTGTACTTCATTTAATTACTTCCCAAAAGGGCAGCGTAATAACCAGCACATAATACAAAAAATAAAATTAAAATACAAAAAAATAAACAGTCATACAATGTCATTAGTATTAAATATTGCTGGATATTATTTTTAATAACCAAACACATAGTTATTTACTGCTAAGTATTTTTTTTTTTTGGGCAGGTGGTAACTCTTTATGAGTACCCCCGCTCCTGCGAGGGTTATGTGGAGACTCCACCGTTAAGCGGTGTTTACCTAAACTATACCCACCTTCCCCCATCCGTCCAGACGTGTATGCGCAACTTACATACGGGCGAAAGGACTTCATTTGAGCGACCACAGCATTAGCGTTTACCGCTGTAGCTGCTGGATTACCTCTTGGAATAGCTAAAACAATCAAATCAGAACAGGGCCGGAGCAAGTGAAATATCAGATGTTAATCAAAATATAATAAACACAAACTTAAATTAAGAAGATTCAACACATTGCTGTGACAGGCTTTGGCTGGGCAGGTCATGCTGTTCCTACGGCGGATCATCCAGGATGGCGATGGGCCTGGGCCCCCAGACCTCCACGACATCATGCCGTGTACAGAGTTCCCTGATGTGCTCTAGGCTGGACTCGGCTGCTTTCTGAAACAGTCCATTGGCTTTTGTTCTGTTAAATAGTTCAAGAGTTGGGACTCCCAACGTCCCCATAATTACAGAGTTCCTGACGAACCACGGTTGTCGTGTGATTCGTCTCAGCGACTTCGTCTGGATTGCCTCTAGGCGTTACCTGTTGGTCTTGCTGGCCAGAATCCACCATGCTTCTGAAGCATACATGATACAAGAGCGCACAATTAGTAGGAACATGGTGACCTTCGTCCTGACCGGGATTGGGCTCCTCGCTGCAAGAAGTGGCCACATCAGCCCCAGGATTGCCGTTGCCTCAGCAACATTCCTGTCAACATGCTGTTTGAAACACAGGCGTGAGTCCAGGGTGACACCCAAGTACTTCACGGACCTCTTCCACGGTATCCCCACTCCGTCTAGCTGGATCTCGGGTGGAACTGCTCTCGGCATTTCTCGCCTCTTCCTGAAACAAATGGCATTACTTTTATCAGCGTTGACTTTGATGCGCCACTGTCGGAGCCATGGTAACAGGGCGTCCATCTATGTCTGCATCATCCTCGCGGCGTGGACAGGGCGACAGCTGTAGTGCAGCAGTGCGTCGTCAGCGTACAGAGACAACGTTACCCCTGGAACAGTCGGCATGTCATTAGTATAAACAAGGTAGAGTAACGGGCCCAGGACACTGCCCTGGGGTACCCCAGCCTCAACCGGGCGTGTCGTTGATAGCGCCCCCTTTACGCATATCTGGTACTGGCGACCCTCTAAGTAAGACTTGAGGAGATGGACCGCTGCCGCCGGGAGCGGGGACTCGCTGAGCTTGAGAAGAAGTCTTTCGTGCCAGACCTTATCGAACGCCTTGCTGACATCCAGTAGCAGTGCAACAGAGCATAGGTTAATATTATGTTTGTTGACCAGCTTCGTAATCACCCGTACCAGCAGCTGTTGCGTCGAAGAGTGTCCGCGACGAAATCCAAACTGCTCCGGCCTTATGTATCCGTCCAGGAAGGGGGATATCCTGGAAAGGAACAGGCGTTCGAAAAGCCTCGAGACCGCCGAGAGTAGGGAAATGGGGCGATAGTTTTCAGGAAACAAGTGATTCTTGCCTGGTTTCGAGATCAGGATTATCTTCGCGGACTTCCACATTGCCGGGAAGTAATGGAACTTGAGGGCAGCATTGGAAATTAATAACAAATATACAAATATGGGGGCCGGGGCGGCCTGTAGGGCTGACGTGCCTATCCGGTCAAGGCCAGGGGCTTTCCGTGGCTTGAGCCTTCGAATCGCTGCTTCCAACTCCATCATCGTGAAGGGGTCTAAGCTGTCTTCTGGGGGTTCTGCAAAGAAGTTCTCCATGAAATGCTCTACCCTCTCCCCTTGGAGTTCATCGTAGACATCGTGGTTCGTCTGAAACTGAGCATACATTGTACTAGCAAAAGTCTCCGCCTTGTCCTCCGCTGTGTAGACTAGGCCGTGATCTCCATGGAGGGGACGGGCTGCCGGTTAGGTCCCCCTGATCTGCTTAGCTGCCCTCCACACACTGCCTCCTTCCACGTTTAGCGTTAGCAGGTACTCATTCCAACCCTCGGACCTGAAATTGTCGACAAGTGATCTGATTATTCTATCCTGCCTGTTGAGCTGTCGCCTAAACTCTGGGTGCCTGGTCGCCCGCCATCTGGCCCTCAGCTGGTTTCTCAGCGTAATCTCACGGCGTACGTGGTCCGGCAAGCCGGCTCTGGGTGTCTGGGGCGGTACCTCTCTGGACGCATCTGAAATTGACGAAGTTAGAAGCTCATGCAATTCCGTGACGCATCCGTCGAGTTCTTCCGTGGTTGCTGGGTCCCGTGCTGGCGGGAGGCGCTCTGAGACCAGTCGTTGGTACTTCTTCCAGTCGGTCCTCATGCGGGCATTGACAGGGGGGCGACTCAGCGTCGGACTAGCGTTGATGGTCACGAGAACCGGTAAATGATCTGATGACAGACCGTTAACCGTGCTCACGACAATCTCGAACGGCAGGTTCCTGCACAGAGCAAAATCAATCACATCAGGTGAGTGGCGAGGATTCGAAGGGAGGTGTGTCGGCTCGTCGGGGGCCACGACGTCTGCGCTGGCCCGTTCGTCGAGGAAAGCTCTCAGCGCCACACCCCTTTCATTAGTGCCTCGTGAATTCCAAGACGGGTGTTTGGCGTTGAAATCACCTGCAACAACAATAGGCTCAGTGCCTGTTAGTAATTCTGTAAGGGTTAGCGCATCGATGTGTCTGCCTGGAGGATGGTAGGCAGCGACTAGCTGGAGCTCCAAGCCACCTACGTGCACGATAACGCCAGTTGTTTCTAGCAGACCCGTGGCTGTTGCGCTGGGCCTGTGAACAAGGCGGCGGTGAACCATGATAGCCGTGCCCCCTCCCGGGTTTCGGCCGTGCTGCCTAGGTGGGCGATCCGTCCTATAGACCTCGTATGATGGTAATCTGAAACAATCACGTTGGGTTAGATGGGTTTCACTGATGAGTGCGACGTCAATATTCAGCCGGGACAGGAAGAAGTGTAGTTCGTTTCTGCGAGTCTTCAACCCGTTGGCGTTCCATGCGATGACCCTGATGTTCCTAGGCTCCATTCAGAAGTTCTAGGAGGCTAGACATAAGTTGTACGAGTAACTCCGGCATGGACTTTTCCTTGGCTGAAATAAGAATGGGAATTGTTTTGGTGAGCCAGGCAATCAGCTGCCTGACTGAAATAGTGTCGCCCTGCACCGCGGTGGTCACTGCAACAGAGGGTGAGGGGATGGCTGGTTGGGCGGGACTAGCCGCTGTTGGGGCCCTGGCAGCTGGTATGGGGGCCTTTGGAGCTGCTGGGGGAGCAACTTCCGTCTCCGTGTCGCTGTTGTCCAGCTGTGAACCTGAAACAACAATATTTGACATTTTTGGGCTCTGGCGCTTCCTGTTGCGTCGTTGGCGGCACGCCCGTGGCTGTGGTACCACAGCCTGGGTTTCTGCCACCTCAGTCGCATCGGGTTGGGTCACTTCAGCCGGTGCTGGAGCCGGGGAGGCGTGTGCTGCTGCGGAAGGGGGTACGGGTTTCGTCACCGCGGCCTTGCTACCGCCTGCAACAGATGCAAACGTCCCCTTAGTAATGCCAGGGGGAGGAACGTTTACCTTCTTCTTGGGTACTGTTGGCTGCTTTCGAGAGCTCGCCGAAGGGTTCCGGACCATCGTCCGACCAGCAGATTTGGCGTCGCGCACCTTCCTGGTCGCCATGGCCTTTGTGTGCGCCTTGCAACCCCTATAGCTTGCTGGGTGTCCGCCGCCACAGTTGCAGCACTTGCAGACGCCGTCCTTGGGCAAGGGGCAGGATCTGGCCTCATGTCCCCCGGAGCATCTAACGCATATAAAGGGCAAATTACAGTTCACTGACGAGTGGCCAAAACGCTGGCAGCGGTAGCACTGAGACAGGCCAGGCCTAGGCTCAAACTGGGCGACGGTCACTCGAACGCTTAAGAGGTGCGTTATGGTCCACACCTTCTCCCACTGGCCGACCTTTCTGAATTTGCAGAGGAAGCGGCGGAACGGGGAGCGTCTGACCACTACGTGAGCTAGAAGCGAACTGCTAAGTATCTTCTAAAATAGCGCATGTCATGACTGCGTCGGCGCGGGCCAAGAGTTGTTCTTAAGATTGTAAGAGCAAGTGACACAGACAGTTAGTTAATTCAGTCAGAAGTTTCCTCGCTTCGCCGCTTGAACGCAGCACTATATTACAGCAAATCAACGCTTAGTAGTTCACCTATTTTCCCCCAGAGCCCCATAGTGCATCGATCGAACGTCATTTCCTTATGCATGTCGTCTGTAAGTATGACGTACTTGTATATATATGTAATGACCATTGATAACACTGACTAACACCATTGATTTTATAACTGCTTAGTATAACTTACGAAGTATGTAAATTCAATACTAACACTCAGTCTCACTCTCAGTCACTCTGTCACCCACATACAGCCAACCAAAGATGTGAAGTCATATGTAAGTTTAAATTAACTTTATGGTATCTATACTACAGTCAGCCTTATAGACAAAAAAGCAAAAAAGATTAAACAAATTCAGAAGAAACGCAGCCGCAGTGCAAATTCTCTGCAATGTAATATCAATATCAAGACGCTAATCAAAAGGTTAGGAGAGAGAGTTTGACTTATTTAATTGGATCATAATTCGTTGTTTTGGTATTATCAATTCTATAATTTATTTCTAAAACAAAATTCGTATAGCACTCTCCGGATTAGATATGAGTATTCTTATCTGCCTTAAAGACTTTTGAGCTTTTGAACAATAATTGACACGATCTTTCGCTTGTCGAGGTTATGTTTATTTCATTGACATAAAGAAACATGTTCCTACATAAAATTTAATAATTAGAATTTAAAACTAAATAAAAATAATTATAGTTACGATAATTATTAGGACTATTCATTTTAAGCAATTATAGCATGGCATTTTTATATCCCATAGACTAAACTTATTGTGAGTATGAAAATAAAAGACAAGGAAATTCCAAAAATCCCCGTTCTCCCTTAGAGTACTCCAGTGTTGCATAGGCTTAGAGCTTATCTTGGGGTTGAGGAATAGGAATTTTTACTAATTAAAATCCCAATAGCACAAAAATTAATACAAGGTATTAAATGTTCAATTGTGAAATTTCCAATAGGGTCTAGATTGACCTACTCTTACAATTTACCAAAGCCTGATGAATAGGAAACAACTCTAAGGTTTTATTTTATTAAGGTTTTTATTCAGTTTAGGAAGAATGTATTTTCATTTTAACCACACAATACTTACATTTACAAATTGTTAGTAATTGCATTGGAATTTGAGAGCCAGATCATTCTTAGGTTCAAGCTACTTTTAAGCTTACCGTATATAGTACTATAATACCGCCGTCGCAGCAGATCTGCGTACTCAGCGAATTTCCAAATCAATAATATAATATATATAAAGTTTTATCATTATCTGTTGATAACTATGAGAGTTATTTGCCTATTCTCCATAAGATTAACCTGGGAAAGAGTAAGCAAGGTTGCTGCTGTGAGGAACGCTGAAACTAGGTGTTTCTAGCGTAAACAATTTATATTTTGACCATTTATATCAAGTTTCATTAACATCTGTCCACAAATAAAGGAGTTTACCTAATCTCTATATGATAACATAGGAAAATACTATGCAGGTTATATGCCATGATAAACACATAAACTATGATTTTAAAGCATAAATGTATGGATCTCAATCAGATGAAGCTAAATTCCAAGTTTCATCCAAAAATATTGGATAATAAGTGAAACATTAATTTTTCCTACAACATATTGTGTTTAGATTTTTTAATATCTCGGTAACTGTTGGAGATAGAGAAAAACTTTAATGAACTAAATTGTATTTTAAGGCGATTCTAATAGTGAAAGATAAAATTTGAAATTTTTGAAAATTGCATGAGAAAAATGCAAAAAATCCATTTTTGGGGTAGAAACCCCCACCCAAACTACCCGTTCCGATTGACCGATATGTCTGATTTACAAACTCGTCCGAGCAATAGGAATACAACTCTACAAATTTGGTTATTCATTAAATTTCATAGGGAAGAATGTATTATTCATTTTAACCACAATGTTATTTTTTCTTCTTTAGTGAGAGAAAACAATAGTCTTTTATTTTAAGTTTTATTATATAGTATATAATATATTTCATTTAACCACGATAATTCGTAAAATTCCATCAACAAATTTGGTAGAGAGTTATTCCTACATTTAAGAGTTCGTAAACCAAGATATTATAATGGGAAAGTATTGCTGTAAAAATTTTTTGCGTACATGTATTTTGAAAATTCAAGTTTTATATTTAACGTCAGCACAATAAAGGAGTTTCCTAATCTCTATCTCCAAATACCGAGATAAAAAAAATAAATACATTGATTTTTGAAACTTATGGAGGATAAAAAATTAAATATTTTCATAAAGAATATGGATAAAATGATATTTAGCTTATGTGATAAGATCTATCCATTTACCAAAAACATATATTGTGTTCAACATGGCAGAAACATACTTTTTCCCAAATAATTATGTAGATTTTTTTATCCATTTAATAGTTTATAAATGTTAAGATAAAAATTTTTTGAAATGTAATTTAGTGTAAAGAAATGCAAATTTTGATCTTATGGAGAAAGCAAAATCCATTTTTGGGATAAAACCATAACTACCCCCAAGGACGATATGTCTGATTTACAAAAATTGGAAATTCGCTTACCAAATTTGGTCTCGATCGGATCATTTTTACAAGAGTTATCATGTTCACATACACACATATACTAATTATACAAATTTTGACGACTATTGTTTTTGGTCTCTAGGCACCTAAAGAAGAAAAAATAACATGGTCTCGGTCTTAAGTCTTACCATGAGACCTAGGGTAATAGCTTCTTCCCTATGGGAAATTGGCTAAAAAATATCAAAGACTAGGCCTAATCAGAGTTCAGGTACCCTAAACCAATTGTATCATTAGTACTGACTAGTGCATCTTCACTTTGCTGTTATGGAAGTAGTGTCATAAATGATCAGAGTTTTCTATAGTTTATCTTTGGTGCCCCCAACTAAATGGTGTTAGTATACCAATGATACATGACAAACCACGGAACATTTTACATCCACACTGGTAGAGTAAACAAATAACATTAATTTCTTATAATATTATTGGCTGTCAACGCCCATTAGGTCTATAGTTAGTCAGTGGTGAAACGGAGCCGGAGCGTTGCTCTGGCTTAGCACATAAAGCCGGCACATCACGTGGAGCCGAAACTAAGATTCTTTTTCTGTGGCCCTTTATTAGAAAGTCTTAAGCGGGTAAAGGATCGCTAAAATATAAAAAGTCCAGAACACAAGTGCGTCACTTCCTTGACCATTACTCAATATTGAGGTAATTTTAAGTGTGTGCATTAATTTAATAGTTTTTCTATACCTATAACCTAACAAGATCGGTAGCGCCAGGATGAGATATCAAGGCTTACTTAAAGTCCACAGGCGGATACTCCCTCACCAGCATCTTTTGCATGCTTGACGCCACCCTTCTCTGCATGACTATCACCTGTACAGACACTCTCACAATCCCCTCCCCATCGCAGAACAGCCGCCCAACCTTCTGAGCGTCTGTACTGTATTGTTTACGTTTTGATAGTTTAGTTTTGTTTTGTTTTGGTAGTTTGTTGAGTAGTATATTTTTCAACTTATAAAATGACAATAATTTAGCTCATAGTTAATGCTAGTGTCAGTTCATGATTTATTCGTTTATAGACCTACAGTTAGTTTTGACACAGTAACAATATTCAACGCTAGCTCTTATCAGAAAGCTCTTATCTTCTGTGGAAACATTTAATAGATTAAGTTGAATAATGTAACATCCCCTACGCACTTTGGAAGATTTTTCTAAAATATTGGTCAAACATAAGGGTTAAGTATGTGCGAGCTGGTAAAAAAACTGCCAAAAAAGTCATGTAAAATGGTAGAAAACTAAGCCCACTAACAGAAAGGGAATGATGAGTAGAACTATAAAAATCCTACAATAATATTGATGAATATTTTAGAAAAAAGTACAACACTGAATTTATAAGGTTTCAGCAATTTATGACATCCTTTTTGTTGTTTGTACTACATTTTTGCATATTTTAGACTACTGTAACATATTAAAAAAATATAGCCTACATTGAAAGGAAATAAGAATTTGTTGACTCCCTTTCTAGTTTTAAAATTACTTATCTTGACATAATTCCATAGGAAAGGGATGTTTCTCCATGTTGTGGTAAGGAATTAAAAATTCAAATAGCTTTAAAATTAATTGGTGTTCTAAACTTATATAATTGCTTGTAGGCCTATTTAATTTTCTAGTCAATAAAATTGAAAAATAAATTTCTAAATAAGTTTTTATATAGAACCATAGTTATTGATACATTACAAAAGCAACGATTTATTAACATATTACCAAAAGTTTGAATGAAAAAATAAATTTTTTAATTCAAACTTTTTCAAACAAAATTCAAGAAAAGTTAAATACAAAAATACTAAATACATTTTATTTAGACTTTTTAAATAACCAATTGTTAAAATTTTGGATGGATTATAAAATATATTTTAAAGTAATTTGTAAACTCATGTTTGTGTTAAAAAAATGAGAGAAAGGGAATTTATTGTACTCCCTTTTAAACAAGAGCTCCAAACTTTTAAACCTCATGGTATTTGTGGCCTTGTTACTAATGAAAGTTAACATGTTGACAGATAGGTACAGAATATTGAGTAAAAACACTAACTTTACTATTCCTGTTTAATACTATTAGTTATTTTTCTTTGCAGAAATTGAAAATGACTGAGGAGGATCCTGCAGATTTGTTACATCGATTGGTGTTGGAAGATACTCCATCAGCTGGTACTTTGACTAACTGTTTTCGCAGCTTAAGAAACAACTGTGCTAGTAACCCTGAGGTAAAAACTAATTTTCTGCCATTGTCGAGTAACCCTGAGGTAAAAACTAATTTTCTGCCATTGTCGAACACTAGAACAAGCCTCAGGTCAGCTTTTTGTGATTTTTTTGAAAATAAGCTACTGTATTATCTTTTAACAATGAATCCAGTTGATAATACTAGACCAAACCAGTGAATGTTGTATTAATTCATATATATATATATATATATATATATATATATATATATATATATATATATAATACAGTCACAGTCATTGTGAAAATGAACTAAGTTTCGAAACACGTGTCGTGTATAATGTAAGAAATAAAATGTTTAAAGGGAGCATAAGTTCTTTTAATTTAATAATAACTATATTAGCTGCCCTTACTTGTGAACTACATAATCAAATACATATATATATAGTGTTACAAAAAAAAGACAAACATTCCAGCTGATAACATCCCTGCATAAAACCTGATACATTTATATTCTGTGATGATAATTAAGCCTATCCATTGTACGGGTTGTACGATTCAGTTTATCCTAAACAAATAAATACAGAAGAAAATAAATAAATACTTAGTTTTATTATTTAGCATTACTTTACAATTACCTAAATAGATTAGAACATGTATACCACTATTCAAATTAGTCATACATTAAAATAAATTTTTAATGTAGTATAATTTCGAAATGGGTATAAAATCAATGATCAGGGGATATGTATCATTGATATGTATATATGTATTTACTTCCCTGTAGGAAATAGGTCATATCATGGATATGTTTAAAGGGAATGGTCTCAGTTCATCTAAACAGCTGTTCTAAATTCTTTTATATTAAAAATTCAATACAATAGCTCTGATAGTTTATATGGAAACCTGTTACATGTTTTCTGTCTTACAAATCGCCAACACCCCTCCCCCCAGAGCTAAGACATATCCATGTGAATAACTAATATTGATATTAATTTGACAGCTGTTTGTTTTCTATTAAATCACAAATCTACAAAGACAGCTGATTGTTACCAGGAGGTGATTCATTGATAAAAAGCAAATGTGACTAATATCACGTAAAAAGTGGGTTTTCAAATACTTTTAAATACTTATTTACTTTTCTAGGGGCAGCAGAAAATTTAAAGCCTGAAAAAATTAAAAATTGAAATTAAAATTGAGAAACCTTCTTTGAAATGTAGAGAATGCATGAAATAAGTCTCATTGTTATCAGTTCTCCCGTTTTTTTTTTTTTTTTTTTTTGGAGAAGACGGTGTAAAATGCCTCCTGGAGGTCACAGACAGACAGATGTAAGTTGAGATAACTTGTTTCGGTTTCTCTAACGCACAAAACGTAAAATAACTAAAAGAATGAATAACTCTGAGCAATGTACAGACAAAACTCTAATTTTAATTGTGTAGATTAAGTTCTAATCATGTAAAATTCATTTTTATACAGTTGAATCAAACATTAGGCCCAATCACAATAAACGGTATCAGTGGATTGACACATACTTTCTCCCTTTAGTAAATTTAAAAAGGACAATCTGTAATAAAACTATTATGTTCCTCAAAGTTTATCTAAATATCATTTGATGATTTAATGCTTCAAAAATAATCACCCCATTTATGAAAATAAAAACAAGAGAGACAAAGTTAAATTAATTGTTCGAAGTGTATGGGGGGAACCCCCCCCCTGGTAATACCAAGCTTTTTTGAGTTGGTTTTGTTGGGTGATTTGACCTTACGCTTCATACGAAATTTCATGGAAAACAAGGAAGAAATTCATTTTTTAATAATCTCCATAAGAATAACATTGAGAAATGTTTCAAGAATCAATCAATGTTTTTTATTGGAATCTGGTTATATTTTTCATTTTCAGACAACGTACTGCGTTTATCATGGGCAGTAAATTTAACTTTTCTCTGGAATTGTTAATCGTAGACAAATAATTCAAAATACTAATTGGTTTAGGTGTTTTAGCTGGTTTCAATGATACCAGTCAAGTTACACTTTACTTTTATCAATTTTGCTGAAAATTTATAAATTTGATTTTTTTTATTTTTAACTCTAGAAGTGGCAAAGTCGTAATTTACGACACATTTACATATTCAATAAGAAGTGGCAGGTGGAGGCATCTGTCGTCAGTTTTGTGAACTTGTTAGACACTATCGCCTTCGTGACCGTGTTGCCCTCTGGGGGCAAACAACCGAAACTGCTCTCGTAGTACCCTAGACTGCCACCAGGCAGGTCTATAACCAAGTAAGCGCTTTCTACTCCTAGGCACTTAGTGGCTGAACCAGCTAACGCGCTACGCTGACGAGTGTAACGTTCTAGCCATTCGGAAGTGCTAGGGTTCGAATCCCGACCATGAGCAATCCCAATTTGGCTTGCAAATGTGTGGTATAGCGGAGTGGGGGGCCCACCTACAATAAAGGGTGGCCGGCTTGAGTGGAAGTTAACGGCATTTGTAGGCTTAATTGGGATTGCAGTGGACACACCTGTTTTGCTTTTGTGGTTAGTGGTTATAAGGGGGAGGGGGCATGTTTTATGCTTTTTCTGTTTAAACTTTGATATTTCATGAAGATATTAGTAATTATTTTTATGTTTGAAATATAGATTTGTATTTTGAATTTTAAAATTTGTATTTTTCATGTTTTTTACGGGTTTTTAGGGGTGAACTACACTTAAAAATCAACAATTAAAGAAATGAAAATAACGCCAGGAGATACCGTGAATATATACATACATGCCAAATTTCATCTAAATCGGACCAATAGGGTAGGCTGTGGCTCTGTACATATCCAGACACACACACACACACACACACACACAGACAGACACACGGACAGACAGACATCACCCTGAAACCCAGTTTTTTGGATTCAGGGGACCCCAAAATGAATATATCCACTCTCAACTCAAATTTGAAAATTTTGACGAAAACAATACTTTCTCCATATACTATGTATAAGGGGAGAAAGTAAAAGTGACAGCAATAAGGAATAAGTAGCTGTGTAGGTTTTTCATGCACATTTAAATGTGTGGAGGAAGAGAGATCCTACTACCTGAATTATTTATTATTTTTCCTAGGTGCAGAGTTACTTAGCTCAGTCTTCGGTACTAACTGATGCTAACTCAGCTATAGGTAAAGGCTTGGGTATGACTGGAGATGAGTGGACTTTGTGTCTCAGAATCAGTGCACAGTTTCTTGGGAATCTTATTGTCAACAACCCTAGAAACCAAGAAATAGTTTGGACCCGTTGCTGTTCACAGTTAAAGTGAGTTTGAATCTTTCAGAAAATTGATTTATATATTTGATCCCCGGGTGGGAATCGATCTCACAACCTTTGGCGCTAGCCAATGTGCTACGGCATCGGCCGAATGTGGACTGTTGTTTAAGGGCTTTTGGCCGACCTCAATTGTTTTATCTGACCTTTTACTGTATTTAATTATTCAAACAGTTATTATTAGTCCGTGATCAACTGATTTTGTTAGAAAAGGAATGAAGATTTAAAAGCAAAAGAGAAATTTAATTTACACCAGTTAATTGGTTTGTTAAGGTGGCTTCAGCAATATAATGAATAAGTTTTCTATCAAAACACAAAAGATTTTGGAAATACCTTTCTCTGCTTTTATTTCGCACATTTATTTTACCATCTGATTTATGATTTTATTCTGTCTCAATATACATTGATAGAAAAACAATCAGTACATACATATTGAGATCTCTCTATTTTTAAAGTTTCAACGAATGAGTTATCAGTTCGAGCGTTGAAGGAAATGCCAATACAAAATTAATTTTCTTATCATTTCCAGACAGATGGCTCAACATGGAGACACAAAACTAACCAACATTTGTTTGATGGTTCTTTACAATATCCTACTTGGTTGTCCTGTCCTCACCAAAGACTTCATCGACGACAAAGAGTTTTTGAATATTATGTGTATCAGTGGAGCAGATGGTCTTGAATTTGCGTAAGTTTATGGTTAATTTAGGCAGCAATCTACCCCAGCTAAATCAACCTTGCTGTTTCGATATTATGATGCCAAGATAGAGAAAGTTAGCGTTGCAGAGGTTTTGAAGAATCCTGTTTTAGAATGCATTAGTTATGACAGCTTTGCACAGTGAACAGGATTTGATAGAGGCTAGAAAATTGTTATTTTGCCGGCATGTCGTGTTTAAAAACATTTTTTTAAATTTAATAACTTTTTCACAAATTTCAACTGAGTATTTTAAAAAGTTTTAACTAAAATTTGAGAATGTAACATACTAGCAGCAGGACGATTTCATGGTGTAGAGGAGTGAAAAATTATGTTAACCATGCATTGCTAATACAATTAATGTGTTCTAAAATATTATTCTTCAAAACATCATTTTATACTAGTTAACCCTTTAAAGACTACTGTATTTTGGGTCAAAATAGGATTGATGTCTTTTTTTATGTTTCCACAAAAAGGAGTAGTGACATTTTAAAACTTCATTTGATGAAATTTGTTCAAATACATATATATACATATAAACTGACATAGATTGATTCATAAGCTGTAAATCGATAATTAAAGACACGTAGAGGCGCAGAACATGTACTTATGTGTTTTCGTTAGGTTATGGGTAATCTGCGGAGGGTTTCTTAGGTAGGTGGTCGCGGCGGGAAATTTCGGCGGAAAAAGTGGCGGTGCGGCATGAAGTTTTATTAGACCTGTTATTTAATATCACTGAATAAAAGTGAAAGCGTTCTACACACCCCTATTATTGACGCCTGTAACCTCTGTAGCTGAGAGTTAATTGTTTGTTAAACATCACTCAGTGCTTTCTTTAACTACTTTATTGAAAAATTTATTGAAAAAAGTTCTAAAATGTTAATTTTAGGGCATTTTGAACCTGAAACACGTTTCTAAATATATTTACTCCTTGTTGGAATGTATATTAGTGAAAATTAAAAAAAAAAAATTATTCTTTTGAGGTGTGTTTTGAGTTTTTACCCTTACTCCTTAACAGCTCTCAAATAATGATGTTTTAAAACGTCGTTACTCCTTAAAGGGTTAAGCTGGGGTAGACTGGCCCTATGATTAAAATATAGTGTTAGTAGTGGAAATATGGAAATAGAACCTCATGATCCTTACAAATATTGTTGTAATTTTATTGGATAACTAAGGTTACAAGATTGTAATATTTGGGGGTTGTAGAGTATAAATATTGTATAAAGTGTAATGATAAGAAATTGATTCAACTTAAAAAGAAGGAAGCATTAGACAATGTTTCCTGCATCTCATGTGATTTTTCAACAGGTAGTAAATAAATGGTTTTAGTGGACTGACATATACTTTCTCCATTGACCAAATTAAAAAAATACAACTATTAATAAACCCATCATGTTTTTATAGTTTATCTAGACATAATTAAAAGTTAATTTTTCATAAATAATCATCCATTCCTTAATCAAACAACAGGAGAAAATAATTTAAATCAATTGTTCGAATTTTTTGTGGCCATTACCCACCCCCCCACCGACATAATGTCAAACCTTTTTGAGTGGCTTTTGTTGGGTGATGTCACCTTATATTACTTACCAAGATTAACCTAAACAGTTGGGAAATAAGAAAGAAATTGATTTACTGCATTTACCATGGACATTAAATTTAACTTTCCTCTGGAACTGTTAGTCATAGACTAATGATTCAGGATATTTATTTGTTTTTAAGCCAGTTTAATGCTGATAGTAAAACTATTTATAAAATTGAAATTTTGTCAGAAAATTAAAAAAAAGTCTTTTGACATTTGAAAGCTCATAACTTTTGAACCGTTAGATTTGCAGTCACACAGGTGGTGTCATATTATTTGGGACCTGAAAAGCTATAAACCATGATGTTTAAATCAAAATCATGTCGCAGATTTTGAGAAATTTGTATTTTTAAGGGGTGTAAGGGGTAAATTATGCTTAAAACCGAAAATCCAAAAAAAAGGCTGGAAATAAAGCCAATTTTTATAAAAATTGAAATTATCAGTGTAGTCTTAGAGTTTGTACACAGGTAGACTGACATCAGTCCGAAAACCACTTTTTTGGATTCAGGGAGCCTCTAAACGGGGATATATCCACTCTCAACTCATATTTAAAAAGTTTTGACAAAAATATAAATTTCTCAATATCATATGTAGAAAGCGGAGAGTGTAAAAATGAAACCTTATACTAGGTTGCAATGCAAGTACTAACAGATTCCATATTTTTCAGACAGTACATTATTGAGCATCTTTTAACACAAGATATTGATTGGAACAAAGTATATATATCTGATGTTCCTGTCCAGGGAAGGTGAGGATAATCATTGTATTGGCACGGAGAAAATTTTTTAACTAAAGGAAACTCTGAATTTCAAAGGTAGACAGTGACGTTTTGTGTAAGTGGCAGTATTTCTTAGGGAAGATAATATTTGAGACTGAGTGTAATTAGTTTAATGACATAAGTGATTGGTAAATTACTAGATGATATAAAAAGCAAAAATATCCCTGTCGCAGTAGACCTGCGTACTCAGCGAATTTCCAAATCAATAATATACTAATAATAATAATATATGACAAGTTTGGTCAAAATCTGTCGATAAGCGTGAGAATTATTTGCCTATTCTCCATAAGATTAACATGGGAAAGAGTGTGCAGGTTTGCTGCTGTGAGGAACACTGAAAGTAGGAATTTATACCATCAAACATTTGTATTTTTAACATTTATACCAATTTTCATCAACATCTGTCGATAAATAAAGGAGTTTGCCTATTCTCCTTATGATTATCATGGGAAAAGAGTATGCAGGTTAGCTGCCATGATAAACACATAAACTATGATTTATAAGCATAAATTGATGAACCTCAAGCAAATGAAGCTAAATATAAAGTTTTATCCAAAAATATTGGTTAATAAGTGAAATATTAATTTTTCCTTATCCTCCATAAGATTAACATTGGAGCCTCAAAATACAACGTACTGTGTTTAGATTTATTAATATCACGGTAACCGTTGGAGATAGAGAAAAACTTTAAGGTACGTAATTGTGTAGTTTTTTAAGCTGATTCCAATGGTGAAATATAAAATTAGAAATTTTTAAAAATTACATGTGAAAAATGCAAAAAACCCCATTTTGGGGTACAAAACCCCCCAAACTACCCGTTCCCATTGACCGATATGTCTGGTTTACGAACTCGTCCTAGCATTTGTAGGAATACACGTCTCTACCAAATTTGGTCTCGATCAGACCATTTTTACGAGAGTTATCGTGTTCACAGACACATATATACATATATATAAAAATTTTAACGACTTGTTTTTGGTCTCTGGGCACCTAAAGAAGAAAAAATAACATGGTCCCGGGCTTAAGTCTTGCCATGAGACCTACGGTAATTGCTTCTTCCCTATGGTGCTTCTTCCAAATTTTATATTTCACCATTGGAATCAGCTTAAAAAACTACACAATTAAGTTCCTTAAAGTTTTTCTCTATCTTAAACGGTTACCGAGATATAAAATACCCCCGTCGCAGCAGACCTGCGTACTCAGCGAATTTCCAAATCAATAATATATGACAAGTTTAAAAAAAAACTGTCCATAAACATGAGAATTATTTGCCTATTCTCCATAAGATTAACATGGAAAAGAGTGTGCAGGTTTGCTGCTGTGAGGAACACTGAAATTAGGCATTTCTACCATAAATAATTTTTTTCTTAACATTTATACCAACTTTCATCAACATCTGTCCATAAATAAAGTAGTTTGCCTATTCCCTATATGATTATTATGGGAAAAGAGTATGCAGGTTTGCTGCCATGATAAACACATAAACTATGATTTTTAAGCATAAATGGATAGATCTTAACCACATGAAGCTAAATATCAAGTTTTATCCAAAAATATTCATTAATATGGGAAATATTAATTTTTCCCTATCCTCCATAAGATTAACATTGGAGCCCCACAATACAATGTACTGTGTTTAGATTTTTTAATATCTCGGTAACCGTTGGAGATAGAGAAAAACTTTAAGGAACTTAATTGTGTAGTTTTTTAAGCTAATTCTAATGGTGAAATATAAAATTAGAAATTTTAAAAAATTACATGTGAAAAACGCAAAAAACCCCATTTTGGGGTACAAAACCCCCCCAAACTACCCGTTCCCATTGACCGATATGTCTGGTTTACGAACTCGTCCGAGCACTTGTAGGAATACACGTCTCTACCAAATTTGGTCTTGATTGGACCATTTTTACGAGAGTTATCGTGTTCACAGACACATATATATATACATATATACACATATATATATATATATAAAAATTTTAACGACTATTGTTTTTGGACTCTGGGCACCTAAAGAAGAAAAAATAACATGGTCCCGGGCTTAAGTCTCACCATGAGACCTACGGTAATAGCTTATTCCCTATGGGAAATTCGCTAAAAATCTAAACACAGTACGTTGTATTTTGAGGCTCCAATGTTAATGTTAAGGAGGATTAGGAAAAATTAAAATTTACACTTATTATCTAATATTTTTTGATGAAACTTGATATTTAGCTTCATGTGGTTGAGATCCATACATTTGTGCTAAAAAATCATAGTTTATATGTTTATCATGGCAGCAAACCTGCATACTCTTTTCCCATGTTAATCATAAGGAGATTAGGCAAACTCCTTTATTTATGGACAGACGTTGATAAAAGTTGGTATAAATGTTAAAAATAAAATTTTTGATAGTGTACTTTCAGTGTTCCTCACAGCAGCAAACCTACTCACTCTTTCCCATTTTAATCTTTTGGAGAATAGGCAAATAATTCCCATGTTTATCGACAGATTTTGACCAAACTTGTCATATATTATAATTATTATATTATTGATTTGGAAATTCGCTGAGTACGCAGGTCTGCTGCGACGGGGGTATATATATATATGTGTCTGTGAACACGATAACTCTCGTAAAAATGGTCGATCGAGACCAAATTTGGTAGAGACGTGTATTCCTACAAATGCTCGGACGAGTTCGTATACCAGACATATCGGTCAATGGGAACGGGTAGTTTGGGGGGGTTTTGTACCCCAAAATGGGTTTTTTGCGTTTTTCACGTGTAATTTTTAAAAATTTCTAATTTTACATTTCACCATTGGAATCAGCTTAAAAACTACACAATTAAGTTCCTTAAAGTTTTTCTCTATCTCCAATGGTTACCGTGATATTAATAAATCTAAACACAGTACGTTGTATTTTAGGGCTCCAATGTTAATCTTATGGAGGATGCAGAAAAGTTAATATTTCATTTATTAACCAATATTTTTGAAATAAATTTTATATATAGCTTCATGTGGTTGAGATCTATCCATTTATGTTTAAAAATCATAGTTTATGTGATTATCATGGCAGCAAACCTGCATACTCTTTTCCCATATTAATCATATAGTGAATAGGCGAACTCCTTTATTTATGGACAGATGTTGATGAAAGTTGGTATAAATCTTAAGATAAAAATTATTTATGGTAGAAATGACTACTTTCAGTGTTCCTCGCAGCAGCTAACCTGCATACTCTTTCCCATGTTAATCTTATGGAGAATAGGCAAATAATTCTCATGTTTATTATGGACAGATTTTTATAAAAATTTTATATATATCATTATATTATTATTATTATTTTATTGATTTGGAAATTCGCTGAGTACGCAGGTCTGCTGCGACGGGGGTATTTTATGGATTCAACAGCTAATCGTTACACCTTAACCCTCAGTCCATAAATAAATAAGTTTAACTATTCTCTATATGATTAACATGGAATAAGAGTATGCAGGTTAGTTGCCATGATAAACACACAAACTATGATTTTTAAGCTTAAATGGATTGATCTCAGCCACATGAAGCTAAATATCAAGTTTATCCAAAAATATAGATTGATTAGTGAAATATTATTTTTCATTTTTCCTTATCCTTTTTCCTTGGAGCCCCAAAATACAATGTACTGTGATTATTTAATATCTCGGAAACCATTGGAGTTTGAGCAAAAATTTAAATAACTAAATTGTGGAGTTTGTATGCTGATTCTAGTAGTGAAAGATATTGTCGTTTAAAAATATTTAAATTACATATGAAAAATGCAAAAATCACAATCTCTGACCTCCAACCTCCAATCAACCTCCACCTACCTGTTCCGATGGACCGATATGTGTGGATTATGATCTCGTCCAAACAAATGTAGGAATACACATCTCTACCAAATTTGGTTTAGATCGGACCATTTTTATGAGAGTTATCGTGTTTACACACTCACACACACACACATATATACTGTGTATATATAACATTTTTAACGACTACTATTTTTGGTATCTATGCACCTAAAATCAAAAAAACATGGTCCCGGGCTTAAGTCTTGCCATGAGACCTGCGGTAATAGCTTTACCCCAATGGGAAATTTGCTAAAATAATTTTTTTGTCTGTTAATAATAAGTACCTGGTGACCAAGCTTTGCTCGTTTAGAATAATACATGTATTATAAAAATTAATTAGAAAAATTAAAACACATTTATTACTCAATGAAAACATGTATTTGGTTTAAATAAAACCGATTTAATACACCATAATCAATATAGCACTGAACAAAAAGTATTGCCCCTGATGGGGTTTGAACACGCGACCTTCGTGTAACTTGGCCAACACACTACCGCTGGACCACGGCGTCTGCCAAATGAGCAATGCCGGTTAAGGTGTTAAGGTGCCAACTTCAATTGTTTTAGCCGATCGTTTACTGTTTAACTATCCATACAGTTATTATTATTTTTTTTATTTTTATTTTGTGTATTTCTACGCCAGTGGCATTTTTAACGTTTTGATGGGGAACGGTCCAAACCCCGGTCTTGTTACTACCTAACGTCGACCTGTTGTTAGGAAGCATCATTAATTAGTAGCCCAATGACAAATGGCGACTGGGTCCAGATTCGACCCTTGCGGGATTCGATCCGGCGACCTTCAGTTTTTAAGGCGGGTATTATAACCACTACACCACCCAGCCAATTATTAGCCTGGGACCAACTGATTTTGATATAAACGGAATGAGAATTGAAAAGCAAAAGAGAAATTTAATTTACACATATTAATTGGTTTGGTACAGTGGCTTCAAGCAATACAACTAATACGTTTTCTATCAAAACACAGAAGATTTTGGAAATACTCACATAATGGCATCAAACAAGGTTAGCGAAAGTGCAAACAGCTGGCTGTAATGACTCCCGTTTATAAGTGTAAACAGCAGGCTGGGAGAGGAGAGGACCAATACTGGACGCCGTGGCCTAGTAACAGATTTTAGTCACTAAATATTCCAACAAAGCCGCCATATTGGTTTTATGAGTGCATTGAGGCAAAAGCAGCATCATCATGCACTCTATTGGTTTTTTCGCGAACTACAGCACATTAAATGTGGATAGTCATTGATTGCGTCTAAAGGCGCTAGGCCCATTAAGGGTTAAGATTTTTGATTGAAGGTACAGATCGTGAAGTTGGCTCTATGTTATCGGTAATAAATTCTTTATTTTCTCATAAAAATGTATTTATTATATTACATAATATGATACAAGTGAAGCGCATGGAAACTTGAATAAAATGTTTAAACAATTTTGTAAGTTATTCGTATTTAACACTATGACCAATACAATTTTCAGCTTAGGATTTTTGCCCTACTATTGTCCCTATCCATTCAGCCATCTTATTTAGGTACAAGTACCTGGTGATTGAGCGTTGCTTGCTGAAATATAAAAAATGAGTAGTAAAAATATAAATCCCAAGAATTTTTTTAATTATTTAATAAATTGGTTGGATTTAAAATTAAAAAGAATTTTTCTACATACATGAACAGTTAACATAACATCAATTAGGACACAGAGCTGTCTCTGGCAAATTGAGTCCGGGAACAACAGTTGTGGGGCTGTGCCCCTTGATTGTTTCCCCCACTCCAATATAAAACAATGCAGAACATTTTAGTCAACTATTTTTCACTAAGAAAATCAAAATTGTTTTTTTTTATTAATGGCTGTTTGAATTACTTTTATATTAGTCCTACAATATAGGATAGAAATGTTAAATAGTCAAAAAAAAATTGAGTGGTAGAGAAGACATCTAAAATGATGTTGCATGTAAAATTTACTCTTTGGTTCAAGGTTGTTCTTACTAGACGTGTTTGAGAGCAAAGTAAAGCAATCAGCAGACAGTTTTCCACTCTCCCTAGTGGTCCAACTTGCCTCTCAGTTCTGCCAACAATCATCCTGTATCTTGCGCACAGTAGATGACAAGGTGGCACTGCTGGAGCCTGTTGAGGTGGCAACTCTACTACAGCTGTTGGCATCCTGCTCCGCCCAACATCCTCACCTTCACACTCTCCAAGAGGATAGAAACTTTTTTATCAACTGTTCTTGTAAAGTAGCAAAATGTTTTTTTTAGGATAGTCATCTGATTGAAGTTTCCCCTTCATTTCCCCTAATCTTCCTGTTTATTTTAATGATGGTCATATAACAAAAATTTTCATTTCTCGAAATACATCAAAATCCATACTTGAAGTCAGTAAAACCCCCTAAAAAATATTACCTATATTTACACTCTTGAACAATGGCATTAAGCATATTATTAGCTTTAACAGGTTAATTTCTACGACCCAACTGGGTCAGCACAGGTAGGGTGGGCAGATTGACGTGCCGACCCCATTTGGGTGGTGGGCCAGTGCTGTGCAATATTTCATCAATTTGTGAATAAAGATAACTATTATACTCCTAGTGACAGTTTAACAAACTAGCGCATTAAAGTTGTAGTAAGACAAAATACTTCCTGCCTCATAGGTTGTAGTAGTTTTCTGATGTTCCAGCATCTGTCTCTAAATTAGTGGACTGGAGGGGATGGGTTGATGAGAAAACTCAGTTTGGTAAGAAATCAGGGGGTGTAGCAGTTGCCAAGCGAATGATATTACAGCTAGCTAACTAACCACAACAAGTAAAATACAGTAGAACTTGGATAATTCGAACCTCAAGGCCCCAGAAAAAATTCAAATTAGAAAAGTTTTTGCAAGTGGTTGAAATAAACAGTCAAACATCATATTTTAACATTGTATATTGAAAAAAGTTATGTTAATGAAGATATTATTGATTAAAAATCCTAATTTTTGTTAAATGTCAATAATGTGTTTGGAGGGATCCCGAAACTTTAGCTATTTCAAACTTTTTCTTAAATCCCTTTTCTACCTCCTTGATTGCCGCTATTTATTCTTGCAACGTCAGAGATTTGTAGGTTCGCTTTGACGAAGCGAACCAGTTTATACACACGACGTGTTAACATGAACACAGACGAAGTCACAAATACCGACACGAAACAAAGATGGCGAATATCGAAACAAACCACCATCAATGATACACACGGTACTGAACTGCTCCGGCGCTGTGTAGTGACAGACTCAGACTAGAGACGTTAATGTTGTGATTTATGAGCAGTAGTGGACTGTTGAGGTGGAGGGGTATCATGTGACCAGTAAACAGCAGGTGTACGTGCTGTGAGAAGGGTTGGCGGGGGGTGGGGGTTTGATCTACCTAAAAATAGTCTACGGACAGGAAGCCCGAACGTCGTCGTTTCCTGGAAAATCACACACAATGACATGTTCTCTTTATAGATTTCGCTGCAAAAATTCAAATTATCCAAAAAATTATTTGAATTAACAAGGATATTTTAACATTTTTTTTATATAAAATTCTAGGGATCAAGTCAAAACTTCGAAATAAAGAAGTTTTCGAATTACAGAAGTTCAAATTATCCACGTTCTACTGTAGTAAGAAGATCAATAAATTATTGCATTTTATAAGTCCTTGCTCAGTTTCAAATCAAATATATTGATTGACCTTGGTTCTTGCAGTTTTGCTGAAGAGCATTTACATGGCCGGGAAGGAGGACGACAACTGTTTCTCGGCTGTCATTAAACTGTCTGCTGCTGATGATGAAATGCAGAACCATCCAGCATTCGGGTTCAAGGGCAACTTGGTGAGGGTCCTTGGCAACTTGTGCTGGAAACATAAATACAACCAGGACCAGGCAAGCAAACACATTCACACTTATTAGCATGGGAACTTATTAACCCTAGAGCTACACTAGTTTTGTAATACAATGTTCAATTGCTTACAAAAATCATACAAATCATCGGAATAAAGTGAAGAATCATTGTGCATGCAGTTTATATGGACACCATGAATAAAAGAAAAATATTTTAGTTGTATAATTTTTTATAAAATTCAATTGTATTCCGTCTTGCAGATCAGTACAGGTAAGTTTTAATATTAAAAGATAAATTATTATAAAGTTATAGTAAATTTTATGCAGATTCTGAACATATATATATATATAGTATACCCCATGTGTTATGTTATTATTCATTTTTCTTATTTGAATACTCTTTCATAATAAGTAAAGGTGAAAGAAAGGCATCAATCAGTTCTCGAAGATCACTTGAACAATCCCTATAATTCTTTTCCATTTCCAAATATTTATTTATCATGCACTAACACACTGAAATACTTACTTACAATAATAATATAAAAAACCAAACATTTCATTGAACGCCAAACAGTTTTGGCGATCGTCACTATTCAAAACACCGTTATACAACAGACGGACAACAATAGCAAGCAACGACAATCTTTAAACAGAGAATATGTTCGGTCAAAGACCAAAAAATATCGAAATAATATGAAAAGATAATATATTTTATGAGCTTTCTTTTGATAAAAGTTTAAAGGTTGTACAAACCAATTTTATTCTGAAAAAAGGTTTATATCGCGGCTCCTGCGTTAGCGCCGGATATACGGTGTTGCCAGTTTTCGGTTTCGATAGGACAGACGGGGTGCTAGAGTGGGGCAGAAGTCACCTCTAAACTGTTCACAGACTTCCTGGTTCCAGGTTCACACGCTCAGAGGTGGAGTGTAGAGTCCACAGTGGATTCATACCTTGTTGTCGCAATAGGTTAAGATAGTTTTTTTAATAACCATAATTTGTTATTTTAAAATATCTTTTTCGTGGTTGTGATATGTAGGTATGTAAACTTTGTTAAGTCTTTTTTTAAGGTGTGAATCATTTTATAGTAAAGATGTAGTGATCACGTTGAATATACCGGTTCTCATCCGATCGATCACCGAAGTCAAGTAACGTCGGGCGTGGTTTCATGTATATTTTAAGTCACTTGAAAACTGAAGAATTTTTTTCACCTACAGAATCATTTGTTCATTTGTGTTTTGCTATCTTTGGGAATTTTTATTCCTTGATAAGGTTCCAAAACTTCAATTTGTATTTTTTAACAATTTATACGCTATATGTTACAAAACACTTTTAAAAAGTCCAATTATTTAATACTAAATTAAAAATTTCTATTAAAATGTTCACTTCTAAAGAAAATTATGAGGCGTTCTTCAGGTGTTAGCATAAATACACATTATCCATCATGGGAAACCGAGGATGCCACGTTGAAACTACCACTGCACAAAATCTAACCTCTAACTGGTACACAATGCTACACTGTGAAGAACATTCCTGTACAAGTGCTACCGGCAAAGAAAAGCAAAATGTTGGTTACAAAGCGTGGGATTTTCCATACATAGCAGTGAACGTGTTAAATAAGTAAGATCGGGTTAGATATCAGTAAATAAAATAAATTGTTTTGTGGAAGTTAAAAATTTTTTAAGAGTAGTGAGTTAAGAGTATCAATGTTATTTAAGAAAAAAACGTTTTTTCATAAACAGGATTAGGCTCTAGCTACACTGCTATCTTGTGCTATCTTGACCTGAAGCTTTTTGTAGCACCCTGATTGATTTAGTCACACAGCTCTAGGCCTTTCACAAAGCCCAACAACTGTGGCATCTAGCTCCTTACTATTTTTGGGTCTAGAAAGACTCGTGTCCAAGGATTTTCAACCTTTTCTGACTCTGTGCTGGGCAGTCGGGCCGGAATGGGTAGCTGACTCAATGTCCTCCTCCCAGAATTTTCACGAGTCCGTCTGTGTGAGTCCGATAATCTTGAGATGTTCCTCAGTGGGCCATGTCTTTGCAGTAGCCCCACCAATAGGCTGATGCCCCCTTTGGAGAGCCTTGCAGCTCTCCTTTCTGAACGGTTCACTCAGCATCTTTGACCGCCGTAGACCGGGGAAGGCTGATCACAACTCCCTCCCTCTTGTTGTCCTCCTTCCAGCCTTTGGCCAGGCCCTGGCCAATGAAGATGGACGCCGTTTGTTAGGCTAAACAAAGACTTATGTCCAGCATGCTAATTTGGGACTTTTGCCTCACTTTTTGCTAAAGGTTTTTTTCTTTTGCAAGCTCCTAAGGCTCTGTATTTTTTAGACAGTGCTAGTCTAGATGGTTATTGAAGGTCAATTTCTGATCCTAGAAAACCCCTAAATACTTTTTTTGCACATTACTTCTACACCATTGACTTGACCTCAGAAAACAGGATGTCTTTACCATCTTGAGGGTCACAGGCCAATGCGGCCATTTCCACCTTGCTAGATGGCAAAGTTATGGACATTCAACCCAAAGGATCGATAGCCGGTAAGGCCATGTCCTCGTTGAGCTGCCAATTTAGGGGTTTGAGATTTGTCCTTGAGTAGCTAAGGATTGTTGGTCACCCCAGGCAGAGCAACACCTTGAGGGTCAAAGGCCAGTGCGGCCATTTCCACCTTGCTAAATGGTAGGGGTCTGAGGTCGGTACGGTAAAAATTGTTGTATCTCGGTTCTCGGTACAAATTCGGTACGGTACACGGGAATAATGCCGCTAGTAACATTGACTGATCTCATCCTTTTATTCCTAAGTATTTTCCAGAACTTAATTAGTGAAAACATAGAGAAAGGAGTTTAAAAAAAGATATACAATGTCAGAAGAAATATTTTACTTTACTAATTTTCAAACTGTAATATGATTTTTAAATCCATTCTTTAAAAAACATATCACATTAAACATATTAATAATTATTTAAACGTTATAATTTATGTTGTAACTAATTAATAAGAGGAAATAATCTTCTCAAGTCTATATGAAACTAAAGATGAACAAACAAAATAAAAAACTATAATGTATTTCATTGCAGAACAAATAATACATCATAATAATACAATCACATAAACTTATTTTTCAAGGTTTAACAAAGTCAGGGGTTTTCGCTTAAAGTCTGTTATCTTGAACCATTGAATTTACATACTTTGTAATTATAAAATCAATGCTTTAACTGTTGAAATGAAGCAAGTCTTCACACGACCGTAATTCCAAGCCACGTCGGTTGTTATAGATACGCACTTATGAGCAGGTAAACGGGCACTAAACTAGACACAGACAGTAGACAGATGCGATACGCATCCCTGTTAGTAAGGGTAGGGAGAAAATGGTTTATTTTTAGCACAGGCTCGACCTGCCAAGGTCACTGCCCTTATGAACTTATTGAGTCACGCACAGCCTGTATAACCTGTCGGTTACCGCGCGAATACAGTGATGAAATAAGTGCGTAGTATTTATTTCCCTGGAAGAACAGGCTTCAGTCCCAATTAGTTCGGATTTGAGGGGTTCAACTAATAAGGAAATACAGAACATGTTGTTAAAAAAATAAAAGTTATTTATTTCCTTTATTCAATTATATTCTTAACATTATGATTTTTTATTTTATTTGAGTGAAAATCCCGAAAGAGCGGGATCAATACGGCAAATCACAGTTCACGAGCCTCAATACGAGCCTCATACTGGTACGACTATTTTGTTGCGTCAAAAGGAGGAACGGTTCCCTGATCGCGTAAGCTGCTACAAGTGGATACGATAATAAGCTGGGAATGCACAATAATTTAGAGCCGGCAGGGAGATGGCTGGTTGCCCGATTTTCCTGAGGTCCTGGTGAAATTGGTTTATTTTAAATGATCATTCACCAACACGCTATGAGTCAGTCTTACGTTCAGTATTTGCCGTCCATCTGGGCAGTGTTGTAAATTCTATATTACTTGTAGAGTATAAAGCCTTTAACGGTCGGGTTTTATTTAATGTTTTCGCAGGAGATGTTCCATAGTTATATTTGATGGCAACCTAGACTGGATAGTGACTTAATTTTTCCTTATTTGTACCATACCGAATTTGTACAGAAAAAATGCTTGTACCGTACCGAGGTTCAGTACAAGGCTGGAACAGTACCGTACCAATTTTTTTCGGTGCACCACAGACCCATACTAAATGGCAAAGATGTGGACATTCCACCCGAAGAATCGATGGCCGGTGAGGCCATGTCCTCCCTAGGCTGCCAACATAGGGGTTTGAGATTTGCCTCTGAGTAGGAATTGTCAGCCACCCTAGACAGCCTTGCTTACTTAGGGAAGGCTGTTTGAAACTGGAGGTCACCTGGTATCCAGAGTCCATATAATCGAGCCAAGCACTTGGCCATGCAGTCTTTGGCGTACGCTATTCCACCTTGACTTGGGGGGTTAAGAAGGGAAGAAAAGACACACATAATGCAGGGTCAAAGAGAGGAAGAGGTTAGGCAAGATTAGCCCAGAAAAGAAAATAAAAATTGCGAGCTAAAGCCCAAAAGAGATAAGAAGGCCGTCGCCCTGGAAGGAGGAAGGAGTACGAACTGGACAGACAGTCTCTCAGTTTGGCTAGGGTACCTCGGGGTTGCCAGCATCCCCAAACAGGAGAGACCTCCCGTGCAGTCGAAAGCCGACTACCCCTGAGGGTAAAAACCCTTGTAAAGTCTATAGACAAATAATTTTTAACTGGTTAATTGTTTATAAGAAAAATAAATGCCATTGAAAGAAATCCATTACATTCATCACACTTATTCTTTACTCATATCCACCTTTAAGTACCCACTAAAGTGGATCAGGGTCTTAAAGTTGAATGAATATAATATGTTTCACATGTTTTTTTCAGCTCAGAGAACTGGAAATCATCCCGATATTACTGGACTGCTGCAACATTGATGCAAGGAATCCATGTATCCTTAGTAACTTGTAGGAAGCTCATTTCTTCAGATAAAAACATTTTTGGGGTACAAAACCCCCCAAACTACCTGTTCCGATGGACCAATAAATCTGGTTTACGAACTCGTCGGAGCAAATGTAGGAATACACGTTTCTACCGAATTTGGTCTCGATCAGACAAATATATATAATTTTGTAAATGATTTACAACAATTTTTAATTTTGATTATCATTTACAAAATAATAATAATAGTAGCCCTAGTAGTGAACATTAATAAAACAAAAAATATATATATATATATATATATAAATTTTAACGACTATTGTTTCTGGTCTCTGGGCACCTAAAGACAAAAAAATAACATGGACCCGGACTTAAGTCTTGCCATGAGGCCTATGGTAATAGCTTATTCCTATGGGAAATTCGCTAAAAGGCGTCTACAAAAACATTTAAGTAATTTGGAATTTCCAGAATTAATAGTTTAGTTTGTGATCAGTATTTTTTTAAAGAAGCTCAAATTATAAAAAGATTTTGTTCAAATCAACCAAATTTCACTTACTATTGCTCTGAAGACCTGCAAAATTTAAATTTTTTGTATAGTTTGAAAATTAACTTACTGGATGTTTAAGAATATTGGATGGCAAAATTCTAAAGACTGTAAAAGTCATTTCAAGTTTGGTTAACAAAATTGAAGTTATTTATAAACAGTTTTATCAGGCTCGATTCTCCTGTATCTGTGACTTGCACAAGAATTTTATAATCTTCTTGAAGATTCAAATTTGTAGACCCACCAAGCTCAAATCAAAAGGCTTTCCTTATCAGGCTTGTAAATACATGTTTATCATAACAGCAATGTTTGAAATTTACCAACATTCTAGTTTTCTAATATTGCTAGGGTAGCAAATTTCACATTATTTTTGTTTGAAAGAAGTTTTTGTTTTTAAAACATTTTAATAGCTAAAGATTAGATTAGATTACCATTTGAAATTAATGTTTGTTTACATCCATTGATGAGCTGATATTGAGTATTTTCCTAAACAAACCCATAGTTATTATCCAGTGGGTTGTTTTGGCTATCAGGAACTTGTGTGAAGCCAATCAGGAGAACCAAGCATTCATAGCAAGCATGAGCAGGCAAGGCCTGGTAGAGAGTGCGGTTTTAACGGAACTAGGGCTGACACTGCATTCGGACAGCGACAACGAGATACGTATCGCTCCCCTCAACACCATCAGGTGACGTTTTGCTCCGAGTGACTACCAGACAAGATTGGTTGTAAGGCCTTGAGATTGCTGCAATGCGACAAAAAGATGAACTCATTGTATACTTTTATGTTAACCCTCCGTGGGTCACATTAAGGAAGTTATCTTGTTCTTGTTATCAGTTTTTTGTCATCATTAACATCATTTTGGTGTCCGGGAGCTTTGAACTTTGGTACTGGTGACGTATATCTTTACGTAGATTTTATAAACCTCAAAAATTGTCCTTAGATGAAAATTTGCAGTGAAGATGTAATTGATCAAAAGTCTGACCATAATGTAAATACCCCCGTCGCAGCAGACCTGCGTACTCAGCGAATTTCCAAATCAATTATATAATAATAATATTTGACAAGTTTTATAAAAATCTGTCAATAAACGTGAGAATTATTTGCCTATTCTCCATAAGATTAACATGGGAAAGAGTGTGCAGGTTCGCTGCTGTGAGGAACACTGAAAGTAGGCATTTCTAGCATAAAAATTTTTATTTTTAACATTTATACCAACTTTCATCAACATCTGTCCATAAATAAAGGACTTTGCCTATTCCCTATATGATTAACATGGGAAAAGAGTATGCAGGTTTGCTGCCATGATAAACACATAAACTATGATTTTTAAGCATAAATAGATGAACCTCAACCACATGAAGCTAAATATGAAGTTTCATCAAAAAATATACATTGATAAGTGAAATATTAATTTTTCCCTATCCTCCATAAGATTAACATTGGAGCCCCACGATACAACGTACTGTGTTTAGATTTTTTAATATCTCAGTAACTGTTGGAGATAGAGAAAAACTTTAAGGAACTTAATTGTGTAGTTAGAAAAAAAAAAATTAGACATTTTTAAAAATTACATGTGAAAAACGCATAAAACTCCATTTTGGGGTACAAAACCCCCCTAAAATACCCGTTCCCATTAACGGATATGTCTGGTTTACGAACTCGTCAGAGCATTTGTAGGAATACACGTCTCTACCAAATTTTGTCTCGATCGGATCATTTTTACGAGAGTTATCGTGCTAACAGACACATATATATATATATACATATATATATACATATATATATACACATATATATATATAAATTTTAACGACTGTTGTTTTTGGACTCTGGGCACCTAAAGAAGAAAAAATAACGTGGTCTCGGGCATAACTCTTGCCATGAGACCTACGGTAATAGCTTCTTCCCTATGGGAAATTCGCTACAAAATTGCCTAGACCCTATATAATATTTTGAGCACAAGCTATTGATTTTTGAAATATTTGGATGTTATTTCCACGTACTATTTTTTTGTTAACTACTAATTTTTAGATACTTATTACCAATATTATTTATTATTTCAGTTAAAAGAATAAAGTATAATATGGCGATAAAAGTAACAATACGTAATATTTATATTTTTCAAATATAACTAGTTGTCTTCATTTTTCTCTATATTTTCAGTTTTTTTTTTAATTATTCGACATTGGTATGATTTATGAATACTTACCTACATCACTTAATATTATTCAAAAATTTTCTCTATTGTCAAATTATTGTTTTTCACACCTGGAATTAACCTCCCTGAGTGCCCTTTATGTTTTCTAATTGATGCGCTTTGCTGTAATTTGTATTCAAAAAATATATTGTATTTACATCCCTTTGGGAAATAGCTTAGATAATGGATATGCCTAAAAAGAATATTTCCAGTTCCTCTAAACAGCTAACCAAATGACGTCACCGTTTCAAATGTTGGTCTGACGGATTGCCATCCCCCCAGAACTAAGACATATCCATGTAAAAATGTATTATTTTATAAAATCATAGACTTGATAGACTATATGAAGAAAGTATTATTTTTAAACTGTCTTGCCATCTAAAATGATTTTAGTTCTTTAGACAGGAAAACAACCAAATTGTTAATGATAAAAAAATAATATAATTTCAATTAATTGTATGTGGTCATATTTTCTATATGAGCATTGTAGCCTATCCATCCAGTGTTGCCTTTGATGTAAAAAATTGTGAATTATAATCTTAATTACATGAATGGTATTGTTATATTCAACCCAAACCACTAAGCTAGCTATAACAATTATAAAAAATGTCCTGTGTATTTATTTTACCCCTAGTTGGTTACGTTTCTGTTACATGCCTACAGAATCAAGTTGGTTGACCATTACATTACATAATGGTTACCCTTTTTTCCAAATTTAATAATTAGTAGCTGAAAGCTCAAAATTTAACCCTTTGCACTCGGTTGGCCAGTAGCACTGGCCGTGCCAACTCCTTGACAGCTCGGAAATATTTCCTGTGATGTCCTTGCCGCTCGGGTGGCCAGCAGTACTGGCCGCGCTATAATCCTTTGTCAGCTCGGCAGCCATGATCGACAACCTTCCCTACCAGCTCGGAATTATTTTTGTGTCAAACCTGGATTGTTTACAACAATGTTTGTAAGGACAATAAAAAGCAAACAACGAGCGAAAATAAAGAATAATGTCAATACAACATGATCTATTCCACAACTAAATTGTATGACGAAACATTTTCGTCATACTCCTCCAATAATTGCCTCAAGTCATCCGAATTCAAATTATCATTTATTGTTATGTTTACGTTAATATCTAATGTGGTTACTATTAAAATAAATAATGAATTATTAATAAAATGTACAGTTATTTACAAAAAAAAACAGCTGTTATTAACATTAAATTAAATATCACCACTTCTCAGTAAACGCAACAGTAGAATAGCAGTACAACTTACTAAGCATAAACTTAATTTCCAACACATGTATGGTTTTAGAAGCGGAAATTCATCTAATTCAATAGGTCATTTGTTTTCCGAAAGATTTCAGCACATCCCAAACCTAGCACATGATATTCAAAAAAGAAACATATTATATTATATATATTTTGTGGCCAGTACTGCTGGCCTTCCGACCGCAACTCGGATTCAATCTCGTCCAGTACCACTGGCCATCCAAGAGGTGAGGACAGCTCATATAAAAATTAACCCCACTTCGGTGAGAAAATGGTGACGGCCAGTACAGCAGGACAAGTTATAAATACTAATCCGAGCGCAAAGGGTTAATGGCAGAATTACTTTACATATCAATAGCATATCATTTTCAAAGAATTTACTCTTCTAACCTTCATATCTGCTCATTTCTTCCAAAGTAATTAAAAATATTTTTCCACAAATGAATGCTGAAAAGAGCTCTAACCAGTACATTTTTTTCCATAAAGTAAATATATTTTTCATTTTAATCAACTTGGTCCACTCAATCCACTCTTTGAAATCAAAAAGAAATCTGATTGAGTTCGGACACAAAATGGTGGCTTGAAAAAATGCTAGTGTTGCAGAAAGTTCACAGTGAGGGAGGCTGTTAGAAGCAATAATTGACAATGAGGGAGAGTTAGAATAAGGGCAATCAAGAATCTTGCTTTCGAACAAAATCCGTGAAAATTATTTTTTGTTTTGTCCAAAGCGATAGGAGACTCCAATCAATCGGCCAATTAAAATTTCAACGCATCATGCTCTGGAGGCAGGAATAGCACCACCTCAGCCGAGACATTCCCTTAATTGGAATTCAATAATACATTGTTCCAGAAAAACACAATTCCTAGTGAGCTTGTTGCTATAGCAATAGTGGTCGATCTGATAAAAGTTTAAAAATCTTTTGTTGTCGATATGTTTATGTATATATAAATAAAACAATTTCGTTAAAAAATCACACATTTTCTGTCATTGTTACTACTGCACAACAGATAGAGCACTGTTTCTCAAATTATGTATAATAGATAGATTGACCTCCTTTGGTCTTGTCACATGTTACCTGGAGACCAAGCTTTGCTCAGATAGAATAAGACAATTTTAAGGAAATAAATATAATACTAATAATACAAATACAGTATCAGCCAAAATAAACAGTACTGAAACTGAATCAGCTGTAGTTTCCTTCTCGATCAGCTGATTCAATTGGTGATTGTTGCCACGGCTTCGCATTCATTACTTCTTTATTATTTGAGGTTAGTTTTTGTTAACATGGTGCTAACAACTGTAGAAAAAACTTTTATCGTAGTGCATTATTTTCGCTCATACGGAAATAGACGTGCGGGTGGTCCAAGCTTGTCACACACTGCTTTACGTTTTCAGGAACATCTCCACAAAAACCCGCCTAGTAATGCTGTGATTCTTAGTGTTGTTGAAAAATTTCGAAGAACAGGTAGTGTTTTGACTCAGCGAAAGGGCTTTTCAGGTCGCCCTTTCGCTGAGTCAAAACTACTTTCTGTACAAATGAAAACCACGCAAGAGCGTTACAGCAAATGTTACAGTCACCGAAAAGAAGCCTAAAGCGAGCTTCTCTTAAACTGAATTTTAGAAATACGTCAATGAGAAGAATGTTCAAAAATATTGGTGGTTTTCCCTACAGGATACAAACTTCCAAGCTCTATACGTAGAATAAAGTATTACCATTTCAGTACTGTTTATTTTGGCTGATACTGTAGTTTAGTAATTATTGTTTTACTTATGTCGGCAACAGAACATAATGTTGTTAGTTGCTTTCTTGAAATAAAAACAAACATTTTTTTACTAACCTGCATAAACTTTAAACAAAAATTATCAGCCTAGGTCAGGGATTGATCTCACTACCTTTATCGCAAGAGTCCGCCGCGTTGGCAATGAGCTTAACCTGCGATGTGATTTAGCATCTTTTACGCAGGCGTTATTATTGGAGCTAACATAATTATTCGTATGACTTTTAAAAAACTGTGGTCAACTGATTGTGTTAGATACAGAATGAGGATTAAGAAGCAGAAGAGAAATTTAATTTACATCAATTGGTTTGTTGAAGTGGCTTCAAGCAATACAATGAATAAATTTTCTATCAAAACACAATAGATTTTGGAAATACTTTTCTCTACTTTTATTTCGCAGTTATTTTAACCTTTAGTTTTTACAAATTGTTTACTAATTTGATAATTTTTCATTTATTACATACACACATAAAATAAGTATGTATGCAAAACCTCTATTCACATCTTACAAAGAGCACGAACAAAGACTTGTATTGCCTGTCTGACAAATAATTAATTGTAACAATAAATAATTGTAACAAGTGGTGCAAATATGTCGACCAGGAAATCTTCCAGACCAAAAAAACTACCTGACAGGTATACTCCACCAATAATGAATGCCAAAAACACAGGTCCTTCAATCGTTACTGACGATCTAGGTGACAACCCAATACATTCCTAACCAGTAACCTATAAGACATCTTTGAGGACAAGTTGACTACGTCTAGAACTTGAGAAACTGGAACTAACGTCACATAGTAACAGGTAATATTCTAACATTTTCTAGCTTAGCTAGATTATTTTTTAGTTAAATGTGACACATACGTAACACAGTTCTGGTTACATAAGAATGGTGCTTAACTTTAACCCTATAGAGGTTCTAGAAACAAGAAATTGAATGTCCTTTGCCAGAATTGATCCTTATAAAAATAATAATATTGCCTTTCACATTTTGTACATTGATATAACGTTGAATAATACAGCTACAAATTTAGTAACTGTCAAATCTAAATATTTAGGTACATTAACCATTTACGTTAAGTGTTTAATATAAACATTAGAGAATTTGTTATCGAAATATTTGTGTGTTCTCACTGGTATTTAGTTAATTAATTTTCTCAAAAATAGTTCTCCCTCTGTATAATTTGGAATGAAATGTAATAAAACCTATATTGTACAGATTTAAGCCAGCGGCAAACCTACATACTCTTTCCCATGTTAATCTTGTGAAGAATAGGCAAATAACTAACTTATATATTTATCACAGATATTGATAAAACTTAACATATAATATTATTATTATATTATTGATTTGGAAATTCGCTGAGTACGCAAGTCTGCTGAGACGGTAGTATTTTGGAAGTCAAAGTTTTAAACTAGAGAAGTTCCTAATGAAATTTGATTAAAATACATAGCAAAAGTTACTAAGTAATTTGGGGATTTTAACGTTTGGGAAAACTGATTGTTACGATATATTCCTAATTTATTAACTTTAAAATTATAAACTAAAATGTTTCGAGTGAAAAATTCTACATTTTCATAAAAATACCAATTTAACGGAAGCTGATTCGTTGGCGACACGGGGAGTACTATTGTACTGTACTCGCATAGTTTATATACCGCCTTTACCAGCTGATTCAGCAACCCCCTCTCTTCACCTGCCTGGCGGCCATCTTGTCTCCTCTCTCGCTTGTCGTTGTTCGCAAATGCCCAGTGCCACTTGCCAGACGCCAGTGACAGGTCCCAGTGTTGTGACGTTGACCCGTGATTTAGGCGTTGTCAATTGCAGTGACAGTGTGGTGAAGTGAGTGTTTCATGCGGACACGATGCAGGCTAGATAACACTCTGATAGACAGCGAGTCAGTAATGTGTTGTCCTGTTTAGTGAAGTGAATCGTCATAATGGGATCCAAGGTAGAGTACGTGGACTCGAGCCACATGTACGCAACAAACTATGTCCGCAACTCGAAGGCTATAGGGGTGTTGTGGGGCATATTCACCATCTGCTACGCCATCATCGCCGTGGTGGCGTTCGTCACCCCGGAGTGGATGGGCGACACGATGCAAGGGTCGGAGAATCCTGCGAGGTTCGGCCTCTGGAGCAGCTGTTCCTTCGGGAACTCGGTGGGTGTCATCGAGGACTGTCAAGGACGTTTGGACGACCTCTCCTCCATACCGAGTCTGCCGGGGAAGGTTGCGACTATACTGGCTGCTTTATCAGTTCTGGTCGCTCTTCTAACTATTGTGGCGATGCTCCTATTTTTTTTCATCGCCTCGACCAAAGTCTTTCATATATGCGGGTGGATGCAAGTAATTTCCGGTAAGGATACTCTTATCTCATTGATTCTTTAATTAATATCCATTATTTCGCTAACAGTTTTAGTGACGGTTATTGAGAAATGATCAAAGAGTTTTACGTCTAAACGTTTTCCAGCCAATAAAATAACGGGTTATTTTATTTGCAAATAAAATAAAAACGCAACACGCTTGCTTTTTGTTGGGATAGATTTACTGCAGGATTATTAATTCTATATTCATTGTTGTCAGCCAGGTAAGTTCACGATGCGTTTGGGTGGGGAGGAATTCCAAGTCTCTCCTTACAGGCTTATGGATTTGGGGTCAAGGCCGGGACCTTGATAGGGCAACAGACAACAAGTTAAAACTACAGCAACACTGTTAGATTAAATTGAAATCACATGCATCACCTAATTGGTAAATTTCGATTTGTACACATATTGCATCGCACAGTCAAATAATTATGGAATAACAATTTATAAGCAGAATTTGTTTATAATTGATAAGAAGAAGAACTTTCATTAGCAGGAGGTGTTTTTAAACCTGTTACTCCATGATATTTTCTATATTAGGGCCTATAGGAAACTGTGTATTAAAATAAATGTAAACTGTAAGTAACATTTGATTTATAGCTGTGCCGTGGTTGAGAGAAAAGTTGTGAGTTGTTCATCCTACTGAAATCGCAAGTGCATGAACAATTTGCCTAACTGTAGCCATTCCTTCCGCATACCATGCAGTGAAAGCATCCACATTTCGCCTCGTCTTCAAGATGCCATGTCAGATGGAAGTTAAAACCGCATATATATTCCAATTTTAAATCTGTTAACTTAAAAATCTTTTTAACTTATAAAGATATGAATTAGTAATAAGGTTACTAATATTTGATTCTTCTAGACATTTTTACTCAACAACACTGACCTCTTTAATTAATAACTAACACTGCGTTAACACGACGGTTAACACTGACTTCTCTTACATTTACACATTTGTGTTTCGTAAACCTTTGTGTTTTGCTAATCTGAATAAATGCAATTCTACTTAAATACATAAATAGATTTAATTGTGTTTATGCACTTGCGTTGTTCATTGGCTTATACACCATATCTTCATATTAGATAAAGATAAATCTAATTTGTTATCATTGGATTCATTTTAAAATAGTTCAGGGACATTTTATTCAATACGAAGCGTAAGCAAGTCTACGAGTTTATCAACCAGTATCGTTTTGGTATCGATTACCTCATTAGGAACACATCAGTTAAAATTTATAAATTAAATATTATTAACTCACAAATATTGCTTCAATACGACATGGTCTTTTATCCAGGATGCTATGATGAAAATATGGACGTTAAAATAATTACTTTAGTTTAAAAATTATGCAATAATAATCATATGTTTCAAGCAGTTAATTTTGATTGAAAATGAATTGGAAATTTTTTTGGACTATGTAAAGAAGTTAGCTCCTCTCAGTTTTCTTGGTTGATACGAAAAAGGACAAAGAACGAGAGTAGAGGTAGAGCGACCTACGGACCCACTCCCACAGAGAATAATGGCTTTAGTCGGTCACCTTGCGCTCGCGGCATTCCTCCTAACGGGCTGCCGCCGTACAGCGTTGCCAATTCGGGCACCTCGTCTCTCGTTTCCTAGAGCACAGATTGGAGATTGGGAGTTGGCAGTGCACTGGGTACCTAGGCCTAAATTGGATTGATATCATAGTTTGGAACATTATATCATCATGCTGGGGAATCTGGTGAGATGCCAATATTTTTTCAGTTGATTTCCAACAATGATACTGATCTAATCCATGATAGTTATCCATGATAGTCTTAAACGGTAGCCCACTAATTCTTGTGCAAATTTATATTATGGATGCATAAAAGACATGTCTGTCACAAGTGAAGTTTTTTGTAAATACCGACGTAAAAATAAGATAATCAGAGATTATGAATAGTTTATAAAATAAATACTATAAGCTACACAGTCCATCAAGCTTCTTGTTAATAATTGTCTAAAGCTTAACTTGTTCGACTTACCATCTAAAATGTCCTTTCAAAATGACACTAAGTAGGCCTACAAGGTTTTCTGGTACAAAACAACGTATGCAGACTCTGAATTTACCTCTTATGGGCAATATTAATGTTCTTATGGGAGTTGAGTGAAAAAGGTGTAAGTACCGCAGATTTTTCAGTTAAAATTTATTTATTGAATTTGCGGGAAAATTGGATTTATTTATTGAAAAGTTTTATGTTATTAGTTTGAGAAAATTTAATGTTGAGAAATAGGTTTAAGTTCTTAAAATTACAATGCATTAAGAGTAGGGTTATAATTAATTGTTTCTTTGTTGACAAAATAACTGATGTTGTTCCTAGTATACTACCCAGTGTAAACGGTCATTTGCATTTCTTATCTAAATTGGATAAACCTGGGACTATGTTTAATTTTTCACCAACGAGTGTTGAGGGTTTGTATTCCATAATCATGGGTATTAAAAATAACCAATTTCTAGGTGTTCATGGTTTTAATGCAATTACCCAAGCTTAATCAGTGAACCTCTAGCTTTTGTTTTCAATACTGTATGTGTATGCTGAGTGGTGTTTTCCCTAACTCATTGAAATATATAAGAGTAGTGTCTGTGTTTAAAAAGGTAAAAATATGTTTATGATAATTATAGGCCTATTAGTATTGCAAGTATTGTCTCCAAAATTATTGGGATTGTGCTCAACCACCAGCTTGTAGCCTACTTTGAATCTAATAATTTATTCTCTTCTTGTCAGTTTTTTGGATTTAGAGCTAAGCACAGTACAACTGAGGTGGTGTAGTCACTAGCCCGTAAGTGTTCTAAAGGTCTTGAGAGTAAGGAAAATGTTGGTTGTAGAATTTTCAACCTCACAGGCCTTTGACACCGTTTCCTACTCCATACTCCTGGACAAACTTTCCTACCATGGTGTCCAGAATCCAAGTCTATTCCTCATAAAATCCTACCTTAGTGGTAGATTTCAGGCAGTCCAAGTAAATCGTGTCACTTTTAGTTTCAAGTTGGTTAGGCACGGAGTGCCGCAGACCTCTGTCTTAGGCCCCTCATTTTTTATTATTTATATTAATGACCTTCCCTCCTGGGCTCGTGATGACCTTACGCAAACAAGCAGCCTTATTTGTTTGAGGATGATTTGGCCCTCTCTGTTGTTGAAAATAGTTTTGAGGTATATATATAAATATAAACCTTGCTCGTATTATAGTATTGGATGGATTATTTAACGCTATTAAGTTGCATCGTGACGAGACTATGATATGTATTATGTTTTCAGTCAATAAAATTTTTGATTCTTAGGCCTCGTTTCGTAGGCCTACGCTTGTACGATAGAACCGTACCGTGCGTGATAGAGGTAGAACCATGACTGCCTCATCGTCCCCGTCGTGCATTACACAGATGATGTTCCACTCCCGCCAGGCGAGTAACATTTAGGAGCAATTGTCAATTGCTGTTGAGAAATACAATTACAACACGCCTACACGCCTTGGTGGTGATGTCGTGTTGTCGACAATGAGGAGGTGAACAATACAAGTGTTGATAACGCTTGATGTAAACCTTGCCTAATTAGCCTACTGTTGCGAATGTAGGTCAATGGTTGTGCTCTGTTCTGGTTAGTTAATTGCTTGGATCTAATCACATTTTCATTATAATTACAACTCGCCGAGCTATCAGTCGAGTGAATACGTTTACAAATGATCAATGTTGGTACTGTACTTTTAAAATTCACGGATTTCAAAAGTACCTACCGATTGTTCATATCGCTTCTAGGAGTGAAAGGTTAGGTCACAGATTATTATGATCACGTTTATTAAGTGGCGATACATATTGGAGAATGTTGTAACTAATGAACTACACTGACTACTGTAGTATATACTCTGACGCTCAATGTTGACCGACCTATCAGCTACGTCACGTGACTCATCTCAGGTCAACAGACTGTCTCTAACAGGCTACTGATCCTCGGCCGGGAGTCGAGGCGTACTCTTGTAATCCAGCTACTTGGAGGCCGGGTGTTTGGATCTTAGGGCCTCTCTGGATGCCCCCAGAGGGACTGGATTTATTATTGAAATCCGCGAGCTAGTTTTCTATGAGTCTATGTTGATTGAAAGGCCTTATAGACTCAAAGCCTACTTGTTCTTGCGTACTTTAATCCTAAACCGGTATTAAGAGAGATGACCCAACTTACCACAACATTTACAAAGAGATTCTCTTGCGGGACATATTTTCCGTGGGTGCCTTGCTTTCCCACAAAAATAACATTTTTGAGTGGAGGAGACAGCTAAAGTTTGAGATTCGGGTAAACTACTTACTTTTAAAAATGCATTGTTTATGCAAGTAGATGAAGAATATGATAATGCATTTACATAAAAAGTTTTGTTATTATATGAATCAGAATGAATTTGAGCCATCTTAAGGGCCAAAGCTTGGTCATATGCTTGTTTTAGAGTGAGAGAACTGTTCTCTAGTAAACGTCTACGCGAGTCTTGGGAATTTAGACCCCTAATAAAAGCGTCTCTTATGTGAGCTTCTTTGTTTTCTTTAGCCGAAACGGCTTTAAAATCACAATAGCTTAGATGCTGCAAAATCCTAAAATATTGATCAACTGTTTCATTAGGGGCTTGACATCTTGTTGCTAACTGATGTCGCGCAAAGATTTCATTTTTAGGTTTGATAAAGGTTGTCTTCAATATGTCTATTGCATCTGAATAAGATTGACATTCTTGAATTATGGTAAAAACTGAAGGAGATAAATGATTAATTAGAATGCTTAGTTTACCTTTGTCATCAGTTTCTGATAGATGCGAAATAAAGTTCTCGAAATAAAGTGTACCAATTAATCCATTCAATTGCAGACGTTGATGAGTTAGGATCACTGTTCAATTTGTCCGGTCTAAGTATTCTATCCATTCTTGGTAGTCGAATAAATTGAAATAATAAATACTATGCTGATTACCAGGAGAAATCTGGCTTTATTCGACTTAACATTACATTGAGTTGAATTGTTAATAAATAAAGAATATAAACAAAACAGTTGACATTTGAAACATATGATATAAATATTAATAATAACAAACAGGTAAAAAGGAATTGTATTATGTCAATGTGTTGATCTTTAAATTTAATTTCGTCTCTTAATTTTTATAGTAGGCCATACTGTATGTGATTTATGTTTAAAATATTTTGTTGCAATCTGTTATTTTGTAATGTTTTGTTTTTGTTTTGTTGAGTTATGAAACCCATCTAAAGTAATTTTATTCCAAATATTCCAAAGTTTTTCTTAAAATTAGTTTATCATAGTGTGTACTTTAGTTTATGAAAAGACCTTTGGCATTACAGAAAGATAGATACAGGCGGAGAGACAGAAATTAATATAAGACCCATATCGGCTTTTCTGGGAGTCTAGGACTCTGGGCAACCGCGTCTATCCGATTCGTCATCGCATGGGGCCATAAAAGTGTCAAAACCCGTGGCCCGGATCTTTGGAAACTGCTGTCCCTCCTGGCGGAGATTTCGTTCATAGGCAGGGCCTATACCTGTACAGTCGCACGCCCGCGTCACGGTGGCAGTGGCACAGTGCGGGGATTACATTTCCTCCTCAACTACTGTATCTATGATTATGACCAGTGATCAGGTCGGTCGCAGGCTCGGCGACGGCGGCTGGGTCTGTGGGATGGGAACGACGACGGCAGGGCCTACACCTGTACAGTCGCACGCCCGCGTCACGGTGGCAGTGGCACAGTGTGGGGATTACATTTCCTCCTCAACTACTGTATCTATGATTATGACCAGTGATCAGGTCGGTCGCAGGCTCGGCGGCGGCGGCTGGGTCTGTGGGATGGGAACGACGACGGCAGGGCCTACACCTGTACAGTCGCACGCCCGCGTCACGGTGGCAGTGGCACAGTGTGGGGATTACATTTCCTCCTCAACTACTGTATCTATGATATGATAAAATCAGGTCGGCTAGGCTCGGCTGGGTCTGTGGGATGGGAACGACGACGGCAGGGCCTACACCTGTACAGTCGCACGCCCGCGTCACGGTGGCAGTGGCACAGTGTGGGGATTACATTTCCTCCTCAACTACTGTATCTATGATATGATAAAATGTGGGCTACGTTATGAATATACGAAACTGCTTGTCCTCTATCTTCAGTTTTAAAAGTTGTTTCAAGGTATCAGTTTAGAAATTGTTACAAAGGTATCAGTTTGGAAGTTGATAGAAGGTATCAATTTAGAAGTGTTTACAAGGTATCAGTATAGAATTTGTTACAAGGTATCAGTTTAGAAGTTGTTACAAGGTATCAGTTTAGAAGTTGTTACACAAGGTAACTCTACGATAATAGTGTATACCGTATTTGACTTATAACAAATAAACCAGATACGAATATTAGTCGATTTATCCTTGGGATTTTTCTGATCGAGACCAAAATAAAGTTTTGGAAAATTTATACAATAACCACAATCTTGGTTAATGTTATCAATGTGAATCCACTTTACTTTACTACAATAGAACCCCTCTAATCCGACCTTGGATGTTCCGTCACACCGGTTGACCGGTTAGTCATACCACGCTCATGCCTGCAAGCCTGTGCCGACTTTTCACGCATAGAACATGTGTCTAGATGATGTTTTCGGTTTCAGTAGGCCACTCATATTGGTGTTAATCACTATAAGCGATAGCGTACAATAAACGGTACGATATTTTACAAGAATCCGGTAAAGATCAATCAGTACTTCCGGATGGACAGTATAAAATGAGCTGAACTGAAGATTAAAACTGAAAAAAACTTTACGTTTGAGATTATGTTGGCGACACGGAACGTCGTTGATCGAACGTAAGTGTTGAAGCAGATTATTACTAAGCAGAAATTACGCTATACATAACCTATTTGAATGCAAGAACGTCATTGGTCAGTCGAAGGATGCAGTATGACCGTATGTACTCCAACCGATAAAGTTAAAGTACCATTAGTAGTTACGGCGAGTATCAGATTGCGTTTTGTTATTATTCCTCGTAAAATATAATTTCGGCAACGAAAAATCTTGAAATGTTTATCTGATTTTTGCTATACAAAGCTCATAATAACTAATTTGGTAACGGAATAATTTGTAGGAAAAATAATACACTACTTCATTCTGATCGTCTACCCTTTGTTAAGCATTTCGACATAACGGACAATTTTCGTTATCGCATTCAGAAATTCGGCACATATGCATAATTTGAGCAATAAGATATAAATTTTTGCCAAAGTAGCCTAATGACATTTATTTGGTCTATTTTGTCGATCCGGTGTTAGCAAAGCAAAAAAAATTCAAAAATAATACGTTTGTCATTTTTCCTTTCAGAACTAAAAGATAATTTAGTGTATGTAGACGTTTTTCAGTTAATATTCTGTTTAACTCTTTGTAAAAACATCCTTTGTATTTTATTTGCTATAAAATATTAAATCCTTCGGATAATCCGACCTTTTCGTTCGTTTTCGTTCCGACCATAGTCCCGGTCCCGAAGGTGACGGACTAGAGGGGTTCTACCACTATTTAAAATTTACTATTTATTTTTTAACATTAACAGTACAGTCGCACGCCCGCGTCACGGTGGCAGTGGCACAGTGTGGGGATTACATTTCCTCCTCAACTACTGTATCTATGATTATGAACAGTGATCAGGTCGGTCGCAGGCTCGGCGGCGGCGGCTGGGTCTGTGGGATGGGAACGACGACGGCAGGGCCTACACCTGTACAGTCGCACGCCCGCGTCACGGTGGCAGTGGCACAGTGTGGGGATTACATTTCCTCCTCAACTACTGTATCTATGATATACAGTATATCTATACAATATCTATATATATCAATATATCTATGATATGACAAAATGTGGGCTACGTTATGAATATACGAAACTGCTTGTCCTCTATCTTCAGTTTTAAAAGTTGTTTCAAGGTATCAGTTTAGAAATTGTTACAAAGGTATCAGTTTGGAAGTTGATAGAAGGTATCAGTTTAGAAGTGGTTACAAGGTATCAATTTAGAAGTGTTTACAAGGTATCAGTATAGAATTTGTTACAAGGTATTAGTTTAGAAGTTGTTACAAGGTATCAGTTTAGAAGTTGTTACAAGGTAACCCTACGATAATAGTGTATACCGTATTTGACTTATAACAAATAAACCAGATACGAATATTAGTCGATTTATCCTTGGGATTTTTCTGATCGAGACCAAAATAAGGTTTTGGAAAATTTATACAATAACCACAATCTTGGTTAATGTTATCAATGTGAATCCACTTCACTTTACTACAATAGAACCCCTCTAATCCGACCTTGGATGTTCCGTCACACCGGTTGACCGGTTAGTCATACCACGCTCATGCCTGCAAGCCTGTGCCGACTTTTCACGCATAGAACATGTGTCTAGATGATGTTTTCGGTTTCAGTAGGCCACTCATATTGGTGTTAATCACTATAAGCGATAGCGTACAATAAACGGTACGATATTTTACAAGAATCCGGTAAAGATCAATCAGTACTTCCGGATGGACAGTATAAAATGAGCTGAACTGAAGATTAAAACTGAAAAAACTTTACGTTTGAGATTATGTTGGCGACACGGAACGTCGTTGATCGAACGTAAGTGTTGAAGCAGATTATTACTAAGCAGAAATTACGCTATACATAACCTATTTGAATACAAGAACGTCATTGGTCAGTCGAAGGATGCAGTATGACCGTATGTACTCCAACCGATAAAGTTGAAGTACCATTAGTAGTTACGGCGAGTATCAGATTGCGTTTTGTTATTATTCCTCGTAAAATATAATTTCGGCAACGAAAAATCTTGAAATGTTTATCTGATTTTTGCTATACAAAGCTCATAATAACTAATTTGGTAACGGAATAATTTGTAGGAAAAATAATACACTACTTCATTCTGATCGTCTACCCTTTGTTAAGCATTTCGACATAACGGACAATTTTCGTTATCGCATTCAGAAATTCGGCACATATGCATAATTTGAGCAATAAGATATAAATTTTTGCCAAAGTAGCCTAATGACATTTATTTGGTCTATTTTGTCGATCCGGTGTTAGCATAGCAAAAAAAATACAAAAATAATACGTTTGTCATTTTTCCTTTCAGAACTAAAAGATAATTTAGTGTATGTAGACGTTTTTCAGTTAATATGCTGTTTAACTCTTTGTAAAAAACATCCTTTGTATTTTATTTGCTATAAAATATTAAATCCTTCGGATAATCCGACCTTTTCGTTCGTTTTCGTTCCGACCATAGTCCCGGTCCCGAAGGTGACGGACTAGAGGGGTTCTACCACTATTTAAAATTTACTATTTATTTTTTAACATTAACAGTTTCACTTTACTGTATTTCAAAATGTTTTAATTAGGAGACTTACGCTCAACTTAACTTACATTAATAGATTATAGAAATGTAAATATTTATCATGAAATATTTGCATCGTGGCTGAGTAGTTACCTGCATGAGTAGTTTTAATTTCCTAGACCATAAGTAATGTAATGGTCTCGAGTTGGTAGATGTGTCAACATTCTCGAGCGTGTAGCCTACAGTTAACTTAATTAAATGATTGAGGCGTCGTTTATTTCTCACGTGGCGTATTATTTTCAGAATTTCGTTAGAGTATTTGAGATATTCTGTTCAATGCCCTCATCAACTAACTCTGGTATTATGTCACAATGAAACAATGGATCTTGATGACGATACTGAGTTCAGTATACATCAAGATCCAATAGCTATGTACGGGATTCTGTGGACGGTATAAGTAGACTGACATATACTTTCTCCCTTAAGTGAATTTAAAAACGACAATCTTCAATAAAACTATCATATTCTTAAACGTTTATCTAAATATTACTTAATTATTCATCTATTTCAAGAATAATAATCCAATTTCTGAAAATAACAACAAGAGAAACAAAGTTAAATTAATTTACATCTATTTTTTTCGTGTATAACTTAAAACATGTTTTACATTTAAAAGCCCATAACTTTTGAACTGTATTTTTTACAGACATGCGGATGCATGGTGTCATATTATTTGGTACTCTATGCACTATAAACTACTAAATTGTAATAAAAATCGTTAGAGCCATTTTTTAGAAATTTCGATGTTTCACTTTTTTAAGGTTTCAGGGGATGAACAACCCTTGAAAATAAAAAATGAACAAACTTCTGGATATACGATGATTATATACAGTCTCCTTATCAAATTTAATCTAAATTAGATCAACGGGGGTAGACTGTGGCTAAGTACATATCCAGACAAACACACGGACAGACTGGACATCCTATTTTGCTTTAAGGGGATCCCAAAACAACCATAATCCACCCTAAAATAAAATTAAACAATTTTGACTTTCTCCAAATATGTATACTACCATCGCATTGCTGAAGGAAATTAAAAATTAAACATTTTTAATGGTAAAGACTAGGTAGCTGAAAGTCTTAAAGCTAAGAACCTTAATGTAATAAACTGTTTAGTCTATGAATTTTTAAGTTAGATATATCACTCACACTGATGCACCACAGAAACATTCTATCCTAATACTAAAAAGTCGGTTTGTTTGATTGTTATCAAATAATGTAGTTTATTTACTTTATGTGGTGACTCTACAGCAATCAATTGATTTTTGGTATCTTAAACCATCCTCTTCCTTGAACCAAGATTATGTCTACTCCCAGAATCCTGAAGTCCTGGGCACCCGATCCTGCAATCTCAATTTCGGCCTTCCCGGTGGACGTTGTTATTCTTCCTCTATGGATCTCCATATTTCAGTCAATCTTCTTCCTTCATTCCCCGAATGTCCTACCCATCTTGGATTTCTTGCTTTAAATGTTGCGATATTTACAGGGTCTGTTCGTAGTGTTTACAATTATCTGGACTTTTCTTCCGAAATTCTTTTCCAAAAACGATATTTATTTTTTTAAACATTGAGTATTTTTGATTTGTCTTTAAGGATGAAATGAATTTTACTAGTAATTCCATAAATGATTCGTAACATAAATATAACAATGGTGTTTGGAAGTGTTTACACCACTTTGGAACGCGTAATATGGTCGCAACGTGACGTGACGTTACCGGGCTAATCAAGGTGAAAGTAGCCTCATAAGCCCACCAGGACGTCAGAGCCTGGAGAAAGCCCTTGTGATGTAAACTGGTCGCGCCCGTCACTACAGTTGCTGGTTTACGCCTCAGGAATTTGTTCGACCAACGTTCAGTTAAGCGAGGAAATTTTCTCAACTGTTCCATACATTTATCGTTACCGTCGATTTGTTGAGCCACTGTCGTAGGAACGGGACGGTTACAGTTCCTTGATAGCGTGTTGCTTGGTTGAGTGAGTTCTGCAATGGTGCCGATGAAAGAAGTATTTTTGTCGTTTATTACGCTGTCGTTTCTGTAACATTTGTATGCAGTGGCGTAGGTACGGGGAGGGATAAGGGGGATACATCCTCCCCATAATGGTCATCTTTACTAATAACTTCAAAACAAAAATATACTGAAATACTGCTATGCAATAACAAATAATACAAAAACTATTACGTTGGTGTTATTGTTTCGTTGACTATTTATCACGTAACAATATAGAGTATTAGCACCTTCGGCCCTTGGGATCTCCTCGATGGGTGCAGCTACCGGTGCCTATTCGTCAAACGGAAAGAGACATTAGTCTTATAACTTGGGGCCTAACCTAAACAGTCGGGACCTTGACGTTGGTGACATATGACGTCTTATTTCATGTATTCCCATATCCTTTACGTTTTGTGCTCAGCTATCATGCAATTTCTTTGTTCACTTTTCATTTGTTTTGAAATATTATCATCATAATAAAATACATGAACACGAAAGAAATGATAGTATTTACTTCCCTGTCGAAAATAGATTGGATAATTTGAAATATCTATTCTAAATAAATTACATAATCAAACATGAATAATAAGAATGCATTTAATATTATGAAAATTTAACGGTTTTAGAAATTAATTGTTTAATTACATATCTTTGTTATTTCCTCTGTTAGGAAGAAAGTTAAAGTAAAGGGTTTTTGGCAAAAAATTTAATCATTAAAATTTTTTAAATAACTGAACTTAAGATTCACAGAAAATGTAATACCATTTTCGTTTTAATATCATTAGAATGCTCTAGTAGAGTAAACTGCACGAAAGGGGTCCTATGAGGTCTTGGACAGCTGGTTACCTCCTCACCACCTCTTGTCCAGCAGTTTTGCCATTTTTCATTTAGCCTATCAGCTGACGTAAACATATTCTATAATAGAGTAAGCCGATTTGCCAACACTGCATTGACTCATCGAACTACTTTCGTGCGGTTTACTCAAAATCAACTTTGTTTTGAGTGATATATATTATTTTCAGTTTAGTCTGAGAACTTTCTATTTCGATTTTGGAAGAAACTTTGTCACAGTGCAGGAAACTATACTAGACTACTCCACACTAGCACAAGCGTAGAATATGCAGAAAATAACCCAACAAGCTGTCACAAAATGAACATTGTTCTTATGGGACCAAAGTCGAAATGGTGTAAGTAATGCAGGAAAGTAATTCATACGGGCATTCAACCTATCGTAATGTCCCTTATGTACCCTAGAGTATACCCTCTGGAATAAGATTCATCTTCTTGGGGGGAGGGTATATCCCCTCCCATGAAAAACTGTATCTACGCCACTGTTTGTATGGGACAAGATAATATGGGGTTTCTCGTCTGTTGGGCAACTATTCTACACCCGAGAAACTCTAATATTGTTTGATAAACAAAATTTAGTTTTTGTAGATTTTCAATACCAATAGCCAGCAGACTAGCCTGCAGCAATAACTGTAGCCTGTCTGGTGTTATTACGTGTACCGGTAGGGGCCTACCGGTACCTGTGGTTGTGGTTGGATAGGTAATTAGCGGGATTTGAATCGGCGATTTTTGGATAACGCGAGATCACTTCACCCTTGAGTTGCTCAGTCAGTAGCGTTCTACAGTAATTATTCTAGGTGCTGTTATATATTGTATTAGTCTAATACTGTTATATAATACTAGACTATGAATAGACTACTAAATCGACTAGACTACGCCCCAATATTAAAGCACGACTATTTAACAAACAATACAATATGTTACTATACAACACACAAGTTAGTGTACCGTGAAATCCAAAATTAGCCGCAAAAAATAAATATTGAAGGGTAGATTTTATTCTGTACTCGACCGATGTACCCACATTTTACTGGAAGAGTCCAGGACTTTTTGCCACTGCGCCTATCACATTTGTCATCGCAGGGGGCCATAAAAGTGTCAAAAACCGTGGCCGGGAACTTTGGCAACTGCTGTCCTCCCAACTATACTACTGGATTTCGCGCTCCGAAACGCAGTCCGGCCGGCCCAGCGCCTTCCTCCACTCCGGGACGTACAATCCCGCCGACCCCAGTATACCTCCATTATAAAACGCGTCACTTCTGTCGTATTTCTCATAAGTTAGCATGAAAATAATTACTATCTACTTCTATTGCTGTATGCTACCATTACTCTATATTGCATGTTTATGTGTTTTCCAATAAAAATGCCGGCGTGAGTTGTTTAAATGCATATACCAATAGGTCAAAGAATAAAGCTGGCGTTAATCTTGATAATTGGATTTATGGTAATGAGGTTAAAAATAATTAATTGTTTCAACTCACACATTTTTCAAAAATGAGTATTTTCTTTAAATTAGTCAATTATTTAAATTGTAAAATATTACGATTATTTAAAATCAACTTAATTTATTTAAAATTTAAACAATTTAGAATTTTTTTCTGTTTAGACCTAAAACAGTAATAATCTTATAATCCGTTCCTCTCTGGTTATATTTTGTACTTGTGGACGCTTATATGTTCGAACCATCAGAAGTATGAACATTTTGTAATCATTAAACTTACATTGTAGTAGTAATTTTATTTCGGTAGTCATTGTTATGCATAATTTTACACTCTGGAGGATCTATTCAACTATAATATTTTCCTGTTACGTTTCAGCGGTGTGTATGTTAGCAGCATCGCTGGTTTTTCCTCTATCATGGACTCAGCCAGAGGTAAGATATAGCAATAAACTTAATGAGTTAATCATTTTACTTTATTTTGGAGTGATTCCAATACAGTTCAGCCAGTGGCAGCGACAACGGGCCCGCGAGCCTTGGCAAGGCCCGGGCCCTTCAAGAACACGAGGCGGGTCCTGCTACCCCTAAAATTTCATTCCAAACTAATAACTTTATATCATTGAGATTAAACAACTAATTAGCTGCATTTCTGATTTTTCCCATTCAAAATGTGAACAATGTTTTGGATAGTCATACAACTGGTATATATGAAGCTTTTGTTAATGCACACTAATATCTTAAATTACAGATGTAAATAACAAACTATATACTGTATGTATATATATATATATATATATATATATACTTTTTTTAAATATTTATAAATATTAAGTTCACAAACCAGAGAGATTTACCAATCCTATGAGAGCCGTAAGGTCAGAGCCGGATGTTGCCAGGAAATCACGTACCGTAACTTTGGCTATCCCAAAAGTGGAATTGGAAATAATCTGATCACATAGACAATGTGGAGGAATTATGACATTAAGAAGTTTGGAGCCATCAAAAAAGATTGACACTTTCTGCCGATTTTCGATGGATGGATGTTAGTTCAGTGGACTGGGAGCATTGGGAGCCTACTGTGGCTGCTGTAGGATTACGCCCTCTTCAGCCAAGGATAGCTTATGTCTCCAGATTGTCTCCTTTACAAATTTATTTAATATCTATTGAAACAAACAAGGGTTTCATTTTTCACCTACACTCTTACCTAACTTTTGATATAAAATTGAAGACAAGGAAGATGTTGCACAGGTAAGATGTGGACAATGGTTTGTGTACCATGTTATGAAGATTTTTTTTAAACTTCATTACTAGGCAACTGACATTACCATGAGCCTCCGGGGCCTGTGCAGTGAAAAAAAGAGGTTCCTTAGCGAGAGTGTCAGAGGCTATCTAGCAGTGACCTATCATGATATGACAGGAGTCGCTAGTAACTCTCGATCCAGCAACCTTTGACTTACTGGGCCAGCACATTACCCCTGAACTGCCTTGCCAGTAAATTATTATTGTAAATTTGTATTTACTTCTGACATTTAACAAAAGTATGTCTCAAGACACCTTTGGTAATTGATTATAAAACTGCCTCAACTCTAATATCTTCCATACTTCTGTTACTGACTAATTTCAGACCTATCCAATACTATAATACGAGCAAGGTTTGTATATATATATATATATATATTTGCACACGGATCTCGAAAACGGCACCAAGGAATTTCTTTAAATTTTGGAAATAACTAATTTCCGAGTGGAAAATAAGTTCTAGATAGGTCTAATGTCCAGGAAAATTCGTGTTTTACTGTAAAATTAAGTTTAAAATCTAAAAATTTAACATTACGCTTATGGAGAATAAAATGTAAACAATACAAACCAAAACAGCTGTTTATAACCGTTTGACAGTTCTTGATTGAAGACTGCGGGGAACAATATAGAGGTTATGCATTAATATTTATTTTATGAATTAAATACATGCAAAATTATCAGGTTACTAAACAATTTGTAAAAACTTAAGGATAACATAGCTGTGCGAAATAAAAGCAGAAAAAAGTATTTCCAAAATCTTCCGTGTTTTGATAGAAAACGTATTCGTTGTATTGCTTGAAGCCACTGTAACAAACCAATTAATTGATGTAAATTAAATTTCTCTTTTGCTTTTCAATCCTCATTCTGTTTATAACAAAATCAGTTTATCACAGGCTAATAATAACGGTATGGATAATTAAACAGTAAATGATCGGCTTTGGCTAAAAGACGTTAAATGGCATCGCTCAATTGACTAACGTCGTAGCCGAGTTGTAGCGTGTCGGCCTCAAGAACTATAGGCCACGAGTTCCATCCCCACCAGGGGCGATACTTTTTGTTCAGTGCTATATTAATTATGGTGTATTAAATTGGTTTTATTTCAATTTTTATAATACATGTCTTATTCTAAACGAGCAAAGCTCGGTCACCAGGTACTATATGAATAAACAATAATATCAAGGCCTGCTCAGCCTAAACTGTAAGCCTAACTATGAAGGTTAGGTTACCTGTGCACAATGCAAATTGGTCAACGTAAATATTTTTACCATCAATAACCTACTTAACTTAACTCCGCAGAACGCTGTTTTTCAGCAACCAATGCACGTTGAGGTACATCGTAATCCCGTCTAGCTAAGGAGTTAGGGTTCTGGCAAGGAAAAAATCACTCACTCAGGTAGTCACTTAGTCAAAAAACACTAGCAGAAAACACACCACCATACTTTTCCCATTACCTTATCAGGGACGTCTTTTCCCCCCTCAAAAAGTCTGAGCAGTCTTTAATATTACTTGTTTATACATACCAAGGACCCAAATAGTTAGTAACAGAAGTATGGAAGATATTGAAGTTGAGGCAGTTATTGTAAACAATTACCACACCCTTGAAGGTTGAATTCACATAAAACACAACTATATTATACTCCAATAACTGACTCTTATTTTCATTTTACAGTAGTTCTAGTTATTGAGAGCTTTATACTATTTCCAACAAGGTTGACCAGCAATATCAACTTGTTCCAGGTGTTACGAACGTGTGGACAGTCTGCAGGGGCATATGCTCCAGGTGACTGCTCTCTCCGCTGGGCCTACTTACTGGCTGTCATTGGATGTTTGGATGCCATTATACTGGCAGTGTTGGCCTTCATCTTGGCTACTCGGCATGTCAAACTGCAGCCAGAACCTACCTACGGCATGAATGGCAGTCTGTATAAAGGTAAGCATGCAGATTGAGTGATCATACTACTCATTTTAGCGAATTTCCCATAGGGGAGAATATATATATATGTATATATATATATATATATATATACATATATATATATATGTTATATATATATATATATATGTCTGTGAACACGATAACTCTCGTATAAATGGTCCGATTGAGACCAAATTTGGTAGATACGTGTATTCCTACAAATGCTCGGACGAGTTTGTAAACCAGACATGTCGGTCAATGGGAACGGGTAATTTAGGGGGGTTTTGTACCCCAAATTGGGGTTTTTTGCTTTTTTCACATGTAATTTTTAAAAATTTCAAATTTAATATTTCACCATTAGAATCAGCTTAAAAAACTACACAATTAAGTTCCTTGAAGTTTTTCTCTATCTCCGACGGTTACCGAGATATTAAAAAATCTAAAAACAGTACGTTGTATTGTGGGGCTCCAATGTTAATTTTATGGAGGATAAGGAAAAATTAATATTTCCCATATTAATCAATATTTTTGGATAAAACTTGATATTTAGCTTCATGTGGTTGAGATCTATCCATTTATTCTTAAAAATCATAGTTTATGTGTTTATCATGGCAGCAAACCTGCATACTCTTTTCCCATATTAATCATATAGGGAATAGGCAAACTCCTTTATTTATGGACAGATGTTGATGAAAGTTGGTATAAATGTTAAGATAAAAATTATTTATGGTAGAAATGACTACTTTCAGTGTTCCTCACAGCAGCTAACCTGCACATTCTTTCCCATGTTAATATTATGGAGAATAGGCAAATAATTCTCATGTTTATGGACAATTTTTTATAAAACTTGTCATATATTATTATTATTATAATATTGATTTGGAAATTCGCTGAGTACGCAGGTCTGCTGCGACGGGGATATTTAATAATTTTATGGCTTTATCCCTAAGCAAAAAAGTGCACAATGGATGGAGCATAGACACTGTATAAAACTACATACAGTTGTTCTTCAGTGTAAAGTCTAGAGCAGTCATTTATATTTCTTCTTAAAGTTATATTTCTTGGGGCATCTAACTTCTGTAACAAGATACATGACAGCAAAATAGGGTCTAGTTCAGATAGTACCAGCACCTGGTGAATTCTTACTACACAAAACTGGCTTACAGTAATAATATCTGTTTTCATCAAACATTAATTTACTGTTATGTGTTTTGAAAATAATAAAATATCCCCGTCGCAGCAGACCTGCGTACTCAGTGAATTTCCGAATCAACAATATAATAATAATTCTACCGGTATGTGCAAGTTTGATCAATATCTGTACCAAGTTCAACCAAGTTGTACCAAGTTCAACCAACATATCTCCATAAATAAAGGAGTTTTCCTATTTTCCATATGATTAACATGGGAAAATAGTATGCAGGTTTGCCACTGACTGTTAGGAACTGAAAGTAGGCATTTCTAGCATTAAAAATTTTTATTTTGACAATTTATACCAAGTTTCATCAACATCTGTCTATTAATAAAAGAAATTCGCTGAAAGGAATGAAGAAGCCATCTAGTAAAAAATTAGGCAAATACCCTTCTACTAGTATTCACAGAATGCCAGAAACATCGGTTGGTTAGCGAATTAAAACTTGTCATATATCCAATACTATAATACGAGCAAGGTTTGTATATATATATATATATATATATATATATATATTTGCACACGGATCTCGAAAACGGCACCGAGGAATTTCTTTAAATTTTGGAAATAACTAATTCCCGAGTAGAAAATAAGTTCTAGATAGGTCTAATGTCCAGGAAAATTCGTGTTTTACTGTAAAATTAAGTTTAAAATCTAAAAATTTTACATTACGCTTATGGAGAATAAAATGTAAACAATACAAACCAAAACAGCTGTTTATAACCGTTTGACAGTTCTTGATTGAAGACTGCGGGGAACAATATAGAGGCTATGCATTAATATTTATTTTATGAATTAAATAAATGCAAAATTATCAGGTTACTGAACAATTTGTAAAAACTTAAGGATAACATAGCTGTGCGAAATAAAAGCAGAAAAAAGTATTTCCAAAATCTTCTGTGTTTTGATAGAAAACGTATTCGTTATATTGCTTGAAGCCACTGTAACAAACCAATTAATTGATGTAAATTAAATTTCTCTTTTGCTTTTCAATCCTCATTCCGTTTATAACAAAATCAGTTGATCACAGTGCTATATTAATTATGGTGTATTAAATCGGTTTTATTTCAACCACATAAATGTTTTCATTGGGCAATAAATTTGTTTTAATTTTGCTAATTAACTTGTAAAAACATGTCTTATTCTATCCGAGCAAAGCTCGGTCACCAGGTACTTATTATTATTATGTTATTGATTTTGAAATCCGCTGAGTACACAGGTCTGTTGAGACAGGGATATTTTTTTATTAGTTTTTTAGTGAATTTCCTTTAAGGAAGAAGTTATTGACGTAGGTCTCATGCCAAGACTTAAGCCCGAGACTATGTTACTTTTTAGTTTTGATGTGCCTAGAGACAAAAAAAATAGTCGGTAAAATATATATATGTGTGTCTATGAACACGATAACTCTCATAAAAATGGTCAAAAATCAACTAAAAATAAAACTACACAATTTAGTTCCTTAATGGTTTTCTCTATCTCCAACTGTTACTGAGATATTAAAAAATCTAAACAGTACAGTTAGTACACATTATATTTTGAGGTTCCAATGTTAATCTTATGGAGTATAAGGAAAAATTAATATTTCTATTATTAATCAATATTTTTGGGATGTATTTAAGCTTCATGTGGAAAGAATCCATACATTTATGCTAAAAATCATAGTTTATTTGTTCCTCACAGAGGCAAACCTGCATACTCTATCTCATGTTAATCTTATAGAGAATAGGCAAACTTATTTATTTATGGACTGTAACATATTATAGTACATATGTTATATTTGTATACTCTATGGTTTGATGTATTATTGTAGTTTAGAGAAGTACTATTTATTTACAGGCATTTTAGTTCTAAGAACTCTATTTAGAAACAATTGAGCTGGACTGACATTAATATTGTTGAGTGGAGTGTTTCTATAATCTAAAAGTAATAATTGAATATCCTTACCATTATCCTTTGCCCTTCTCGAAAGATTTTTACAAATTGCAACAGCTTTTTCAGATCTACAATTACTTCTAGGATAACTGTGCAAATGCCAAACAATGTATTAAAATAGGCCTGTTCAAAATTAAACAACTAGGTCTGGTAGGGTAGTTAGAAGACCAAACCATTTAAATGACTTTGTGTAAATAGCTTATGTTTTGTTTTCATAAAATTTACTTATGTAATTTGGCCTAACCTGTTTCTAAAAGTGTTGTCATATTTTCAAGTAGGCCCTATCAAACAAAAAGTTAAATTTGTATTTGTTTAATATCTTTTAATTAAAAAAATAAGGAGTATGTAACATATTATAGTACATATGTTATATTTTTATACTCTATGGTTTGATGTATTATTGTAGTTTAGATCTTTGGTGGTAACATTGGGTCTTCTGTCTAGGGACATTGCGATACCATCAGTCTTCCGATACTTGGTATCGATACCGTATCGAATCTGTGGTATCGATACCAGTAACGTATTGAATAAAAAGTATCGATACCGTAAGTATTGAATGATTACGGTATCGAATGAAAATGTATGCATTTATATTGAGTTTTAAGCAAATTGGCCATTTAAATCTAAATAATTGATCTATAATTATAAATATATAATTGCAATAAATTATAATTATATTAATTAATATTATCTATAAAAATATATTCCTACTCTGTAAAACCATAGATGAACGGATACTAAAAAAACGGATACTTATAATCCGTTCCTCTCTGGTAAAACTAAAACACATTGAAACTGATAACCTCATAGAACAGTATACTGAGACCTATAAACACTAACAATTAACAAACAACAGAAAAATGCACCTCTTATTGCGCAGCGATTCGAATTGGTAAATGGAAGGAGGTAGGTAATATGTCGAATCAACTAAGCGAAGGCAGAATGACATGTTAGAGATGATGGTTCCTGCGTTATAAGTAAACTCCACTTTAAATGGTAAATTGAAATAAGTTTAAATTCAACAGCCCTGTTTTATTAAAATTGATATGGGCTTCTGAAAGAAAGCAACCTTTAAATTGAATAAAACATATATATTTATACATTATAAATTAAAACTACTTTTTCGATACCGATACTGCATGTTTTCTTCCGATACCGATAAAGTATCGCTTCATTCGATACCAATACCGATACCACAAGTATCGAAAGAAAAGTATCGATACCTACTGGTATCGATAGTATCGCAACGTCCCTACTTCTGTCATATAAGTTAGACTTGAGAGGTTAATAAATAGCATGATCAAATCCTGTAATAATTAATAACTATGTTAGTTGATATTAAGTAAATCATCTAATATAAAACATGGACTGATATTGATAAAACTTGGTATATGGTCAAAATAAAAAAGTTTATCATATTTTAAATGCCTACTTTCAGTGTCCTCACTGCAGCAAACCTGCATACTCTTTCCCATGTTAGGCTTTTGGTGAATAAGAAAAATCCCTTATTTTTTACAGATTGTTATTGATTTGGAATTTGATGAGTATGCAGGTCTGCTGCGACAGGGAGATTTTAATATGTTTTTAATAGGAATTTGGCTATTTTTTTTTAGGGGAATTAGGTTTTTATTGACTGTTTTTAGTAAAACTCTCACAACCTTTATTATATGCCCTCAAAGCAGAGTAGCGGGATGGTCACATAGGTTTACTAGTGTTACTCTTCCCCAAATTGTTATTAGGGGGAGGGTTTCATTGCACCTCGATGGGTGGTGCTTTCCCACAAATGGTTGGTAGGGGGAGGATGTTCACCTCAAATATTTTTGCAGTGGTGCTGTGGATCGTGAAACATTATTTTTTACTGTAAGAGAGATTGTCAATTTCCTCATAATTCAGCTGGTCCACCTCCTCGTCTTGTAATACAGTGATGCAGTATGGTAGATGTCAGAAATCCAAGATGGTTTATTTGTGTACTGCTTGTACAGTAGCATTATGTTAACACTTTTTCAATAGCCAGTAAGGTCAGCTGTCTTGATCCTCTGTATATTTAGTTGGAATACTTTAATTATGATAGGTGACTCATCTTTGGCTACTCCAGAACTGGTTTATACTCTTTACAGCAACCAGATCCTGCTCCTTGTTTGGATTCCTCAGGAACTGCGCTGTTAGCGCAGCAGGATGGAGTTGAATCGTAGGAGGTAGCCTTGTGCTCCTCACTGCCACATTGAATCCACATTAGAAGCAGGCTTTACTGCAATCTGGACCAGAGCACTTTCGCGCATTGTGGCTGAAGCCGAGGCATTTAAAACACCTATATAGCTTCAGCTTTCCTTGGATTCGGCAGTAGACCCAACTGTTACTAAGATAACAGAGGCTTTCTTTAGTCTTGGGGAATCGGTCCTACAGTCAAACCTTGATATAACGAATCTCAAGGGACCGGACTGAATATTCGTTATATCAAGGTTTTCGTTACATCGAGTTTCGTTATATTGAGGTTAGGTTTGATGGAATTTCGCTATATCGAGGTTCACCGACATCGTAATGCAGGCCAACATCTAGCAATGCTTAACCTCATTAAAACGCTCTGTAATTGCTTGGATACTCTGTTGTTAAGTAAATGGAGAATAAAATAAATAGTCTCATTCTACTTGATACAAAATAATCTCTACACTGTTTAAACCATTTCAGAACACATTCTTCAACATCCTTCAGCTCACATGACTTCAACTTTTTTACATCCGTACATAAAACACTTCCTTCTTCGAATTTGTCTTTCTGTTTTAAAATCGTCGCTAAAGTACTGGGTGGTACACCAAATTCTTTTGCGATTTCAATTTTTTTTCTTGTTGGATTCTCTTCAACAAACTTAATAATTTTGCGTTTGGTATCAACGGTTAACGAGCTACGCTTCTTTTGGTTTTTTCGTCCATGTTTATTGCACTGCACTGCACAGACTACACACCACAGACAGACGCAATGAACTGAATGAAATTCATGACAGTCAAGACCGTGGGACACATCCGTGGTCGGGCGTTCATGTTTAGACACGATTGTAAGTTTGTTTCCGTTCGTTATATCAAGGGAGGATAGAGATCATTCGTTATATAGAGGTAAAATTCGCTATATAGAGGTTTTTATTAAGAAAAATTCGTTATATAGAGGTTGATTTATTTTTTCTGGCATCTTCAAAAATTCGTTAAATCGAGGTTTACAATACGGTTCAATCGTTATATAGAGGTGAAATTAGCATTGAGTCTTATGGGAAGTTGTAGGGGATTTAAAAAAATTCGTTATATCAAGGAATTCGTTATATCAAGGTTCGTTATATCAAGGTTTGACTGTAGATACATCTACCTTCATCATCATCATCATCATCATGATACATCTACCTTAGGGTCCACTATTGAGGTTTTTAGTGCATCCTTTACAATCTTTGTAACTTCTCTCGGTACTACCGATGGAAATTACAAAGATGGTAAAAGGTACAAAGCTCACCAAAATCCCAGATTTCTACTCTAGCCTGGATATACTGACAAGTATACTGTTATTATCAGTGTATAACAATGGAAATGTTACAGGAGAGGTCAATGGAGGGTTCATGGGTGATGCCCACTCAGTAGCTGGCTCCCGCAAGTCTCTCAATCTACATCCTGTTTTGCTGATGCCCCAGCCTGGTGATGCTGACAGGTAAATGTGTCTGATGTTTAATTTTGGTAATTCTAATAACTTTTAATCGGAACTTGGAAATTTATGTGAACAATTTAAAAGTGTAGATTTCTCATCAATGCCCAAAGGTTAACCCTCGAACTGGCAGTCGTCGGAAAAGCGACGATACAGGCCGCCGCTGTAGTGGCAGTCGTCGGAAATGCGACTATGTGCAAGGGTCGTGTGATTAATTTACTATAGTCGTTTAATCAGGTATTGGTGGTGATATTTACATACCATTTTAACGACAAAAAGGTTAGTCTTTCAGTATATGAAGTTTATTTTTTCCTAAAACAACCAAACAGCTGTTAAATATGAAGTGATTTTACGATACTGGCCGACGCTGTATTGGCAGTCATCAGAAATGCAACGATGTTCAAAGATCACGTGATTAATTTATTGGAACTATTTAATCTGGTGTTGGTGGTAATATTTATATACCATTTTAAAGACAAAGAGTTGTTCTTTCAGTATGTAAGGTTTATTTGTTTCCTACAATAACCAAACAGCTACAAAATACAAAGAGATATTACTCATTGTTTGGTTTACGTCGTTGTCTGTGTTGTACTGTTGATTATACTTCGCAGTGAAGTAAACGTCCCTTACATTGTTGTTCAGTGTTTTTTGTTTAAACGAACATATATAATTAATAAAATCAATCAAAATGTAAACAAACAAGATGGAAGAAATGTTTTTCTTTAATACATCAAACTATATCACAGTTATGTCTTTCATTTCAAGTGTTTTTTGGTGTAAAATCATGTACAACCACGTAAGTCAACACACCGCAAGGTCCTCCGCACATCCTAACAAATTAATGGTCCTTCGGGCCAGATAGTTGAATTTCATCTAGGAATAATCAGTCTTACTGCTATATCATCCACAATTTATTCTCATTTTAATTTTATGTCTAATAAAAAAACATGCCAATCACTCGCAGTAAGGAGTTTAAGCCATCTACCTTTTTAAGGTCAATAAAGATTTTCAAGGCTAGGTTAGACTCAATCAATACTGTTTTAACTTCATCACAATCCCAGACGGAAATTTCACTGGTTCAATATAAAAACCTAAATCAATATTTGACTGAAATACAAAAGAAAATTGCAGACTTTGAACTCAATTTCGAGCGTGCATTGGCGTATGAAGGTGATAATCTTATTCCCGATAATCTATCGATTACAGAACAAAATTCCATTAGGAATCTTTTCACTGACCTAGTATCGTCTATCCAAATACTAATTAATGAAAATGAATCCAATCAAACTCAACCTCAACTTAGTTCGCAATTCAATGCTTCTAACGCTAGGGATCAATGTATGGTACGGCTTCCCAAGTTAAAACTCACCAAATTTAATGGTGACTTTTCTAAATAGACTACATTTATAAATTTATTCAACACAACTATACATGAAAACCATATCATTGAATAAATCATTGAGTAAAACACTCAAGTTTCAGTATCTCCTGAGCGTATTAGAGGACGAACCTCTTAATTTAATTCGTAACCTAAGCATAACTGATGCAACCTATGATGTGGCATATATGTATATTAGCAAATTTCCATAGGGAAGAAGCTATTACCGAGGTCTCATGGTGAGACTTAAGTCCGGGACCATGTTATTATTTTATTTAGGTCTCCAGAGGCCAAAAACAATAGTCATTAAAATTTATATGTATAAAAATTTGTATAAAATTATTAGAATATATATTTATATAGAATTATATTATTTATGGTTAATTGCCTCCAGAATCACTTTTGTGTTTTTGATTTATAATTGGATCCATAATAACTTATGGAAGTGTTATAGTGTGGTTTTGAGTAGTAAAATAGAGTTATTAACTTCATGTGTTTTTATATTACTAATCTCGCCTTAAGGTTACCTCCAAACACTCTTCTGGTGTTATGCTTCTTCTAAAGTTTGTATTACGTTTTGTGATTGCAGGTTCTATAATATGAAGTTCCATAAATTTTTCATAGCTCATACAAAAATATCTGTAAAATCTTAATTTAATTTTTCAATCTTGGGAAAATACTGTGCACCCAAAATCGTCTTTTTTCCTTGGTATCTTCTCATCCTCCTTTTTTTTGAGGGAGAGTCGGAAGAAATGCTTTATGCACACAGGTGGCAAGCCTTTAGTGTGGGACTCCTCTAAGAAGCCGGATTACCCAATAAAAAAAAAAATCCTCTACTCTTAAGGATTCTAACCTGGAACCGTTTGTCACATTACAATAGGCTAGGCCTAAATTTGACATATGCCCTTGGGGCTCACGCCATGTCCAAGTACTTGTTAAGGTGATCTGAGCCTCTTTGTAGTCCATGATGTCCGGAAGCATGTCCGGAAAAAAGGCAGCGGAAGAAAGTGTGCTCTGCATCGTGGGGAACACCCGGACAGTAAATGCAATCTGGTGAACCGATTTTGCCCATCCGATGCAGGTACGATTTGAAATAACCATGGCCTGTCAGAAACTGAGTGAGGTAGTAATCCACTTCACCATGCCGCCGTTCCACCTGCTCTATGATCCTCGGGTGTCGTGCTCCCAGCTGTGTTGCCATCGCTGGAAGTTTCGTGAACACTCTTCAGATCTTGCATCCTTGCCAATCTCGCCTTGTTTCTGATAAATTGCCTTCCTCTCCCCTGCCAAAAGTTTGACAGGAATGACTCCAGCAACCACCAAAACGGCAGGTTTGGATACTGTCAGGTATGCAGAACACACCCGGAGCGCAGCTTAACGCTGAAGCCGGGCAAGTAACAACCAGTAGATATTCTTGGTGAGAGCGTCTTTCCACACCTCTGCCCCATAAAGGAGCACGGACTGGTCTGCGGACAACAAGAGATGTCTTCTCTCGACCGAGGACCCCCCGACATTGGCCATCAAGTTACTAAGGTAAGAGACCACCTTAGAAGCCCTGTCCGCCGTACAGAAGATGTGGTCTCTCCAGCTTAGTTTGTTGTCCACCAGGACTCCGCGGTACTTGGCAGCACACGTCGTAAGCAACGTTCAAGAGATCTGGGCCGAGTATTGAACCTTGCACGGCACCAGAGGTGATCTCCATTTTCTGCGCTCCTTCACAATCATCGTAACTCAGTTGTCTGGAGCGGAGATAGTTCTCGATGAGCCTCAGCAGGTATGATGGAATACGAAAGGTGTTACGAAGCGCATCCAACATGTTGACCCACCTCGCCGAGTTGAGAGCATTCTTGACATCATGCGTAACAAGAAGCACCAATCGGCGGGAGAAATGATTGTGGGTCTCGGCCCTCCCCACGGCTCTCTGGACTTCTGTGATGCGTCGATTGTTTATCGCCCCTTTCTGAAACCATACTGCCGAGGGGCCTAACCCCAGCAGCTACTAAGGCAGAAGTCAGACGGGAACGAATAAACTTTTCAAATAATTTTCTAGCCATGTCCCACATACACAGAGGTCTGTGCGACGACGGCAGCTCTGTATCACCGTTTCCATTACTGATAAGCACAAACCTGGAATTTTTCCAGGGTGTCGGAAACACCCCTTCGATCAAGCAGGCATTGTACATTCTCAACAGCAGTCCGGGATTCATTGAGAAAATCTTCTTCAGAACCTCGCTAGTAGTCCCATCTGGGCCAGGAGCCTTTTTGCTCTTCAAGCAAAGAACAGAGGTCTCCAACTCCTCAATCGCGAAGAGCGGAATGCCCTTTACCCGTCCGAAGTCAACAAGCAACAAGGAAATAGGGCATTGACGATCATCTCCATGGTGGCACTTTCCGCAGGCCAAGACAATTTGCTCCATCGTGGATGCTACTAATGCCTCGGCACCAGCCTCGCCAGGATTCTCCTGCGCTCCCCGTGAAATGACCTGGGGTGCACTTGACCATGTCCAATTTGTTGGTATTCCAATGGTGTGGTTCACCCAAGATGCGGATACTCTTTGGTGCGTTTTATCGTTTATGTCAAAAACTATATACTGGTGATCACTGCCAGTATAATCCTCCAACACCCTCCAGCCAGAGATTTCGATTTATTTCTAAATTGACTCAGACGCAAAGGTTACGTCAGGGATCGTGCCTCTCTGCCCGAAGCGCCGGAAAGTAGGCGTGTCATTATGGTTAAGGACGACCAGCCTGGCTCTAGCAATGAAGTCCAAGATGTAGTTAACCCGGGAGTTGGTAGAGGGCATTCCCCACTCGACGGCCCTAGCGTTGAAATCGCCTCCGACTACGACGTTCCCAGTGGTGCCGAGCACGCTCTCCTCCAGGCAGTCAATCTCGATGCGCAAGTCCTGGATGGCCTCGTTGGGGGTAAGCAACTGAAGGAGGTTATGTCCCTACACCTTACCCAGACGAATCCTTGGCCATGACCGTGACTCTGGATCACAACCTCCTGTCGGTCACATGCCTAGAAGGCGTCAGTACCAAGACTGTCTGGACTCCAAGTGTTCAGGTCCCTGTCCCGATACTGTTCACTGATCAAGAGTGTGTTAGCACCAAGTTCTTGGGAAAGCTGGTCTAAAAGGTTATCAGCTCCATATGATCTCCGTCTCTCTGGAGGATGTGGATTACTGTCCCCCGCCTTTGGCCTGTTCAAGTTCGGCTCTGAAGGCACTGCACTGACCAGATCCGGGCATGTGACTGTGGGCACTCTCCTTGGAACCTTTCCCATTACAAATAAAATAAGAGAAACTGGAGAAGCAGTCCTTCTTGTGGCCTTAGCCTCCGCACTGGAGGCATTTGGTGCTTCGGTCGGGACCCTTGTAGTTGCGGGAGGAGTGACCTAACCCAAGACACCAGAATCATCTTTGGACGACCACCCTCCGTTTGATCTTGCAGTTTACCCATCATCTTTCAAGTGCTGAAGGGTGAGCAGTTTGTTAGCATGCTTTCCAGCAACTGCCATACGCTGCTGACTCTGGTTCGGTTTAGTCAACCAGACTTTCAGCCCTCCAGTCTCTCCTGGCAACTCTGAGATCACCTACCTTATTGCACGGGTCACCTCAGCTTCTGCGGAGGTCTCGTCAAGGTCTCAGATCTAGGGTACGAATAGTACCTGGGTCAGCCAGGCTTCCTGACAGACTTGCAATGGGCCTCCCTAGCCGGCTTAGAACCTTCAGCCTTCTTTCCTTACGCATTTTTCTTCAGGGCTCCCTCAGCACTTTTCAGCTGTCTCTCCTCCTTTTTCGTCAGCCGTCTCTCCCACTTCCTCAATGGTGTTAATGGGGTGACAACCTCAGGAGGACGAGGAGTTGGGATTTGGGCTTCTTTGAGGAGGAGCAGCTGCTTGAGCTGAATCAGCGACCGGAATAGGACTAGTCTGTGAGGTCACAGAAGCATAAGTCCTTCTCGGCTCTGGCTCCGAATCCGTCAGGTCTGGGCTGCCCAATGAGGAATCCCTATGTCGCTTCACTCGCTTTCTGGCCTGGGTCTGAGACTCAGATAGATAAGCTTGTACTTGTGGTGGGCCGTTGTACGTTGCGTTCCTGCCTCACTGTCCGCAGTCTTACACGGAATTCCGTGATTTAACTGAGAAAATCCTGGAGTTTCAGAATGCCATCCTTAATCTCCTTCTCCACATTCCTCTGAACCAGAAGGGCACTTGCAATCTTCTTCAAAACCCCTTCCATTCACCTAATACCTCCATTCAGCGTCCCTAGTGTCAAGTGTGTGGGAAACTCAGCATCATAGAGCTCCGCCTGAAGGCGGCTCGCTCCATTTCCTCAATTTAAACTCCAAGACGCAGCACCTGAGGAGGTGCAGGCGTTGAGGACGCGGATCAGCACACTGGAGTCGCAGCTTCAACAGCGAGATCGTCTCATCAGCTCGACTGCGGTGGAGAAAGACAGTTTAGTGGTTAAGTTAGATGACTTAAGTAATAAATTTAATCAACTGAATGATCGGTGTAAATCTCAATCTACATCTATAAAAAACCTTAATTTTAAGTATGATCTAGCAATCAAAGAGAACATGAAGTTTAATAAAGGGTTGGACGATAAGTGGGTTGAGGATGAGACTATTACATCTTACTTTGACACGATGCAGAAGAGTGTTAAGGACTCTAGCTGTCTGTTTGTCGGGCCTGCTGTGTCGCAGCTTATCAGTCTAGGTGACAAAGAGGCTTCAAGCAGTGTAATAAAATCAAACTCCTACACAGATAGCAAATTTATTTTTTTCTGTGTTAATAACAGCACAGAGCTGTCTGCTGGGGACTCTGGCTCACACTGGTCTTTGTTGTTTATAAACAAAAAACTGTTTGAAGCATACCATATTGATACTGCAGCCGGCACAAATAATAGCTCAGCACTAAATTTATCGAGCAAGCTTGGTATTTCTCCTGACAAATTCATTAATATTAACTGTTTTCAGCAAAACAATGGGTTTGAATGCGGGTTAAATGTCTTACTGCATGCAAAGTTAATTTTACACTACTATTGCTTCCCTACAGTAAATATTCCTTTTGCTGATTGGTTTTATAATATTTCGACCCCAAATATTGAGCTGCCTGTTAATTTGGAGTTAGGCCAACCAGAAGTTTTATCAGACAATTTTAAGGAAGGTTCGTCTAATTCAAAGTGTAAATTGAATTTTAACCGTAGCAATAAGTTAGATGTGTTAAAGCTAGTTAGAAATAGGGCTAATGAATGGCAGGTTGCAAAGGAAAAGCGATCAAATAAGTCTAATTCCACTGTAAGAAATAAAAATTTAACTCTTACCCATCCAATCATTCCATGTAAGAACAGATTTTCTTTGCTAGATCACAAAAACGATTATGAACATCCTTCTTACATAAAAAATGTTTCTGGTTTATGGAAAGAATCTGTTAAGTACAATAATGACAAAAACAATGTTTCCGTAAGGTCAAAAAAAGAAAAGTCTGTAAAACAGTGTGTAACAAACAATCCTATCCAAAGAGGAAAATTGTTATCTGACTCAACAGCTAAATTTGGTAAACATTGTGATCCTCTTAAAAGTGACGAGCCCCTGCTTAGTGATAGTTATGTTAGTAATAATAGAAAAATGGAACAAATAAACTGTATTCCTGTACATAATAAGCAACCTGTAAATAAGTGTAAAAATTCTGAATTTAGTGATGTTTTACTGATTGGTGACTCACTCATTCGCTATGCAAGTGAAGGGGTTTCAGAAAAAGGGGCCGTTATTGAGCTTTGTCCTGGAGCTAGGATTAGAGATATGAAAGGTAAATTGTTGAAATACACTGGGACGAACTTTTCTGTCATTTATATTCATATAGGCACAAATAGCCTTAAAAAGGGCTTTAGTGGACGAGCAGGGTACAATGGTGGTGATGGTAAACGGTTGGCTCTCCACGACATGGCAGACCTATTGTTTGCCGCGAAAACCCATTTTCCTAACACCTTGATCTTTGTAAATAGTATTTTAATCAGATCTGACCTGTCATATTAGGTTCTTCATGATTTCAATAGCCAGCTAGAGTTAATGTGCATTAATTTTGACGTTGTGTTTGTTGAGGCGAACTGCTGGGTGAACAGGAGCCACCTGGCAAGGGATGGTAGACACCTAAATCGTAGGGGTAACTACCAGCTCAAGAAGCATCTCTTGTATATTTTGGATGTGGTTAAGACTTTAGTTCCATTTCATGTTCACGACAGAGATAAGCATCCTAACACCACAAGCAGTTTCCCATTCGGGAAACGATCAGGCCAGTCCTTCCCATCCATCTCCATAGCTAGTGAAAATTGTAGAACAGTGAACCACTGTCCTGTTACAAATCCTATTGGTTCATCTCATGGCTCTGTTGATACAGGCATTCTTAGATTTATCCACCAGAACGTACAGGGCTTGAGTTCCAAGTGTCATGTCATTGACATTTTAATCGAGCAGTTTTCCCCCGAGATTTTCTGCTTATCTGAGCACTTTTTATCTGAATCTGAAATCGATGCCGTTTGCATTCCAGGCTATCATATCGCAGCAAGCTATGGAAGATCTAAAATGGAAAGAGGGGGAGTCTGTGGCGACTTGCCTATAAGGACTCTCGGACACCGCCCCCCCCCCAAGGATTTGAAAAAGGAAAAAATAATTAAATACTTATTTAGTTATAACTATAGATCCAACTAACCAAAATGTTTTAACAGTCGTATACATCAAAATTATAGGGGAAAAACATACAGAAACAGCACGTAAAGTTCTAATTTGTAGCCGTGGGGAGCTCGCCAGAACGTCCGAATCCATCACAATGCATTTATATGAAGAGAGGTAGTGGTGGGGGTGGCTGGTGCTATGACGCGTCTAAGCGTATCTCTTATTGAACTCTTGGGACGCCGTCCACGCATGCGTAGAGCAACAATTGTGGTGAGTTGACAATTGATTGCCGCACGCCGGTTGTCTGTTACACACAAAAACATTGTGTGTAACAGAGGTTACGTTTGTGTTCATCAAACTAAGTAGTGTAGTTTTTGTACACAGTTAACAGTAAGTTAACTGTGTACCAGAAAACAATGCTCCTACATTAAAAAAGCTCGCGAATTCTAGTAGTGTTTGTTGTCTAGAGGATGTAATCATTGCAAATATATTTTTGTTCAAGAACATCTTAAGTTTGCAAAACGAAGAACAGTAGTGTATTGCAAGTACATCCGCGTGATTTTATGCAAGTTATCATGTACAGATATATATACATTATATATGCAGTATTGAATGAACAGTTTGACACCAAAACAAACAAAAGAAAACTTGAAACGTGCGTTAAAGCTCTAGGGAATTGCGCACAAATTTGTTGTTAACCCTTTTATCACTGTTTATGAAAGTTTTTGTAAAGAGTGTTAAACCAGGGGTGCCCACAGGGGGGTCTATGACGCAGACTGTGTCATTGAAATTCTTGGGGGGGTTCCAAACAATTTTTTTGAAGGGGGGTAAAACGGATTTTAACAGTGTTTAACGTGATGATATTCAAAAATATTTTATATCACTAGATAGAACGTAAATAATAATGAACGTAGTATAGATTTAAACATAGTTTGTTTTTCTATCTGAAAATGTATAAATGGCAATGACAGTGCTCGAATACTGTCCGTGATTGTGGCGGCAGCGAAAGGTCCGGCGAGTTTCGGAAGTACTTGGTTATCTTCGGGAGTCGTGATGGTGGTCAGACGACAGACACAAGCTGCGCGACTAGGTTATGTGATCGTTGCACTTGCGTCTTTGTGTTTGTTACCCTTTCCATCTCAAAACTAATATTACCACTGAGCTGTGATAATAAGTTTGTTAAATTTTGTATTGTTTTTACACAATTAAAATGCCCAAAAAGCAAAAACTTTTTAAGTATAAATGTTTAGAGTTGTTTTGCAATGCTACCGTTAGGCATGACAAATGGAACAAACTCTGTAAAAAGAAACATCCTTATAAGGTCAAACAACAGTTGGAAGTGAAATATAAAGTTATTGAGTTTAAATGTAGCGACGAAGCAAGATGGAACCCTATTTAAAAAGGTATTAAAACCCCTAAGGTTTTTTAATACCTTTATAAATCTTCTTTTAGTTTTAGATAAAATAAGGGGTGCTTACGAGTATTATTTACACCTTTGTTTATGGTATGGGGTGCCAACTTACATGGGGGGGCTGGTTCTATGTTTGGGGGGGTGCTTCATGAAGCTTGGGGGGGGGGTGGGCACCCCTGGTTAAACATATTGGTTCGATACCTTGTTAAGAATAAAAATACAAAATGAGTCTACCCTCATTTTGCATTTTTTTCTTTGTGGGTCACTTATAAAGAATGTATTAACTTGCATACTAACATAACACAAACTGTGCTAAGTGTTTATAATTCCAGTTTTCAAGTTCTTAATTAGGTGGCATGCTCCAATCTTACAGTGATAACACATTGGTTGCTACAAAAGTCTCTAAAATAGTGACACAAAAGGGGTCACCACATAAGGTCTCTAAAAGAAAATATTGTGCAGCATTTTATCAAAATGATATTCCATAAGCTTCTGAACAATTATATCCTATAGGGATGAAAGTTTATTCAACACACTAGGATGCGCTGTAGTGATCATTGAGATATCGCTATAAGTTTGGAACATGCCGTTAAGTCAACAATTGAAGATCAAAGGACCTGATACTGTCACAATTTTGTGAAATTTATGCTGTACAATGATGACATTGAAGAACATAGGACCTGACACTGTCAAAATTTTGTAAAATTCATGTTGTAAAAGGATGACTATTCAATTTATTGCTCATTAATGGGCAGAATCAAACTATTATGTACAACATTGAATGGGTACAGGCTGCTAAAAACATATCAGTTCAGGCATTGGATTCCCTTTGGAAACACATTTACGCAATACTAGTAGTTGCGTATTGCATTGTTGGTGTTGTAAAAACCTATAGAGCCCTGACGTTGGTGTTTTATAAGCCTTGCGTATATATTTCATAAAAGTCTTGGGAGGAGTAAATAGTTAATTTTGATGGAATAATATTTAAAAATTCCTAATTTTATTGCTATCCAATACTATAATATGAGCAAGGTTTGTATATATATATATATGCACTCGGGTCTCGAAAATGGCACTAAGGATTTTCTTTAAATTTTGGAAATAACTAATTTCTGAGTAGAAAATAAGTTCTAGATAGGTCTAATGTCCAGGAAAATTCCGGTTTTCTTGTAATATTAAGTTGAAAATATAAAAAATTAACATTACGCTTACAGAGAATCAAAATGTAAACAATACAAATCAAAACATCTGTTTGTAACCGTTTGACAGTTGTTGATTGAAGGTGGTGATGAACAATATATGAATAGAGATTTTGCATACATATTTATTTAATGTATGTAATAAATGACAAATTATCAAATTACTAAACTATTTGTAAAAACTAAAGGGTAAAATAACTTTGCGAAATAAAAGCAGAGAAAATTATTTCCAAATTTTTTAGTGTTTTGATATAAAACATATTCATCCTATTGCTTGAAGCCAATGTAACAAACCAATTAATTGGTGTAAATTAAATTTATTTTATCAATCCTCATTCCTTTTAGTTTGATCAAAAAAACAACAAAATTAGTTTGATCACAGGCTAATAATAACCATATGGATAATTAAATTCAGTACAAGATCAACTAAAACATATGATGTTGACCAAAAACCCTTAAACGACAGCCCCACCTTAGCCGTCGCTTTAGCTCAGTGGCTAGCGTTCAGGGTTCATGTGTAGAAGGATGCGAGAATGAAACCCACTCGAGGCACTACAATTTTGTTCAGTGTTTATGTTATATTAATTAAGGTACATCAAATTGGTTTTATTTAAACCACATAAATATTTTCATTGAGTAATAAATATATATTAATTTTATTAATTAACTTGTATAATAAATATTTTATTCTATCCGAGCAAAGCTCGGTCACCCAGGTACTATAAATAATACAGTTAAATTTTAATAAAAACCTCAATATTAGATTATATGACACCCAAAAATTGTTATTTATACATTCAATATCATGTTTTGACAGTAGTAAGTGCTCTTTATTGAAACAGCTTTAATGGTTTAACTATTTTTACTTAGTTTAAATGTTTGTTTCAGATATTCAGAGTTCTCAAATCGCACCGGAAGATCCAAGAACTCTGGCTTCCGACCTGACTATGGCCCCTCAATGCACAATTTCCAGCTATAATTGCATTTAATCAAATTTGCACTTCAATAACCCAATGTCTATATTCACACATAATGTTAAAACGATTTTATAGTCATTTTTCTTAAAGGATTCAGTTTTTATTCTTATTAATCTTATGATAAAAATTTAATTTTGTGAGGTGATCATCATAGTATTATAAAGTCCATTTCATATTTTTGGCAGAAACATGTAATCTTTAATAAAGGAAGTAGGTGTAGATAGAGGTCTTTGAGTGTATTTTTTTAATATCTATTTTTGTCAAACCAGATTGGATGTGTTCTAAACCTTTTTGGCTTAAAACTGGTAGTATGTTTTTAATAAAAGAGAAACTCAATTAAAATGTTTAAATTAGGTTTTATTGTAACTAAAAAATTTCTAAACACTCGTAGATCTTTCCCGAGATCTACATAGTTACAGTAAGTAACAGTAAGTAAAAGTATCTTAAGTAACAGTTTTTCACTGTTACTTAAGTTATGTATTTTGTAAAATTAGGACCGATTATTTTATCATTGTCTTCCTATTGAATCTTTAATCACTCATAATACTTTAAAATTTTGTAATTATATCATCAAAATATAAAATATTATATAAATATTAAAATTTTTAATTTAGAATTAAAAGTAATCAAACATTTCATATACATCATACTTCATATTACTTAATACTTCATATTTATTAGTGTTTTATTATTACACTTAATAAGAATCTTATCCAAAGTAAGCATAAGTCTCCTTTTAGTATTTTAGTGTTATATTTTATATTAAAATATGTACATATAAATTAATGTGTACATAAAATACCTACACATGTATAGTGTTAAGATCAAAATGTAATATTGTAAATATATGATTTTATACTTATTAATGTAACAGTATAACGTGACTTAATAAACTGCACCTTTCCTTGCCTCTGGTACGAATATGTTTTGTGTAATAAATACTTGAGAAAACTAAAGATTTAATTTAAAAAATAAAGTTATTTTTACCAAGTTCACATGGCACTTTTATCCATATCTCTATTCTATGCTGCACACATTACATGTAAATACAATTTATAGGTTTAATATAATGTATTTTGTCATAAGTAATATGACAAAAGTCATTTAAGTAAAGTATTTAAGTCATCAATATTTAACTGAATTTTGAGACAACCAACGTGTGGTTTTAATGGGTTCAATATACAAAATATGCCTATATCATTTTTAAATATGATATCACTAATTTTTTTATTAGATTAGATTACTAAAATGGTGACCTTACCACAAGGAATTTTAAGCCAAGTATGAATGAGGATTGAGTGTAAGATGATTGTAGAGCGATTGTAGTTTTGTTACTGACTAAGGCTGATATGTTCCTTAGACAGGACTGTTAATTAATAGCCCAATAGCCGATGGCAACTAAGGGACCTATGGTTTAAAGTGGAATCCGAACCACGCCCGCTGAATTGTGTATTGGTCTAATCATGAGAATAGTGTTTGTGGGTTAACGTAGTATTCAATAGTGCGGACGTTAATTCACATAGTTCATGACCTCCAAGTAGCTGGATTATAGGACGACGCCACCGTCCCATTAAAGAGTAATTTTAACCAATTTCCCATAGGGAAGAAGCTATTACCATAGGTCTCATGACAAGGCTTAAGCCCGGGGACCATGTTATTTTTTTGTTTTTAGGTGCATATATATATATATATATATATGTTTGTGTGTGTGTAACACTTGTAAAAATGGTCCGATCTAAATAAAATTTGGTAGAGACGTGTATTCCTACATTTGCTCGGATGAGTTCGTAATTCAGGCGTATTGGGCCATTCGAACGGATAGTTTGGGGGGTTTGTACCCAAAAATTTGATTTTTTAGTTTTTCATATGTAATTTTAGCATTTTTAAATTTTATCATTCACCACTAGAATCATCTTCAAAAAGTTCACAATTTATGTCTACTTTCTACTTGGGGCTCCAATGTTAATCTCATGGAGGTTAAGGAAAAATTAATATTTCAATTATCAATCTAATTTGTGAATGAAACTTTATATTTAGCTTCAGGTGGCTGAGATCCATCTATTTATGCCTAAGAATCACAGTTTATGTGTTTATCATGGCAGCTATCCTGCATACTCTTTTCTCATGTTAATCATAGAGAGAATAGGCAAAATCCTTTATTTATGGACAGATGTTTATGATCCTTATGGGTTTCTCGTTCCATTTATTATGCTTGTTAAATGCTTTATGCAATTGATATGGACGAAAGGATTGACTTGGGATGAAATTTAAATACCATCTGAAATGGATCAAAAATGGTGTATGATCGTAAATAACATGCAAAAGCTTTTAATTATTTCAATAAATTGTTCATTCCAGATTTATTTGTCAAATCACATCACACTATACAAGGAGTTTGCGATGATTCTGAATCTGGCTAGTAGCTATAATTTATTTTAGATGCCATTTAGTTGAAAAAGGGTTACCATCAACCCAGTGATATAACTTTATCACTTGGCATTTATAATTTAATTTACATATGATTTTGTAAATCATATGATTGTAAAATTAAAAAAAAATAGAGATATTAAAAAGATCTAAACACAGTACGTTGTATTTTGGGGCTCCAATGTTAATCTTATGGAGGATAAAGAAAAATTAATATTTCACTTGTCAATAAATATTTTTGGATTAAATTTGGTATTTACCTTCATGTGGTTGAGATCTTATGCTTCAAATTTATCATGGCAGCTAACCTGCATACTCTTTTCCCATGTTAATTATATGGAGAATATGCAAACTCCTTTAATTATGGACAGATACTGATAAAACTTGGTATAAATTGTCAAAAGAATAATTGTTAATGCTAGAAATGCCTACTTTCAGTGTTTGTCACAGCAGCAAACCTGTATACTCTTTCTTATTTTAATCTTATATAGATCAGGCAAATAACTAACTCATATTTAACGAAAGATATTGATCAAATTTGTCATATATTATTTGATATGGAAATTCACTGAGTGGGTAGGACTGCTTCGACCGGAGTATTTAATATTTCTAGAGTTATAAAATTCATTTTTCAGAAATTTCATTCTATTCATATTAAACTTTGGAAGCGATTTACTAAGAAATCTTTGTATAGCCAGAGTTCAGTTTCTTTCTTCAAAAATCAAAAGACAGATTTGACTACTTTGTCTTCTATGGAACAACAGTGGTACGGCATCACTAATGGCAAAAGGGTGATGGGGTTGGCACTTGTGGCTGAGGGGGATTGTGTTCTGTAGCAATCTCATTGGTTCTTTTTGTGGGCTAAAGTGTCCACCCCACCAAGGAAATTTTTACTGTTATTTATTATATTTTTGAAAAACTAAGTCTTAGCCACAACTTAGGTATACCTACTATAAAACTTTATATTTCATATACTATATTTATGTCAAAAACTATAAAATGGTGGTCACTGCCAGTATAATCCTCCAACACCCTTCAGCCAGAGATTTCGATTTATTTCCAAATCGATAAATAAAAAATGTTTTTTGAGATTTTATCTAAAAAAAACTACAGAAAACTAAAGTTAAGGCGGGTCTGCCATGTATGTCATCTATTTCTGGCCATTGGTGCAATGAGATGGTGAGTAAGATGATCAATTAATTAGTTAGTTTCTTAATCAGTGTACAATTCAGAATGAAAAATACAAATTTTATAATACCGTATCAGATTATAATTTTTATAACTGAAAAATATATAAATAATAAATTATACATATATTTATTGCAATTTTGATTCTGAAAAACTGAAACTAGATTATATAAACTCTGTTTTAAGTTTGTTACTTTGTTAACATAAATTTGAAATATTGATGATATAGTTATTACTCTGTGACCACGATTTGCCGCTTACTCCTCCAGAATAATAGGGGTTATGGTTTAGACAAAGCTCCTGGTTGCACTATTCATGAACTGTATATTGCTACTGTATTTTTTTACCCTCACAATTAATTGCAAAGCAGTAAAAGCTTGAGGTAACATTGGTAAATATGACTATTAACTTTTTAGGGGAAACAAAAAAAAGAGTAAATTTAAAAGTTGTTGTTAAGTTGTCACCTGAGGGTGAGGCAATATTTAATTTAATGGAAAATAATATGCATAATAATCAAAACATTCCCCTTGCAATAAATGATTTGCAATGTATAGGGGAGAACGGAGTCCAGGTAATACTGTACACCCCCAGCAGAGATCCGCTAGAGGGTGCTACAAGTAGTTGTAGATACTGCTTCATAGCAGAAAGCAAACTAAACATGCAAGAGAAATTCAGACTATTGTACCTTTTACCCTAGGTCTCATGGCAAGACTTAAGCCCGGGAACATGTATGTGCAATAGAAAGAAAAAACCTGTATTATAGCGAAGTACCAGGACTTTTGTTGACTAAAGTTTTTCTTTTTTTATAAATTTCCAACAAATAAGCATTTAAGGATGCAATATCAACTGCTTTAGGTTGTAAATCAATATTGAAAATGCCATCAATTTGTAGTCTTAACGATGTTAAATCTACTTTTGATCAAATATGTCGATTGTATGAATGAGTCAAAATTGAATTCATTAACCCCGTCGCAGCTGCGTACTCAGCGAATTTCCAAATCAATAATATAATAATCATGTTAAATGACAAGTTTTATGAGAGTTATTTTCCTAATCTCCTTAAGATTAACATTGGAAAAAGTATGAAGGTTTGCCACTGTGAGGAACATTGAAAGTAGGCATTTCTAGTATAAAAGATTTTTACTTTGACCATTTATACCAAGTTTCATAAACATCTGTCCATAAATAAAGAATTTTGCTTATTCTCTCTATGATTAACATGAGAAAAGGGTATGCAGGTTAGCTGCCATCATAAACACATATACTATGATTTTTAATCATAAATGGATGGATCTCAACCACGTGAAGGTAAATATAAAGTTTCACCCAAAAATATAGATTCATAAGTGAAATATTAATTTTTTTCTACCAAATTTGGTAGAGATGTGTATTCCTAAGTTTACTCAGACGAGTTCGTAAACCAAACATATTGGTAAACGGAAATGGGTAGTAGTAGACAAATAATTCTATTATTTATCGACAGATATTAATAATACTTGACATATATTATTATTATTACATTATTGATTCGGAAATTCGCTGAGTACGTAGGTCTGCTGCGACGGGGGTATTTATCAATATCTGTTGATAAATATGAGAGTTATTTGCCTATTCACCTTAAGATTAGTATAGGAAAGAGTATACAGGTTTGCTTCTGTGACAAATACTGAAAGTAGGCATTTCTAGCATTAACAATTATTCTTTTGACAATTTAATTATACCACGTTTTATTATTATTTGTCCATAAATAAAGGAGTTTGCCTATTCTCTATGTGATCAAGATGGGAAAAGAGTATACAGGTTAGCTGCCATAATAAATTTGAAGCATAAGATCTCAACCACATGAAGTTAAATACCAAGTTTAATCCAAAAATATTTATTGACAAGTGAAATATTAATTTTTCTTTATCCTCCATAAGATTAACATTGGAGCCCCAAAATACAACGTACTGTGTTTAGATCTTTTTAATATCTCTATTTTTTTTTAATTTTACAATCATATGATTTACAAAATCATATAAATTAAATTATAAATGCCAAGTGATAAAGTTATATCACTGGGTTGATGGTAACCCTTTTTCAACTAAATGGCATCTAAAATAAATTATAGCTACGTAGCCAGAGTCAGAAGCATCGCAAACTCCATGTATAGTTTGATGTGACTTGGCGAATAAAACTGGAATGAACAATTTATTGAAACAATTGATAGCTTTTGCATGTTATTTACGATCATACACCATTTTTGATCCATTTCAGATGGTATTTAAATTTCATCCCAAGTCAATCCTTTCATTCATATCAATTGCATAAAGCATTTGACAAGCATGATAAATGTAACGAGAAACCCATAAGGATCATAAATTGATGCAATACTGTCCCGTTTACTGGGGGGGTTTAAATGAAGAAGTGTTTTGAGCATTGTATGAAAATGTATTACCTCTGGGAGACCATTAGAGGCCCAATACTTTCTAGTGAGGTGTGTCTGAATTTTCTAAAAACTTAGGAGATACTAAGTAGCCTTCAGGTAAACTACCCAATAACTTAGCTGAGTTTCTAAAAACACTTTCATAACTCAAAACATCCACGTTTCAAAAGTGAAATTAGTTGTGATTCAGAGTGTGCTCCTGTCATAATTTCATCAACGTATGTTTGGTTTCACAGTACTTGTGCAGCTTTTGAGACTTCATGACCATGATCATTAGCAGGTTAATATAATGTTCTAATGCCATGTAAGGAGAGCTATTCACTACGAAAGTCACAGTATTGAGCTTATATACAGATGGGGCTCTTATTAGGCTGGGGACGCCACAAGATTAACTGGAAGTTTCTATCATTAGAATCTACTGAAATTTGTCAGTACATATTCTGTATAATGTCACAGCAGAACACAATGTTATGTTTACGGAAATATAAGAGTAGATCACAAATGTTATTTTTTAATCTGGAACCTGCAACAGAATGTAATTAAGTGACTGACCAGAACATGATTTACAACTTGCAACAAAACCTGTTCGCAGTTTAGTAGTCCTGATACTTTCTTTGAGTACTCCGTGATGTGGTAGAAAATAGTGGGTTTGATTAAGGTCTATGTCATTACATTTAGACATGTAGCCAAGAGAAGTGTATTCATTCATGAAGTCGTGATAGAGCTTTGTAAATTGAGGATTAGATTTAAAATTTACATTCCATTGCAAAGAGTCGTAATTGAGCAGCGGTTCTCGATTATCCAAATACAGCCATGGAGTCATAGTCTTTAAACGGAAGACGCAATATGTAACGTCCTTCAGAGTCAGGAATGTGAATTTTCACAAAGTGTCCATCATCTAAAATTTTCTCTTGACATTTAAAAGAGCAAGTTGGGGGTTCTTCATGTGTCCAAAAACATTGAATTGATTTTTGGGGATCCATGCAATCACACGATATATCAACAGACACACACACACACACACACATATCTATCTATCTATCTATATATATATATATATATATATATATATATATATATATATATATATATATATTATCTTTAAATAAGTCAACCGAGTACCCTTAGAAAACATTTTAATTATTTCTTCGACATGTTTCGGGAATCATCCCATCTTCAAGAAGTACAAATGGTCAAAGTATATATACATATTCAAGTAAGTATAAGTATATTCAAAGTATATATATATACATGTATATATATATATATATATATATAAATTTTAACGACTATTGTTTTTGGACTCTGGGCACCCAAAGACTTAAGTTCACACTTAAAATCATACAATTCAACTAATCCATTTTACAGACATATGTGAAATGAACATGTAAAGATGTAAAGCTTGTGTGAAACATGACATAAACGTTTTCACATCTTCGAGTGAAACTACATACTTACTCTGAATGTGAATGTATACCACACAGTTCACAGTTTCTATGTGATCAATCTGAATCAGTTCTGACTATAACAACAACTTAACGACTAAATTTAATATCAACTTGATGATGTCAATTGTCAAACACACAGTACTGGTATGGCACATTACACATAGTTGTTTCGCAGTCACATTCGACATGGTTACTAAAGAAGACACACATGACAAGTACACATTAAACAAATGAAACAAGTCAATTGAATGTAAATATTCAATATAAGTATTTTACAGTTATCCTTTAACTTACATTCGACATGGTTAATAAAGAAGACACAGAGTATAAGTACACATTAAACAAATGACAACAGTGAATTTAATGTAAATATGATACTTGACAGTTCTCCTTTAACTCACACTAGAGAATATGTATAGTACACGTAGACATAAAACGAAAGACATTGGCTAATTGTACAACATCGTATACATTTGATATCGTATTTACAGTTGATTGAGACAGTTGTAGAATGGATTATTTACATTTGATATCAGTCTTCTAATAACCCTGGGACTTGTTGAGAGTCCACATCTTAACACTAGGCTATTGTAAGTTTGATAACAAAAACTATAAAGCACACAAAGAAATACGTTAGTGTACAATCAATTAATAATGTGTAAAAATCTTTTTTAATTGCACCCCACTTGTTTTGTAGAATAGTACAACATATTTAACTCACATTCGATATGGTTACTAGAGAAGACACACAGTACAGGTAAAGCTCTAATGACACTAGTAAATATAGTATTTTACAGTAATAGCAAATTAGGACTAATGTTTAGGTATGAAATCTCTAAACATACCCAAAAGTTATCATGATCAATAACATTAGTCTTTGAATTGGTTTGTTAGTTTGGCCACCTGATCATTACTTATATGGGGGTTTAAAGAGTGAAAGGTGGATGAATGTTAAACTTATTCTCATGTCTGTCTTCTCTTTGGTATTATTATTGTTCAGTCAAAATTAGTTTACTAAATCTATTCAACCAATTGTATTCTACGCTTTCTGTGATGAATAAAGTACGTTCACTGAATTCTGATGATTAACACCCTTTATCATCCTCTAAGAAGATCTGAGAAAGTGTAAATCTCTAGACATACCCAAATCATAATCTTATAATTCACATACAACATGATTACTAGAGAAGATACACATAGACAGTACATATCATATTTACAGTTCTCTTATAATTCACTTACAACATTCAGTAGAGAAGACAGGTGTATAAGTAAACATGAAACAACAAAAAAACACCGGTGAATTAAATGTAATTAAGATAGAATCAAACCTGTTGTAGGACATTTTGATTTCTGTCTTTTAATAGGCCTGGGACTTGATGAGAGTCCACATCTTGACTCAAGGATAATGTAAGTTTGATAACAAAAACTATAAAGCACACCAAAATAAGTTAGTGTACAATCAATTAATAATGTGAATAACGTGTAAAAGTCTTATATGAAATAGATTTTGTCTTGTAGTAGAGTACAGCATCTTACATACAAGGCTCAAATTTTATGCATATATGATTTGTCTACTTTATCAACTGAAGCTAAATTGTCGTCAAGTGAGAAGTTGGCTTGGAACATACTATTCAAAAATAAAGCAACTTTTCACCTCATTCAGTAATAAACAAACACAACTTTTGTATTTGAGGATAAACAGATTCACTTGCTTTAGGAATGATTGACACAATCACTGGACCATTTTTATAGAATAAACAGTAACAACATGCATTGAAACTTTTTTAGTACCTCAAATGTTAGAACAAATCCTTAAATTCCGAACACTCCGAATTTAAAAAGTTTAAAAAGTTGGTTTAAAAAGTTATTTACTTCAGGAAAGCTCTCACTCTTGGATTGATCATTACCACGAAACTCTTCAAAACATTTACGAAGAAGACCATTCATCTTACGTAAAAGTGAAGCAGCAGCTAATAAGGGATTTTAACCATCTACAGAGCAGTAAGGGCTTGAGAGTTTTCATTGAACGTATTACAGTAATAAATTGACGGAAGCCACGAGTATTTGAGGCTGTAAGTGCAAGATCAATGAAATTATACATATGTAAACTAGTGATTGTAATCGCAGGTTGTCATGGTAGCGATTATGTAACAGTTGGTAAGCGATTATTTATCAGCAGTGAGACTCAAACTTTTAATCAAATTAAGAGCTTCGCCTTGAGCAACACTAAGAAGATAATGAAATTTCTTTACATCAGACATATTTGTATTTTGATGAATTGTAGCATCAAACAAGTTTATGAAAGCTGTCCATGACGGTGGCGACGTCCTGTAATCCAGCTTCTCGCAGGTTGTGAGCGATAGTCCGTGGGTCTAATGTTCTCTTGTTTGGATTAACGTCCACACTATTGAATATTACGTTAATCAGCATAGATCATCCTCATAATTTTACAAATTTGTAATTCAGAGGCCGTGGTTTTGATTCCACATTAAACTGTAGGTCCCTAGTTGTCATCGGCTGCTGGGCTATTAATTAACAGTCCTATCTAAGGAACATGTCAGTCTTAGTCAGTAACAAGACTACAAGATCGTACCACAATCATCCTACACTCGTTTCTCATTCATACTTGGCTTAAAATACCTACCTGGGAAGGTTGCCATTTCAATAATCTAATCTATTCTAAATAATATAAAAACTCAAGATTCATAGGATAGGATATTTTTTAGAATACGGTTATGAGAGAGTATTGTAACTTCTATATATTTCCACTTAAATAATGTATTTAGCTGAACATACAAAGCCTGGTAAACTACAAAATAGTATCATTTTAAGTATACTTAGCCCAAGTTTATTTGTTCATAAAATGTCAGTTTTTTGTTCATTTAGAATTTGAGATTTTTATCTCTTTTTTCTAGAGAAAACAACTAAAATGAAAAGGCCAGAAACCGAAGAATATTTATCATAATATATAAATAATATTAATAGATACTTATTATATGAATATTTATTATTATATTACCAGATTACCATTTGAAATGGCGACCTACCCAGGTAGGTATTTTAAGCCAAGTATGAATGAGAAATGATTGTGGGATGATTGTGGCGCGATCTTGTAGTCTTGTTACTGATAAGGCTGACATGTTCCTTAGACAGGACTGTTAATTAATAGCCCAACAGCCGATGGCAACTAAGGGACCTATAGTTTAACGTGGAATCCGAACCACGTCCTCTGAATTACGAACTGGTCTAATTATGAGGATGGTATTTGCGGATTAACGCAGTATTCAATAGTGCGGACGTTAATCCACACAAGAGAACACTATACCCACCGACCATCGCTCACAACTATCCACAATTCGTGACCTCCAAGTAGCTGGATTACAATGCTGGATGTGTCATAAAATGACAAACTTTCTAGGTACAGTTTGAAGTATTAGCGTGGAACAACAGTTTTGTCGATGCGTTTCTCACGCTTATCTGTTACAACAGCGACAGATCGTCCGTTTACACTGGTGGTGTCTTTATCAGTTATTACCCGTTTACAAACGGCGGTCGTAAAGCGGACATTCGCCACTCGTGCTCGGTGTTTGCGTTTAATTTTACTGCCGAATTGTCGCGAGCGCGGGATAATGCCAGGGTAGACCTCGCCGTGCCGCAGGTTTATGACCAATTCCTCCCCACCTGATGACACCCCTTCAGCGTAAAAACACATTATGGCTCTGCTAACTCCATTATGAACTTATAATATGTACATTTTTCAGTTGTTAAAATTGCACAAAGATTGTATTTGGTGTAATTAATTTTAGATTATTAATGTATCATAGATGTGATGTACAACGTATCATTAAATTGGGATATTTTAATTCTTTTCTGGCATCATTTAAAACCCAATGTGAAGAACTTTGGATAAAACATTTTTCCAGAAAATTTTATTTTTAAGATAAAAATAAAATTACGGTATACGTTAACAGATATGGTTTGTCACCAGACCTACGGAGAGGATTGCCTCCAAGAGACTGAGTGTGCAGACGATTCTTGCTCTTCGGTCGTCTAAAGTGACATGCCTCGAGGCAGTAACTTTTTTACCATAACTTTTCACCTTTTTAACCATCAAAAAATTTCGTAACACTTCAAAAATTCACTTTTATTGTTCTTTTAATGTTGGCATATTGTTGATTATGACTCAACTAAAAACCAGGTGAAAAATAATAAGGTAAAAATAAGTAAGGCAGCCAAACCTTTGACGAAATCGTTTAGACAGTACAGTCCATTAAAATCTTTGGTTATTATTACCCCAATAGGCTACTACTCTTTTGAACTAGGCGTAGTACAGTATTTAGAATATTGCCTCTTTTAACCGTAAATGAAACGGTATGTTCGCGTGTTTCCATATGAATATTTAGCCTCGTGGTGCATTATATCGCTTGTGAACACGGAGAATCAAAGGTCACGCTTGAGCGACATGTGAGTGATGATTAAATCGGAAATTAACGGAGTGTATAGCGTGACACCCTCGGGTGAACTCATCGATACAGACAACAGGTGCCGCTGCCATACGTCGTTAATAGTTTAGGGTCTACTCATCATTCGTCGAAATTTAAATTCGTAGGTTCTGGCCACGTTCTCAAACATTATTTGAAATAATTATCAAATTTCTCATGAAAAAGTGAACCATTCACACACACGACCTACTTGGTGATAGATAAGCCCGAGACCATGATAGAAGTTCATAACTCAACCCCCTGCACACGTTTGGGGACGGGGTCATTCAAAATTGTATTTATAAGCTTGTATATGTGTCGACATGATAACGGCCGCAATTTTTGTTCGATAGTTGTAAAATTCGGTGGAGTTGTTCCTTCTGTAATATCTTTGATGAGTTCGTTGGGCAACGCAATCGGACTACATTAACTACACTTTTGAGGGTCTTTATCCTAAAATGGGGGTTTCCGTTTATTTATGTATAATGTTTGAAACAAAATTTTATTTTAATTTTGCACCATTGGATTCAGCTCAACAATGTTTGTATTTTTTCCCTGTGGGAAATAGGTTAGATCAGAGGTATATCAAATGTCAGTGCATCTAAACAGCTGTTCTTATAACCAAAAAAATTCAACAAAAATAGCTCTAGTAGTTTTTATGGAAACGGGACCCAAACACTTCCGATGCAGTTTTTGCGTTACACAAATCTGGTAACACCTCCTCCCAGAGTTTAGACATATCCATGTCAAAAAATGTTTGTATTTACTTCCCTGTGGGAAATAGGTTAGATCATGGATATGCCTTAAGGGAATTTATTCAGTTCTTCTTGACAGCTGTTCTTATTCTTTTGTATTAAAAATTCAATACAATAGTTCTGGTAGTTTCTATGGAAACCTGTTACATGTTTTCCATCTTGAAAATCACCAACACCCCCCCCCCAGAGCTAAGACATATCCATGTCAAAACACATTTTTAGTATTTTAAATTATGACTGAGATAATTAGCTAACTTGCTAGCTAAAGTGGTACGCACAGTACAGTACATTGTGTAATGTTAATCTTGTGGAGGATTAATAAAAATCAATAACTCACTTATTTACATAAATATTTTTCCGAAGTTTAGTATGCAAGTCCATTTAGTTAAGTTTTATAAATAGATCCATAAACCCCGAATTTAATGTTTCTTATGGCAGCAAACCTACGTATTTATTGCCCTTGTAATTATTTTGGAGAAAATATTAATAAGTACAACTCGCTTAATTATTGACATAATTTGAAAAAATTGAATGTGTTTTTACTTAGTATTCAGCCTTAATATAAGCACATTACCTTGTAAAACAATTCCTATTGCAGCAAACCTGCACACTTAGTAATATTTGTTTACTATGATGGGAATAATATAAGTTCTATGAAATTCGCTCTACTCACGCCAGGGTGCGCGTGCGATCTTGTTTATAGAGATGAAACAGTTGTGTGGGTGGACATCACATCACAGCAAGCTCCACAAAACCTCCGCAGTAGAAACTCGTCATTGAGTTATCACCAACTTAAAAAATATAATGTGTTTACTTCCCTTTGCTAAATAGCATAGATCATAGATATGTATGAACTGAATATTTTCATGTTCCATTAAACAGCTGTCCTTCTAACGTCACCGTTTTCAATTTTGGTTTGACGAATTGCCAAACCAATCCCCCCCCAGAGCTAAGACATTTCCATGTCAATAATAGTAGGTAATATTGGCACAGATGAATAAAGCACTGATAACGTTTAATGTTACAAGTTTGTTCATCACGTTGTATTAGCAATGCCACGATTTGGGTACCCGCGGAGAATTAAGAACCGAGTTTGACTACTGTTAGGCCCTATGTGTTTTATATTTATAGTTTACTACAGATCTATGTAGCGATGGTTAATTATTTTTCTGCTATTCAACCTACCTTACTGCGTACACTTTACTGCCGCAAGAAGGCGACGTCGAGCTATTTCTCTCTTATGTACATTGTTCATGCAACAATGTGACGGTAGGATGGAGACGTCACTCGGTCAGATACCATCTCGTCACCTCCTCGCTCTCTCTCTATGGAGACTGTTCCCTAATTACAGACCGTTACTAATATAACTGTTGCGGTCGTAAGGGCTGTTTAGGGCCAATTTAAGGGTCATTTCGGCCACATCCACCCCATTATAAAAATGTCTCACACGCTTTATCGTTCTTTCGTCGTTGGAGGTTGGGGTAGGCCAACATACATGCCAATTAAAACTACTAGTTTTACTACCGAGGCAGGTGGCAGGCTGTAGACGCCTTGCTATATAAACGCGCCCCTGCGCTCTTTATGACTTCCAATAAATCAATATGCATCCGCAAGGTCTAAGGAATCTTACAATAATCGTACAACATCTCGTTCATTCATTCGCAATTCATAAAAATTTTGAAAACTGATGAAAGCTATGATTATATCCTTTGCAGGGATACTTTCGATAGAGTAATAGATAACAGTTTGTAAAATACTAAAACCATCATTACAACAATACAAATTATATTGTAACAACATGTCCTACAATTATTTATTATTGTGTACATTCAAGAAAAGTCTTAGAATATATCAACTTTGTGAGGATTTGCACAGTTGTCCTTTTTTCATTATTTTCAGATCAGTAAAGGATTGAAAACAATAAATTGTTGATGATGAGGATGATGGAATTATAATATGAAGAGCCCAGAGTAACGAACCCGTAAGTGGCCTTCACACACGAGTCCTGGCTGTAGACCTAGTGATAGGGCCTCAGCGAAGGGTGTGCTGTATATCCTATGGAGAAGCAACCAGGATAAAGTAGAGGAAGAGTCATCGCGCATTAGGCTACCTTGAACTTGAGTAGATATTTAGTATCGTAAATTTTATGTTTTCAGTTCATGTAACAAAGTTTTAATACCAATTTATTTATATTATTTAGATTAGATTAGACTATTGAAATGACGACTCTACCACAAGTTATGTATTTTGAACCAAGTATGAATGATAATTGAATATAAGGTGATTGTGGCGCGATCTTATAGTCTTATTACTGACTAAGGCAGTAATAAGACTACAACTTCCTCATACACGACTCTTCCTTACATAGGACTGTTAATTAATAGCCCAACAGCCAATGGCAACTAAAGGACCTACAGTTTAACGTGGAGTCCGAACCACTGACTTTGAATTACAAACTGATCCAGTTATGAGGATGGTCTTTGCGGATTAACGTAATATTCAATAGCGCGGACGTTCATCCATACAAGAGAACGCTAAAACACGCCGACCATCCCTCATAACTAACCACAATTTCTTGATCTCCAAGTAGCCGTTATTAGCAAAGCCATATTAGGCCTACTTCTGTATTTTGAAAAGGGTAGTCTGGGCGCTGCTGTAATTAAATTTTGGATGTATAGTCTGGTCATCAAGTGTACCTTCAAAATGTGATCACAATGTTTCTTGGTGAGTGGGAATTAAAAAATATATAAATGGAATGATTTTAACGGAATGTAGATAGTTTCATAGTTTATTTCAAAAGATGCTAAGATGAGCGTGGCTGACAAATGTCTCCTCGATTTCCATTTTATGTATGTATATTTTTAGTGTCTTGAATGTGAATACATACAATATTAACTTAAATAAATGAAGACGTGAACTTAATAGCAGATGCTATTACATATATAAGCTATCAGATACAGATGTATCTACTCGTATTAATACAATAATACGACCTGGCCTACATATTTTGTAGGTAGGTCAGTCACAGCTGTTATAAAAACCGACTTTCAATACCTACAGATCATCTCAAAGTTACTAGTCCATTAACTGTGACTCATCTTATATCTTTAAGTCTTAAAAACAAAAGTTGGATGTAAGTTAAAAATTCCCTTTTCCATCGACTTAAGGCGGCTACATGGGATGATGCCAGTTTCTACTCCCCTAAGCTGGCGCTCCTCCAAGGAGCGTACAATTTGTACCCTTATATTGTACGCCTACGTATTGTACCTTACGTTGTACGCCAGGACCCAAAAACGAGTGAAACTTTTTAGGTTCGCCACAAGTTCAGCGTTAAAATATCACATATGAAATCAGTGTGTTTGGGAGAGTGATTTAGTAAATTTACATTAAAAACAGTATATATATATATATATATATATATATATATATATATATATATATATCAATTTTTCGTGATCAAGAAATCAATTTTTAACTCTTTTTTAAATTGGCCGAATAAACCAAGATAGAAGGACCAAGAAGGTAGGACCTTCTGTATTTCATAGCTTTTCATCTCTGTTTACAGATTCATAATTCATCAAATGAGTGTAATTTTATAAATATTTTTTAATTGTTTTGAGTCCTATAAAAGTATCATAACTTATTCACTCTTATTGATTGATGATCAAATTAACATTCCCTCATTGTAATAACTATTCTATCCTTAATATGTAATTATTTTAATATATATTGAATTGAAGAGGGGCAATAACATTTATCAAATGGAACAGTCCGTTTTAATACATTCACATTCAAAAACGTAGATAGGTACATTTGAAAGTTACACTCTGGCTTCGTACTTCGACTAGTGATTAACTACAGCTATCTACTATGTTCTACTATTTTACATCATCAGCACATTATGTACACTATGAACATTGCTAATCGGACTGGCGTCTCTTTGGTAAAGCACTGGCTACTTCTTAAAACTATTACAAATAACCTGTCATTTAAAACTGATCGTTCGATATAAATGCTTATAGTAATATGGCAAACTATTAGTAAAAATAAACACGCTTTTATTTTTTTCATTAATTTGGATGAACTTACAAACTAACTGAAGTTAAATTGGGAACGAATAAAAATTAAATGGCACTTCTATAAACCGCTGAATGAAGCATTCAATGATCACTTTTACTCCAAATATATTTTAAATTTGAAAAAATAAGTCTACTGTAAGAACCTTACTATTATTAGTACCGTTTGAGTAACAAACATTATTAGGAATTTTACGACATGTATTTTTAGGTTTAGATTAATTTCATCTTTATAAATCTTATCCTATCTCATTTCGTAATCCCTAAAATATGCATTTAAAACTTCCTCCACACTGTATCATCGCCGACTACAATCAAAACGATTTCAGGGTTAATTAGTTTTTTTTAATCTGTTCTATTTATTAAAAATCCCGGTTGGATGTCACAAATGTCTTATGAACTGTACAACACATACACCATTTTTGCACATACAAAACACAAGTCTGTTTAGATTTGATTACATACTGAACAGGATACAGCGCCAGGTGCGATGTTGAGTAAAAATGAAAACTTTCACGTTGATGTAGCTTCAATAGTATCAGAAGGATAAAGACAGTAATGACCGGCAACACAGAGTGGTGAGGGACTAATGACTAATGCATGTGTTGCAGGCTGCAGGTGCATGCTCGGTCCAGGAGCAGGCCGCACGGCGGGTACATCAGCAGGATACTCTGCATGGTGGCCACCTTGGGCTTCCGGTTGGGTGACTTCTTCAGGATGGCTTCTATCGAGTACGGGCTCGGCTCCTTTGTCGGCGGCTCACTGACGTCCTCTCCGCCGTCACTCTCGCTGCCGGAGGCCGAGGGTGGGTGCCAGGTGTAGGGGTAGGTCGGTCTGAAGGGAAGCTCCGCGTACATTCGGCTAGTTTCTACATGATCTATACTGGATCCTGAAATATATGAATATAGTCGTCATTACGAGTGGACAGTGAAGATCAAACCTGTGATCAAGACGAGTACCTGTGCCCCTGTACAACATTATGCCCCTGTACAACATTATGCCCCTGTACAACATTATGCCCCTGTACAACATTATGCCCCTGTACAACATTATGCCCCTGTACAACATTTTTCCTTTGCGTCAACCATTTCTGAAGACAACAGTATATTCTGGCATCGGTTTATTATTATTATAAGTGAAATAATTATTTTTCCTAATATACCTCAACACACTTAATCATTTTGTTTAAATCGTTAGATTGTGTTGAATTAGAATACCACAGTCAAGCAGAGTGAAATATTGTAATATTGTAGTGTAATAACGGAAAAGAATCGACATAAAATGTAAATTGTACGATATTTCGCTACTCATGTAGAAATTTTGTGCGTATGAAGTCCTCTATAAAGGGGACTTTTCCACCTCCGCAGTTGGTTGCGCAGCGTGCTCCGTGAGTTCGTCACCTGCGTCTCCGCAACCATGACCAACTATACTAGGCGCCAAGAGAGAAGTCCGTTGAGCCCTAGCCAATAGGACATGGACACGACCGCGCTGTTGCCATATTGAACGCTGCCTCTCGTTTTTAAGCAAAATTTGTCAATAATGTCATTAAATACAATATTATGTGTATTTATACCTATTATTAACATTTTGTTAAAATTTATTTGATTTTTTGACTATGGTCATTACATTTTTTAATTAGTTAATGTCAATGGAAAGAAATAAATTTGTAACAACCTATAGTAGGTCCTATAGTTTTTTCTAATAAACCGAAGATTGAAAATCTAAACATACAATTTTAAAAGTTATTTTTATATACAGTGCTACAAAAAATAATTCCCACTAACTTTATGATTAAAACTTATTTATATTGCTAAATTTGTTAAAAAAATATCACAGAATAAAAACACCTACGTTAAAACTAAACACCTTAAAACTAAGGTTAGTGTAAATGTAAATGTAAATCTTTGATTTTTATGACTTGTATCTAAATAATTTTACAGGACTATAACATGAAAGAATTAGAATTTTTTGTGGTATGTATGGTTTTGAACCTATAGTCTACTCCTATTAAAACTAAATAAAACATTATACCTTTCATATTGCTTGATAGTCCATTTGATCTATTTTTAAAAAATATATAATTTTTAGCTGTAAGTTATATAATGAGATTTTTATAGCTATTTAAGTAAACGTCTGCCCCAAGTTTCAGAAATGGCCCAAACGTTATTATAGCGTTATAAGGATAAATAAACACTAATAATGAATAACTATAATTATAATATAATTATACATGTATTTTTAACTGTGTTCTTTTACATATAATTATTTTTAGCAAAATATTTCAGAAATGGACGTGAGAATTTGTATAAATGTTTCTTTAAATTTAAACATGCTAATTCCTTCAGCATACAATAAAATCCTCAGCAAATATATGTAACTTGGTTGCTTATTATTTGCACAGCAACTGTCCGGTTATCTACCGGTGAGTTTTGAAACAAGTACGGCAATTAAAATCTTTAACCAACGAACAATACATAAAACAGCTTTATGCTTCAAAACTAATTCGGTTGAAAATGTTCTACTTATACATAACAGCTACGACTATAACCTTTTTTGAAATGTTCGTAATTAAATTTACATTAATGCTGTGTTGAAACTGAACAGGCAGTTCCTGTAGTTTTTTGTGCGCCAAACTCAAAAAGTGTATTACTCGGCTAATAGTGTGGGAGATAAAATAACAAGGAATAAGTTCGGCAACGTTGCGTGGAGCTGATTGGCGGACTCGCTGTCTTGGCCCCTCTCGTCGCGCCTTGTGTAGTAGGCCTACTGGTTGTATTGAGATCAAATGAGTGCGCTCGCGACTGGCCGCTAACGGCGGAGGTAGGATACGGTCATTGTTGTGGCGACGCAGTTGCACGCTGCGCAACACTCAAAAAGACTGATTTGCCTGGTTATTTAACTTCTGAATAACTATAGGTTACACAGGTAGGAATAAGGTTACACATCTCTAAGAAATTAGAACTCGATCGGACAATCTTTTGAGAGTAATCGTGTTTACATATACTTATACACACATTATATCTATATATAAAAATTTGACGATAATGTTTATGTTCTCTAGGGATCTCAAAATGAAAAATTATCGTAGTCTCTAACTTAAGTCACCTCATACTACATCCAGTAATAGCCTTTTCTCTATGGAAAATTCATTATAAAGTAAATTATAAAAGTATAATGACCTACGGTGAAGGAAATTGAAGGAAAATGATGACTCAGCTACAGTTTCAACTACTTTAATTCATGCTCTTATGAATTGCAGAAAAGTTCCTTTTTTCATTGTAATAATATTAGTTAAGGTCTAGAATTTAAAGCATTTTCTATTTCCAGGCCAGGAATTGTCAGGGGGTAGGATGTCACAGTATTGACCTGCACATGTTCATTGTTACCGATTTTATTTACAATTATCAACGGGCACGCAAGCAGATAAGATCATCACTTGAACTGGACACGCTCGAAACAATATCGGCAGGAGGCCACGCAAACTGTCACAGTGGTGACACCTGTCAAGCCTACTATCATTGTAGTTTCATCGTACTGTAACAACTAACTACACTTCATCGACGCGGTGGTAGCAATGTGTTTGAACTGGACATGCTCGCAACATATCACCAGGATACCGTAAAAAGAATTAGTGGCGACATCTTCGCAATAGCGTAGAATGCGTTTATCTGAGGGTAAATTACACTAGGGATACGTATCTTGAGACGAGTGGTGTGGCGAGGACTCTGGCCAGGTCCCGCTTTTAGTAGGATGCAAGATGACGGAATGTAACTGACACAAGGAATACGTACCGTGAGCTGCGTGATGTGGTGAGGGCTCGGGTGACACTAGGTATACGTACCGTGAGTTGCGTGATGTGGTGAGGAATCAGGTGACACTAGCTATACGTACCGTGAGCTGCGTGGTGTGGTGAGGGCTCGGGTGACACTAGCTATACGTACCGTGAGCTGCGTGGTGCGGCGTGGGCTCGGGTGACACTAGGTATACGTACCGTGAGCTGCGTGATGTGGGGAGGGCTCGGGTGACACTAGGTATACGTACCGTGAGCTGCGTGATGTGGCGAGGGCTCGGGTGACACTAGGTATACGTACCGTGAGATGCGTGATGTGGTGAGTGCTTGGGTGACACTAGGTATACGTACCGTGAGCTGCGTGATGTGGTGAGGGCTCGGGTGACACTAGGTATACGTAACGAGAGCTGCGTGGTGCGGCGAGGGCTCGGGTGACACTAGGTATACGTACCGTGAGCTGCGTGATGTGGGGAGGGCTCGGGTGACACTAGGTATACGTAACGAGAGCTGCGTGGTGCGGCGAGGGCTCGGGTGACACTAGGTATACGTACCGTGAGCTGCGTGATGTGGGGAGGGCTCGGGTGACACTAGGTATACGTACCGTGAGCTGCGTGATGTGGCGAGGGCTCGGGTGACACTAGGTATACGTACCGTGAGATGCGTGATGTGGTGAGTGCTTGGGTGACACTAGGTATACGTATCGTGAGCTGCGTGGTGTGGGGAGGGCTCAGGTGACACTAGGTATACGTACCGTGAGCTGCGTGATGTGGTGAGGGCTCGGGTGACACTAGGTATACGTACCGTGAGCTGCGTGGTGCGGCGAGGGCTCGGGTGACACTAGGTATACGTACCGTGAGCTGCGTGATGTGGTGGTGGCTCGGGTAACACTAGGTATACGTACCGTGAGCTGCGTGATGTGGTGAGGGCTCGGGTGACACTAGGTATACGTAACGAGAGCTGCGTGGTGCGGCGAGGGCTCGGGTGACACTAGGTATACGTACCGTGAGCTGCGTGATGTGGGGAGGGCTCGGGTGACACTAGGTATACGTACCGTGAGTTGCGTGATGTGGTGAGGAATCAGGTGACACTAGCTATACGTACCGTGAGCTGCGTGGTGTGGTGAGGGCTCGGGTGACACTAGGTATACGTACCGTGAGCTGCGTGGTGTGTCGAGGGCTCAGGTGACACTAGGTATACGTACCGTGAGATGCGTGATGTGGTGGTGGCTCGGGTAACACTAGGTATACGTACCGTGAGCTGCGTGATGTGGTGAGGGCTCGGGTGACACTAGGTATACGTACCGTGAGCTGCGTGATGTGGTGAGGGCTCAGGTGACACTAGGTATACGTACCGTGAGCTGCGTGATGTGGTGAGGGCTCGGGTGACACTAGGTATACGTACCGTGAGCTGCGTGATGTGGCGAGGGCTCGGGTGACACTAGGTATACGTACCGTGAGCTGCGTGATGTGGGGAGGGCTCGGGTGACACTAGGTATACGGTATACGTACCGTGAGCTGCGTGATGTGGCGAGGGCTCGGGTGACACTAGGTATACGTACCGTGAGCTGCGTGATGTGGGGAGGGCTCGGGTGACACTAGGTATACGTACCGTGAGCTGCGTGATGTGGCGAGGGCTCGGGTGACACTAGGTATACGGTATACGCACCGTGAGATACGTGATGTGGTGAGTGCTTGGGTGACACTAGGTATACGTATCGTGAACTGCGTGGTGTGGTGAGGGCTCAGGTGACACTAGGTATACGTACCGTGAGCTGCGTGATGTGGCGAGGGCTCAGGTGATACTAGGTATACGTACCGTGAGCTGCGTGATGTGGCGAGGGCTCAGGTGATACTAGGTATACGTACCGTGAGCTGCGTGATGTGGGGAGGGCTCAGGTGACACTAGGTATACGTACCGTGAGCTGCGTGATGTGGGGAGGGCTCGGGTGACACTAGGTATAAGTAACGAGAGCTGCGAGATGCGGCGAGGGCTCGGGTGACACTAGGTATACGTACCGTGAGCTGCGTGATGTGGGGAGGGCTCGGGTGACACTAGGTATACGGTATACGTACCGTGAGCTGCGTGATGTGGCGAGGGCTCAGGTGACACTAGGTATACGTACCGTGAGCTGCGTGATGTGGTGAGTGCTCAGGTGACACTAGGTATATACGTACCGTGAGCTGCGTGATGTGGCGAGGGCTCAGGTGACACTAGGTATACGTACCGTGAGTTGCGTGATGTGGTGAGGGCTCAGGTGACACTAGGTATACGTACCGTGAGCTGCGTGATGTGGTGAGGGCTCAGGTGACACTAGGTATACGTACCGTGAGCTGCGTGATGTGGTGAGTGCTCAGGTGACACTAGGTATACGTACCGTGAGCTGCGTGATGTGGTGAGTGCTCAGGTGATACTAGGTATACGTACCGTGAGCTGCGTGATGTGGTGAGGGCTCAGGTGACACTAGGTATACGTACCGTGAGCTGCGTGATGTGGTGAGGGCTCAGGTGACACTAGGTATACGTACCGTGAGCTGCGTGATGTGGTGGTGGCTCGGGTAACACTAGGTATACGTACCGTGAGCTGCGTGATGTGGTGAGGGCTCAGGTGACACTAGGTATACGTACCGTGAGCTGCGTGATGTGGTGAGGGCTCAGGTGACACTAGGTATACGTACCGTGAGCTGCGTGATGTGGTGAGTGCTCAGGTGACACTAGCTATACGTACCGTGAGCTGCGTGATGTGGTGAGTGCTCAGGTGACACTAGCTATACGTACCGTGAGCTGCGTGATGTGGTGAGTGCTCAGGTGACACTAGCTATACGTACCGTGAGTTGCGTGATGTGGTGAGGGCTCAGGTGACACTAGCTATACGTACCGTGAGTTGCGTGATGTGGTGAGTGCTCAGGTGACACTAGCTATACGTACCGTGAGCTGCGTGATGTGGTGAGGGCTCAGGTGACACTAGGTATACGTACCGTGAGTTGCGTGATGTGGCGAGGGCTCATGTGACACTAGCTATACGTACCGTGAGTTGCGTGATGTGGTGAGTGCTCAGGTGACACTAGCTATACGTACCGTGAGTTGCGTGATGTGGCGAGGGCTCAGGTGACACTAGGTATACGTACCGTGAGCTGCGTGATGTGGTGAGGGCTCAGGTGACACTAGCTATACGTACCGTGAGTTGCGTGATGTGGCGAGGGCTCAGGTGACACTAGCTATACGTACCGTGAGCTGCGTGATGTGGTGAGGGCTCAGGTGACACTAGCTATACGTACCGTGAGTTGCGTGATGTGGCGAGGGCTCAGGTGACACTAGGTATACGTACCGTGAGTTGCGTGATGTGGTGAGGGCTCAGGTGACACTAGGTATACGTACCGTGAGCTGCGTGATGTGGTGAGGGCTCAGGTGACACTAGCTATACGTACCGTGAGCTGCGTGATGTGGCGAGGGCTCAGGTGACACTAGCTATACGTACCGTGAGCTGCGTGATGTGGCGAGGGCTCAGGTGACACTAGCTATACGTACCGTGAGCTGCGTGATGTGGCGAGGGCTCAGGTGACACTAGCTATACGTACCGTGAGCTGCGTGATGTGGCGAGGGCTCAGGTGACACTAGCTATACGTACCGTGAGCTGCGTGATGTGGCGAGGGCTCAGGTGACACTAGCTATACGTACCGTGAGCTGCGTGATGTGGTGAGGGCTCAGGTGACACTAGGTATACGTACCGTGAGCTGCGTGATGTGGTGAGTGCTCAGGTGACACTAGCTATACGTACCGTGAGTTGCGTGATGTGGCGAGGGCTCAGGTGACACTAGGTATACGTACCGTGAGTTGCGTGATGTGGTGAGGGCTCAGGTGACACTAGGTATACGTACCGTGAGTTGCGTGATGTGGTGAGGGCTCAGGTGACACTAGGTATACGTACCGTGAGTTGCGTGATGTGGTGAGGGCTCAGGTGACACTAGGTATACGTACCGTGAGTTGCGTGATGTGGTGAGGGCTCAGGTGACACTAGGTATACGTACCGTGAGCTGCGTGATGTGGTGAGGGCTCAGGTGACACTAGCTATACGTACCGTGAGTTGCGTGATGTGGTGAGGGCTCAGGTGACACTAGGTATACGTACCGTGAGTTGCGTGATGTGGTGAGGGCTCAGGTGACACTAGGTATACGTACCGTGAGCTGCGTGATGTGGTGAGGGCTCAGGTGACACTAGGTATACGTACCGTGAGTTGCGTGATGTGGTGAGGGCTCAGGTGACACTAGGTATACGTACCGTGAGCTGCGTGATGTGGTGAGTGCTCAGGTGACACTAGCTATACGTACCGTGAGTTGCGTGATGTGGCGAGGGCTCAGGTGACACTAGGTATACGTACCGTGAGTTGCGTGATGTGGTGAGTGCTCAGGTGACACTAGCTATACGTACCGTGAGCTGCGTGGTGCGGCGAGGGCTCCGGCCAGGCCCCGCTGTTACGTAGTATACGATTGACGGAGCTGACGCTAGGGATAGACTGCGGGTCGCAGATTTTCTGAGCCAGCAGCTGCTCTCTGATCTCCCAGGCGAACATTCCGGGATTATCATGCTTGCAGCGCAGTATCTTTTTGACGACCGTAGGTGTGGCCACCTGCTGCGGAAGACAATACATCATGTTAACTCCGTTCTTCTAACTCTACTAATCAACTAATCTTCTAAACGTTATTCAGGACTAGCCAAAGTACCCGTTCTTCGCACGGGTAAAAAAGGCTGAGAGGTGTAGGCTCTACAGATACATTTAAGTTATTGTTAATTAATTCTTTGAAAATTCATAATGGCGTTGGTTATTAATTATAAAATTAACAATTAGTTGGACTTTTCCAACGCGTCTTGTGTTTAGAATCTACACTCTAATTAGAATTCTAAACACAAGACGCGTTGGAAAAGTCCAACTAATCGTTAATTTTATAATTAATTCTTTATTGTTTACAAAATGACAAAACACGTGTCTAAGTATATATCTAAACATGACAAAGTAACATATGTCAAATATTGGGAGAGGATAAGCATTAACGTAATAGAGGCAGGCATCGGGAGAAAATTAAAAATCTACCATTCCACTATTTCGAACTAATAATTCACTAATTTCAATCCAGCAGTTTATGTGTAAAAATTAACTTTATTTCTTTTTCTTCCCGAACTGTCAAAATGTAAAGTAACGGATGTTGACATTAAAAACTGTAAACATTGAATCCCAGGGTATTTACTGCAACCATGTCTTCTGCTTCTCGAACTGTCAAATTTTAGTGTTCACAGCTGTTGACATTCGAGTAATTTTATGTTTTCATTTTCTAAAAATGTAAACATTGAAACACAGGGCGTAGCCCGAGAGGATTTTAAGGAAATGAGTATGCCTATGTGTTGCATGAGTTTAAGATCTGTCTTTGTGTAAAATTTCAAACTGTTTGGTTCAGTATTTTTAGCGTTCACTTGCCACAACAAACCCACAAACACACAAACCCACAAACAAACATACAGAAACCACCTCTTCTTTATAATATTATAGATAATAAACATGATATAAATCCCTTATGAGTTAAAGTCATAAGGTTAACAAAACTAATGAAGTTGTGTCTGACATTAATATCGAAACACAATAATTAAGATGAATGTCCTGTCGAAACTTTTAAAGGATCACCCTTTTCAATGTCCAATGTTATCTACATATCGAGGCAGTTCAAGAGGAAATGATTATTACCACTCATTACAAAGCTAAACTATGGGCGATAACTGACATCTATGTCTCGGACCCCCATCGGTGTATTTACCCGAGACGACGTCTTAATCTCAATTCCTCATTACACGACCCGCAGGGTGACAGGACAGGTGACCTATAATTGCACCCCAATCTTCCCCCTGGCTGCCTAATCACTTCAACTCTTGTATATACAGGCCGTCGTGCCCCTCCGACCACCACCATCGCCCCCCCCCCCAACACCGCCACCTGTAAACTCGCTGCTGTCGATATCTGATTCTGGGTACAAGACGCGAAAAATATCTACTCTTCCATCTACTGAACAATAGACTGACTTTCACTAAGGGAAAGTGGGTGTGGTCGATCTATGGATAAAATTTGGGTTAAACGAGACCCATTTCAAATTTTCAAGAAATTATTCTTAAAAATGACATTACTAATAATATATATATATATATATATATATATATATATGTTTTGTTAACATGATTTACAGTATTCACCGAACTCACAATAACGAAATGGCAGCCTAACTGACCAAACAAAGTACATGGGCAAAGTGGTAAGAATCTTTTAATATTCTATTAATATTCACCTTACGTATTCGCTTATTATGCTATTGTAATTATAAAATCTATTTTTGCACCATTATTTTACGGTATAACGGAACCATACAACCATATTTGTATAAGTAAGTGAAGCGTAATTTGACTAGTGTAACCTTTTGATCATAAAAAATTTAAATGCACATCTGTAATTTCATAGCAGTAAGCTAGTTTGAGGAAGATACCTTGGTCTTGCTGCCACCGATACTGCCCGGTCTGATGCTGCCGGTCTCGTAGAACCTCGTGAGTATCTTGGATACACAACCATGACTGACCAAGAGCTGTCGAGATATGTCGCAGGGCCGGACCCCCATGAGGGCGAGCTCCACAATGCGACGACGCACACAGTCCGGCAGAGGACGGCCGTTCACGAACACCCCGCCCAGCTGGTTGACACCCGCCTGGCCTGTGGACAGACAGTGATGTGATGGTCACTCGTAGCTGTCAAGGTGCGGACCCCCATGAGGGCGAGCTCCACGATGCGACGACGCACTCAGTCCGGCAGAGGACGGCCGTTCACGAACACCCCGCCCAGCTGGTTGACACCCGCCTGGCCTGTGGACAGACAGTGATGTGATGGTCACTCGTAGCTGTCAAGGTGCGGACCCCCATGAGGGCGAGCTCCACGATGCGACGACGCACTCAGTCCGGCAGAGGACGGCCGTTCACGAACACCCCGCCCAGCTGGTTGACACCCGCCTGGCCTGTGGACAGACAGTGATGTGATGGTCACTCGTAGCTGTCAAGGTGCGGACCCCCATGAGGGCGAGCTCCACGATGCGACGACGCACTCAGTCCGGCAGAGGACGGCCGTTCACGAACACCCCGCCCAGCTGGTTGACACCCGCCTGGCCTGTGGACAGACAGTGATGTGATGGTCACTCGTAGCTGTCAAGGTGCGGACCCCCATGAGGGCGAGCTCCACGATGCGACGACGCACTCAGTCCGGCAGAGGACGGCCGTTCACGAACACCCCGCCCAGCTGGTTGACACCCGCCTGGCCTGTGAAGTGAAGAAGGAATGAAATGTGATCCTTTAAGATGTAAATGAATGTTTCGGATATATGTATATAAAATTAAGAAAATACGAGTATGAGTAAAGAAATTGTAGAAACTGAAGGGCATTAAAATAACTGCGCGAAAATATAAGCAGGATAATAATATACCAACAACAAATCTTTGTTTATTTCCGAACACCATTCGAAAGGGCTTGACAGGCCTTTAAATTTAGAAAATAATTTATTTCTGAGTAAATCGCAAGTTAAAATTTAAAGTGGCTTTATTTTTGTGTTTTGATAACCTGTCAATATACATAAATATATGTATACTACGTTTTTCGAAAATTCGCAAATATAACTAACAAAACATTGTGTTAAATTTAATTTCCCTATTTGTTTCACATTCCAAAACGAACACAGTCTCATGATTATAGTAACGATTAATAATTTAAAAGAAACTAGCGTAAACATCCGCTGTTATTTTCAAATTGTTTATTATGTCAATGAAAAGTCATCTTAGGATTAAACTCATAAAGTACACATAATACACAACACAACACGACATTAGCACCCATGTTCTGAAATCATAGTACGATATATTTTCTAACCGCCCTGTATGTGGAAAACCTTTACTATTAAGCATTAGTGTGAATATATTTTACCTAATAATGTGTTACCTATGTTTTCAACTTAACTAATTCGTTTCTTGTTTTCACACGGTCCTGGTTTAATCAATTCGTTTCTTGTATTCACACGGACCTGGTTTAATCAATTATTCGTTTCTTGTATTCACACGGACCTGGTTTAATCAATTCGTTTCTTGTATTCACACGGACCTGGTTTAATCAATTCGCTTCTTGTATTCACACGGACCTGGTTTAATCAATTCGTTTCTTGTATTCACACAGACCTGGTTTAATCATCTAACCAATCGTCCGTGAAATCAATAATTATCATTTGTTAACTTAATATCTAATAATCGTTATGTACGCGATACATAATAATTAACGTGTGATCAACACGAACGAAGCAAATTAGTTTAACTCAACAAATAATATTCTCATATTAGCAACTGATAATTTATGATCGTTTGGCCGGATAATAACTCAATTAAATCATCAAAATATGAAAATACCAGTATCGGGATTAAACTAACAATGCTTATTTAGTTTAAAACAACCTCGATAAAGCATTGAAATTATGTCGCAACTATTGCAATATTATAATTATGATTTTGTATGAATAAATGTAATTTATTTACGGATGTTTACATTCGCACAGTTCAATGATATAAGTGAGGAAATAAATAACATTTAATATGAGAATACTAGCTGACCCGGCGAACTTCGTCACACCCACAGTAAATACGTGTTAACTTTAATATCAGGCCACGTTCCGAAATTGAATTTTATACCAAATATACATGACTATGGCCTTAGCTCTTAGGTTAAATACAAAATGGAATATGCCTATAGCGTACTCGGAGCAGAGATGTATTAAAAACATTTTTGTATTTACTTCTCTGTGGGAAATGGTTAGATCATGTCTAAAGGTAATGTTTTCACATCATCTAAACAGCTGTTCTTATTCATTTAAATTAAAAATTCAATACAATAACTCTGATAGTTTTTATGGAAACCTTTTACATATTTCCCATCTTAAAAATCACGAACACCCCCACAGAGCTAAGACATATCCATGGCAAAATTCAAAGATCATGAAAATATATCCAGCTGATCTGATCACCACAAAGCTATTAAAAAAAATTTTGAAAAGGATAATAAGTCATGTTGATAGCTCGGAAGTTATTCCTTCACACCAGTTTGGGTTCAGGAAAAAACACTCGACGGTGCATCAACTTCAGCGCTTAACTGAAACAATTGTGGGTGGGTTTGAAAGAAAACAACATTCGGTTGCTGGTTTCCTAGATATCGCACAAGCATTCGACACCGTATGGCATGATGGACTTATTCTTAAATTGATAAACCATGGTTTCCCTCTCCACTTAATAAATATCATAAAATCTTTTTTACTCAACAGAACATTTTCTGTCAAAATTAATTCTTCTACTTCCTCAATTAGACCAATTAAAGCTGGAGTGCCACAGGGATCGATACTTGGTCCTGTGCTTTTCAACATTTATTTGTCGGATATGCCGGAACTTCAAGACGCAACTTTGGCACTTTATGCGGATGACACTGCCGTTATCTGTCAAAATTCAAATATTGACATAGCTGCCGAAACATTGCAAACATCTATTGACACTCTTATTGATTGGTTTTTGAAGTGGCGGTTTAACCTTAATCCAAGTAAATGTGAAACAAAAATATTTTCTTTGAAAAAGTATCTTCAGCCTCATGAAATTCATATATACGGAACGTTTTTACCTTGGAACAGAGATGACCATGGAGTAAAATATCTTGGTGTATGGCTTGACAAAAAACTTAATTGGAATCTACATATCAACAATAAATTGACTCAAGGTTATGCCCGCCTAGCAACCCTCTTCCCGTTAATTAACAGAAAATCAAAATTGAAACCTGAGTGCACCATTTTGATGTATAAATCAATCATAAGACCATTAATAATGTATGCTTCCCCCGTTTGGGGGTTATCAGCTTCAGAATCAAAAATCAAAAGAATTCAAATTTTTCAGAACAAAATTCTCCGTATTAGTGTTAACGCTCCATGGTTTATGAGGAATAAACATCTCCATGAAGAACTTTGTGTGAGCCCCATTAAAGATTTTATAAGAAAAAGTTCAACAAAATTTATCGATACACTGGATCAAGTGCATGGGGCAGTGCAATTCAATATCGGTCAACTGACTCTTAATAGACGATTAAAGCCTAGACTCGTCCAGGATTTTCTTGATCTAGAATAACAACAAAATTATAAAATCGTAGTTTCAATAAGTTTTACTTTCTTTTGTTAAAAAATGTGTCATTTATGTTCCCGGGTGACTCAAAAAAGGGCGAACCCACTCGATGTTTTTATTATTAAAGCTAAGTCGAATTATTGTTAAATATTCTGTGTAAAATATTGTATATTGATCCGGAAACCTTTTACATATTTCCCATCTTAAAAATCACGAACACCCCCACAGAGCTAAGACATATCCATGGCAAAATTCAAAGATCATGAAAATATATCCAGCTGATCTCAAGCTATTAAAATTTAACTAAGACTAATTTGTTTTATGTACAGTATTTAGATACTATGGCATTTTTTAAGATTGATAAATATGAGATTTAATTAGACACGGATTAAAATAAACGGTACCAGTGGACTGACACATACTTTTTCCCTTAAGTAAATTAAAAAAAGACAATCTGTAATAAAACTACTGTGTTCTACAAAGTTAGACCAAATATAATTTAATAATTTATTGTTTCAAAAATAATCATCCAATTTCTAAAAATAAAAACAAGAGACAACGTTAAATTAATTGTTCAAATTGTATGGGGGGAACCCCCCCCCCGGTAATAACAAGCTTTTTTGAGTTGGTTTTGTTCGGTGATTTGACCTTACGCTTCATACCAAGTTTCATGGAAAACGTTAGAAAATAAGGAAGAAATTGATTTTTTAATATTCTCCATAAGAATAACATTGGGCGCTTTCAGACAATGTACTGCGTTTATCGTAGACAGTAAATTTAACTTTTCTCTGGAACCGTTAGTCGTAGACAAATAATTCAAAATACTAATTTGTTTAGTTTTTAAGCTGGTTTCAATGGTGCCAGTCAAATTATACTTTACATTTATTCTCTTCGCTGAACATTTAAAAATTTGAATTTTTTGACATTTAAAAGCCCATAACTTTTGAACCTTCATTTTTACAGACATGCGGGTGGTGTCAAATTATTTATTACTCTGTGCACTATAAACTATCAAATTTTAATCAAAATCATTAGAGCCGTTTTTGAGAAAATTGGATTTTTCACGTTTTTAAGGGTTTTTAGGGGTGAACTACCCTTAAAAATAAAAAATTCAAAAAAAAATGAAAAAAAGCCTGGAGATACGGAGATGACGATATATATATATACATGCCAAATTTCATCTAAAACGGACCAACACACACACACACACACACACACACACACACACACACACACACACACACAGACACACGGACGGACAGACATCACGTCAAAACCCCCTTTTTTGGATTCAGGGGACCCCAAAACGGATATATCCACCTTCAACTCAAATTCGAAAATTTTGACGAAAACAATACTTTCTCCATTATAAAGTGAAAGTAAGTACATGAACCCCCAAAACTGTTAAGTAGTGGCAAGTAAAACTGTTCATTTTGTAAGGTAATTATTTATAGTTTTAAATTGATGATCAATACAGAATGCATTTAATAGCAAATCACATTGCTAATTGAAAGTAAACCAGCTGTAGCTTTATAAATCAAATGTTTTGACTGTAGAAAACTTTTAAACAAACTTATTCCCCGTAAGGTTAACAATAGAAATTTAAAAAACCGTGGAATGGAAACTTACGGTGTTTTTGAAAATGTTTTTTCACTACAATCTTCCTGGACACATATAGAGTAACTTCCTAAAATTTCATGGAGATCATCATCATACACATACATACATACGTACATGGCGATCATGAACATACACATACATACATACATTCATTTTTATACAGAGAGAGATAAGATAGAGGAAGTGAGTACCAGCATCTTCTCGACCTCGCATTTCATCGGATATAATTTATTCCCCTCATGTGATGGTGTTGCAGATAAAGATACACGATGCGGCATTTGCAATTCGAGAATTAATTTACTTTTTGAGTGTATGGACCCGTTTCAATCTGAGATGATAGATTCGCCCTAATTACTATCTTTAGCCAATCAATTTAATTGGCGTTGATGTCCGTGCGGCGCGCTGCACGCTGCGCGACGTCGCGTCCAGGTGCGAGCTTTTTGCCGGGAAGATCGCCACCGTCGCTGGGCTGGAACCAGACTCACAAATAATTACCCGCACGAGAACACGTTCGACGTCTTTATTATAAACACTTGACATATTATAGAATCGAACCTTTCTAATTCGCAGAGGCGGGCCAGGCTATTAAGCAATTATATAGATATTAAAGGAGCGGCGAATTACCCTGGGCCCGTCCGGACAGGTGAGCTGATAAGATATCGGGATCTGCGGCCCGCGCCACGCCGCCCTCCGACGACCAATTAATCTGATATCGGTAAAAGGATTGTTTATCTGTTTGTTTGGACGGGTCCGTTGGGAGGCTGTTTAGATAAAGGTGTCGCCCGAGATCTTTGGTGGTCCACTTTTAAATTACTGTTGACAGTTGAGTTTCAAACAATAACGTAAGATAAACACTATACAATTTTTATTGACAATACTGCGCAAAACTATTTTAGCCATAATGTTACGAGCAATGATCGATGAGCTCAAGAGTTATCAATAACGTTACGAGCAATGAGCTATGAACTCAAGTGTTAGCCATATGGTTACGAGCAGTGAGCTATGAACTCAAGTGTTAGCCATATGGTTATGAGCAATGAGCTATGAACTCAAGTGTTAGCCATATGGTTATGAGCAATGAGCTATGAACTCAAGTGTTAGCCATATGGTTATGAACAATGAGCTATGAGCTCAAGTGCTAGTCATATGGTTATGAGCAATGAGCTATGAACTCAAGTGTTAGCCATATGGTTATGAGCAATGAGCTATGAACTCAAGTGTTAGCCATATAGTTATGAGCAATGAGCTATGAACTCAAGTGCTAGCCATATGGTTATGAGCAATGAGCTATGAGCTCAAGTGTTAGCCATATGGTTATGAACAATGAGCTATGAGCTCAAGTGTTAGCCATATGGTTATGAGCAATGAGCTATGAGCTCAAGTGTTAGCCATATGGTTATGAGCAATGAGCTATGAGCTCAAGTGTTATCCATAACTTGAGCTATAAGCTCAAGTGTTAACTATGAGGTTTACTAATTATACTAGTATTTTTTCCTGGATAAAAACAGATGTTGAGTACTCCAAAGAGTACTTAACACTCTCTCAATGCCTGTAATACCAATCTGTGTGTCCATATCCGATACTGTTAATGGACGATCAATATCCATAAGTGTAACCCACAGGTTTAGAGCGCCAAGGTCCATGAGTTGTTTCATCCGAGATGCCTCGAAACATAAAACACTCCCAAGTCCATCCGCAGTTTAATTGAACCTGACGAGACAAAAACAAAATCTTATAACGAAGCAAAATACGAGTTTCAGGCGACACGGTGAGGCAGAGAGGGCAATAACCAGTTATAGAAACATATGGAGCCCCTGAGCCCGTGATCCCACTCTGGTCTCTATTTCATGTAAAATTAGAAAAATAATTTCACACCAATTAATAGATAAACCACTTGAGTGTCTTTATATTCATATAAATATATTGTATTTCTGCAATATCCGCTGATTACTTTGGACGTAAAAATAAATTTTTATTGACAGTATAACTTTTACCTTTGCATATAAGTTAGTTGGCAGTTATGCATTATGCTTTAAAAATTTTCAGCTATGGGTTATTTATGAACCGTTCAATAAATCAATCAATCTAAGAGACAATTTTCATTTTTACAGGTCAAACTAAAACGGACCGAAACTGACCAGTGACGAGATTTTTATCATTTAATTGCTGAAATAGGTGAAAATAATAATCTAAAAATATATATTCCATCAAAAAGTCTCTATTTATACGGCTACTTTATAGTCAATCATCCAAATAACTAGAACAACAGTAGAGACTTTAATGGTCGTGAACACGGAATGTTAAATGAAATGCTTACTCACTTTTCCTAGTGGTTATATAATTTCATTTGAGAGGTTTTTCTTTTCATTTACTTCCCTCTGATGACAGGAGGAGTCGTCAGTTGAGGCTGATGATCTCAACAGGTGCACTCGGGAAATTACTGCAGTAGCGAAGGAAAATACAAGATCATTAAAATCTCGCCCGGAGCAGCGACTTGGCGTTATTAGTGAATATCATCGCCAATGGACTGGTTATTTATTACATCTAAATAAATACATGTTATTATCAACCAAACAGGACCGTCGCCTGCGGAATGGCCACAGGCGTAGCTCTCGCCCTGACAATATTTATATAAATTGATTTATAAATAACTCTACAGAAACATAGACAGAAACTCACAAGGGTAAATCAATGCAATAATCCTCATAAGTTTATCAACTGTCTCTCCCTCCTAATCATCGTCAGTTTCCCAATGTCAGGAATCCTCAATACCTCCACATGACATAAAGGCGTGACAAACAATCTCCACGGGGCTGAGGGAGAGCGTTAAATGAGTAATAAACGCGAGACGGACGCGGAAAAGAAGTAAAGAAAGAAAGAGCGGAGCGGGCAAGTCGCAATTTGACCGACCGCCATTTCGCCCTAAGTCACAGAGTCAGACTGCCAAATTACAGAGTGAGGGGCTGTCCGACAATGGAGATGTTAGGGTGATTGGCCCATAAATTACGACGCGCTGTCGGTCGGCGCTCCGCACTCCACACTCACTCCACCTGTTGGCATAGTCTCCGGAGGAGGGGTTGGGGTGGCCCATCACATGTACCCATCGAGGCACCATGGTCATGACCGGGACCCGTGCGACGCACCTCACTTTAATTGCTGAGACACCATTACACGTATTGTAATGGCCGAATCGATGTACCTTAGCGACGTTACTGAGCCGATCTGCGACCTTAAGTCAAAAAAGTGCCATCACATGTACCCATCGTTTGTTAAATCTGTCCAATTCTTAGCAATATATTATAGGCCCTACTAATTTATTATTTCTTGGTGAGTGCATCGCTAAGAAAAACTTAAGTGGAAAAGACAGTTTTAAAACGATATTTTTGAAATCAGTCAACTAATTTCATTTAAGGTTCAAGAAGGACACGTAGGAATTGAAAAGAAATTTGAAATTAAAAGATAAATAATATACTTAACGGTGTAAATGTTGTAGGAATAGAGTTTTAAAATGGAATAATCCCAAATATAAGTACTTATACAAACCCGCTCAACGAACAACTGATCACGACTATTTTATGTGATAGAACCACGTGTCTGCCTACCTGTGTGGGGCATATCCTCGGTGCGTGGCGCGGCGCGGTTCTGGCTGGACCGATCTGCGGTGCGATGTGATCTGAAACAATACAAACGTCGCACAACTGATCATACTCAAAATACTATTTTACTCTATGTATTTAAATAATTAATAAAATGGGTTAATATATTAACGTAGCCTTTGGATAGTAAAAACATTTAGTACTCAATTCAATTAAGTATTGCTAATTATTTTAAAGTTACATTTAAATTGTGCTATAACTATGAACTACTGATTTAAACTGTTTGTTGCATAGTAATTATTGTATTTTGTAAAATTTGAAAACGATAACACAATAACATTAAACAATTATTTTAGTCGCTTGCTTGGCAAAAATTAAAAGTTTATTGTAAAGTTTTTATATTTTAAAATATTGATTTATCGTTATTGCATTATAATCCATTTCAATCGCTGCATTCATATATTACCATATTTTATCTATAAAATGCGTAAAAATTGTCAAGTTAATAACCAACGTCCCAAAAAAATGATGTCCAACACAAAAATAAAAATGAAAAATATTTGTATTTACTTCCCTGTGGGAAATAGGTTAGATCATGGAAGGAAATGGAAGTTAATCATGCTAAAGGAAATTTTTTAAGTTCAAACAGTTGTTCTTATTTTTTCATATTGAAAATTCAATATGATAGCTCTGGTAGTTTCTGTGGAAACCTGTTACGTATTTTTTATCTTACAAATCACCAACACCCCCAGCTAAAGATATATCCATGTCAAAAACCCCTGGAGAGACAGTGAATCTAAATATATAAAACAAAGTCGTGTTTGTTACAACACTTATAACTTGAGAACGGCTGGACCAAATTTAATGATCTTTGATTGTTTGGATTCGTCTCTGCTGCGATCATGCTTTAGGCATATTTAGTTTTGTATTTAACCTCAGGACTAAGCCCCACTGGCCTGTAAAGTTCCTATATGTTAAGCTTACGAGGAGAAGACGTGATGCATTTTGATAATTTGCATTCATCAATAATGTTAATATTTTTGTAACAGCTGATTTTGTGTTGCTTTATTTTCACCAGTCGACAGCTAACAGTCGACTGAGACGGTGGCGACGTCCTGTAATCCAGCTACTTGGAGTTCACGAATTGTGGATTGTTGTGAGAGATGGATGTAGTGTTCTCTTGTGAGTATTTAACGTCCGCACTATTGAATACTACGAAAGACTATCCTCGTAATTAGACCAATTCGTAATTCAGTGGCCGCTGTGGTTTGGATTCCACGTTAAACTGTAGGTCCATTAGTTGCCATCGGCTGTTGGGCTATTAATTACCAGTCCTCTCTAAGGAAAATCCCCCCCTTAGTCAGTAACAAGACTACAAGATCGCGCCACAATCGTCCTACACTCATTACTATTCATACTTGGCTTAAAATACCTGCATTGTGGTATGGTTGCCTTTTCAATTATCTAATCTGATCTAACGCCATTTTCAGCGAATATTTGTGATTAGTTTAAAAATGTATAGATAACTGATTGGTTTGTTTGTCCCAGTGTAATTATTAGTTATTTTTAGCGAATTTCCCATAGGGAAGAAGCTATTACCGTAGGTCTCATGGTGAGACTTAAGCCCGGGACCATGTTATTTTTTCTTCTTTAGGTGACCAGAGTCCAAAAACAATAGTCGTTAAAATTTATATATATATATACATATTTGTGTGTGTGTGTGTGTGTGTGTGTGTGTGTGTGTGTGTGTGTGTGTGTGTGTGTGTGTGTGTGTGTGTCTGTGAACACGATAACTCTCGTAAATATTATCCAATCAAGACCAAATTTGGTAGAGGCGTGTATTCCTACAAGTGCTCGGACAAGTTCGTAAACCAGACATATCGGTCAATGGGAACGGGTAGTTTGGGGGGGTTTTGTACCCCAAAATGGGGTTTTTTGCGTTTTTCAAATGTAATTTTTAAAAATTTATAATTTTACATTTCACCATTCGAATCAGCTTAAAAAAACTGCACAATTAAGTTCCTTAAAGTTTTTCTCTATCTCCAACGAGTACCGAGATATTCAAAAATCTAAACACAGTACGTTGTATTGTGGGGCTCCAATGTTAATCTTATGGAGGATAAGGAAAAATTAATATTTCCCATATTAATCAATATTTTTGGATAAAACTTAATATTTAGCTTCATCTGGTTGAGATCTATCCATTTATGCTTAAAAATCATGGTTTATGTGTTTATCATGGCAGCAAAGCTGCATACTCTTTTCCCATATTAATCATATAGTGAATAGGCAAACTCCTTTATTTTATGGACAGATGTTGATGAAAGTTGGTATAAATGTTAAGATAAAAACTATTTATGGTAGAAATGCCTACTTTCAGTGTTTCTCACAGCAGCAAACCTGCTTACTCTTTTCCCATTTTAATCATATGGAGAATAGGCAAATAATTCTCATGTTTATTGACAGATTTTTATAAAACTTGTCAAATATTATTATTATTATTATTATTATTATATTGATTTGGAAATTCGCTGAGTACGCAGGTCTGCTGCGACGGGGGTATTTGTGTTGTGCGAGTGGAATTAATGAACGTTGCATTATTATTAACAATGCCACAATTCAGAAAATTCATTCTTTCCTATAAAAACCTTATTGCAGTTAGGTTTGGTTTAGGTTAGATTGGAAAATTATGAATCAATCCCCGATTTATTTGTTTTGTGTTAGTGTTATTAATATGTCTTATCGTTTTAGTATTGTTATTAACTATACCGCGACCCAGAACATCTAATCTTTCACAAAGAAGCCGTAATGCTATTCCACTTCAGAACATGACCAAACTAAAGTTAACACACGTATTTACTGTTACGCGTTAAGAAGTTCGCCGGGTCAGCTAGTATACACATACATAGCAAATTTCATCTAAAGCGTACCAACGGGGTAGGCTACGCTAAACACTGATTTATAGCTATAGAATCGCAGCATTCACCTATGCTCCAGGTTGCCCCGCTTCCTTAAAACCTACAGCCGATAAAAAAGAAGAGTTTTTTTTTAAATATGTAACAAAAATGGGATGAATATACCTAAAAATTTGGTAATTTGGATAAATGAAATCTAGCGTTTTTAGTGTGTGTAAAACAGTTACACTTTTACGCGAATAATTGCGAGGAAATTTTTGGTTTTAAAACGACAATAATTACTGTTTCACATGTTTACTTAAAATAATTATGTTTTTAATTTTAAAAGTACTGTTTTTTTGTAAGTATCAAAAAGTTACAGTATATTTGTAAATAGCTATCTCAACTTAAATCGGCGCCTAGATTTAACCCTTAATCCTCCATTACTCCTCGACCATATGTTATAAAACATTCGGAAATGTTGGGAAATGTTACACCTTTTTTCTTGAGGTTGAATCTCAAATGGAAATTGGGCCAATATTATAAATTAGCCAATTCAACTTGGAGGATGATTTTCATTCAGGATATTTTGTTGGGAGAAAACGTTTTCATTTTCAATTAGAAACTTTATTCCTTTTATTAAATAATAATAATCGATTTATTTTAATAACAACACAGAATAATTATTATATGATCTTTGTAAACAGACATGATAAAGAAATTAACTTTGGATACGGCAATCAAATGAAGCATTTAATTGCACATTTTTGTAACTTATTTACTTAGGGAATAAACTTCAGTTTTATTAAAGAGACCTGCTTACCTCTGGAAATATTTTTGTGGATATTCGGTTAACCCTAGATTACTATTTTAGAGATTAAAGACCGTAATATTGAACACCATAGCATGATCTTTCTTTGTAAAGTTACTATTTTATGAAAAAGCCGTTTCCGGTATCCTAGATAATGACAACAGTTTTGAGTATTCAGCTGGAATGTGCCTCATAGGTCAGCAACCTCTGGATTAGAACTAAGCAAATTAAAATGCATACAGTAACATTATTTTTGGGACACACGGTTTATTTGATGTGCTTATTTGGATCAAAATTAGTGATCGAATTATTGGATCGAAATAGTGGAATGGTAGATTTTAAGTTTTCTCCCGATGGCTACCTCTACGTTAATCCTTACCCTTTTATATCCAATATTACTTAACAGGTGTTACTTTGTCACTTTGCAAACAATATCTATTAACAGTTTAAATGTATCAGTAAATATCTCAGCCTATACGAAGAACGGGTACTTTGGCTTGTTGTAACTATAATGCAGGTTTATGTTAATGAGGCAGTAAGCATGTTGGCGTCGTGTGCACCCCCTTGGTGACAAATAGTGTAATAAGAAAGTAAAATGAAGGCGTGTTTCAAGGCACGTATTGATTGATCTCGATTATGCAATTAGAACAGCCAAAAGGAATTATTTTGCATATAAATTAAATCGTAGGGATTCAAATAGTTTTGGGTAATTTTGCGCTCTAGCGGTGTGATAGGTAGCTCAAATGGGTCCGGAATGTTAAAAGTGACACCTGATGAGGTAATCACTATTTTGTCAGGATGTGTAGTGGTTTAAAAGTGTATGCGGAGAGGTTATAAAACAATTATATGTAGTTCTGATGCAGGGTCCAACTTACAGTTTAGTGAATTAAGTGAGTGTGATGTCAAGAGTTTTGTTAGCAAAATTAGCAAACAACATTTACAAATATTAACACAATTTATTGCATTATTAATTGTTCAAATAGTTTTTTTCGCTCGTCCAACCTCTAAGAAATGCCTCAAAACAGGATTTTTCCTTTAGAGGCATTATTATTTTCAAGAGAACATATTTAGTCATATTATTTTAAGTGCATTATATCTATTTAGTAAGTTATAGCCTAGTAAGTAAGTTATATTAATGTGAATTTTCTATGTTTATTATTTGTTTGTGTTTCATTACTTGTATTTTTTGCTAAACTATTTAAATAAGTGCTAATAGACTGATTTTTGTATGTAGAAAGCAAGTATTGTACGTGTTATTATGTAAACTGTTGTATCTCTTGGAAATAAACTATTCTTATTCTTATTCTTGTCAACTCGATTTCAAGAACAGCCTTTGCGATGGATTGTATTTCCACTCATATGATTCGGGCTGTCGGTCCTTAATGTATTGGTGCGATCACCCACATGATAATTCCGTGGCTATGTTCTCCAAGATTCGGCTTTGAGGTTCGTTTACGATTTTGGCCACACAAGTCAGTTTCTTAGAGCGACAAAACTGTTGCCATTGAAGCTCTCCATCAAGTATGTCAGGTGCATAAATCATGATAAATGGAGCTGGATCCCCTACGTACCTTGGAGGTATTAACCTGTATTAAAGAGGTACGACAGAACAACATGCTTCAGGTACCAAGGGGTTCACTTGAGATCGGCCGGAATGGTTATCTTAAGACAAAATTTGTAATGTTGAAAATCGCTCCAAAATAAAGACACTATTTATTTATTTTTTGTTTATTTGCTGTAGTTAATACATTTGTTAATTTTTTAACAGATTTACATTGTTGTGTGTTAAATTTGTTATCAGGAAAGTATCGAGCAACTAAAACAAACATGAGCGTTTAGAGATTAGACAACGCCACTGAAAGTAATCGCACTTTGGCAGACACTCAGGATGTCGAGACCCTTATTCAATTTCACGCTAGGGCTTCCAGTCCGACCCCGGGGGACCCACTATCGGCCGCAGGAGCCCAGGAGTCCGGAGCCCACACGACCGCCACGCGCCTCGCGTCAAAACCGGTCCCTAATCGTCCATATCAATTACTGCGCTCGCAACAGATTTACGATCCGACTCGGCTCTTAATAACTTTCCGCAGAACTTTTGATTCCAGTTATTACTCTAGAACAATTATAGTAACGAGTTTGAATTATGTCTTCTTTATCGATAGTTCCACGTGCTTGGTAATCACAAGACTGTCCGGCCTGACATTAAACGATGCGTTTAGCGACGGGATGGAATGTTAAACGAGGTGGTAAGTGGCATCGATATCGGGTGTTAGGCCTACTCGTGGCCTCGTGCTAGTAGCATACAGTGCTGGCTGGGTCCGAGGCGACCAGATTAATATTAGACTGATCAGAGTCAAGTGGGTGGATCTTGATTCTTGGGCAAAGATCATCAGTGCATAAATGGGAAATTTCGTATTTAATTGCGGGCTCTATCAACAAAGATTAATCCTACATTTGTTAAATAGCTAAATACTGTCATATGAGTTTTGTGGGAGCTAATAATCGTTTATAAGATATATTAATTATATCTTCAAATGAATAACATAAATTGAATTTTAGTATTCATCGTGATATCTGGGGATAGCCTTTTGTTGGGTCAGAACCTTATGGTAAAAACATATGACATATATACATAGAATATAGGAAATATATGCCTACATAAAAAAATTTAATTGATGAACTAGGAAACCCTTGCTCCTAATATAACTCATTGAGCAGTCGCAATGTATTTTATTTTTCGTTTATGTCGGAAATATTGGTTTGAACCGACGTCACTTTATATACTGACGTAAATTTTGTCAGACAGCTTAATTTGGGGTGTGTTCAATATGTAGACCATGTTTGGTGTTAAATATCATTAGGATAAAATAAAGTTTTAATATCTTAACTAGCTTTACCCGACGAATAGTAATGTATACAGTTTCATTTTCAGAATCTTTCAAATTATTTAATCACAGCTGTTAACTTTGTTAACACTAAAATTATAAAACCGGACACTGGAAGGCCTACCCTTGTATGCCCTCCGGGTCGGGGCCCTTTGGTGTTTTCATTTTATAAAAATTCTAATTTAGTAGCCTCAATTAACTAAAGTAACATTACACTACAAAACAATTCGTACGAAATAGTATTTTATTTCGTCACTAGTCCGGAAAGTGACAGTTGTCGGTGCGCGATAGAGTGTGAAGTACGAGGCGAAGCCGAATACTTCAATTCTATCAAGCACCGAAATAGCACTTTCGGTGCTGAAATAGCACTGCTACGAACAGTACTTTTCATCATACCACCTTTATATTTATGAATATAAAAGATGGTATTAAAGGTGGTTATATAAAAATATAGATATATTCATAAATATCGTAATCTAATTTGAAAGTGTGTTTTTAAAACAAACAATAATATATAGTAAACTGACATTACACGTGTTTGCTATTGTTTGATTAGCTTATGTTGCTAGAAAAATCAGCTGTTTGTTTTGAAAAATAAAATTAGTAAATAAGTATACAGCAGCACTTTTAGTGTCAACTTATGGAAACCTACTTTCCGCACTAGTGCCTTTTCAAGTTTTGTTCCTTATTGTTTACTAAGGCCGTATGATGTTGATTAATTTCCACCACAGCTGACAGATCGGAAACAGCAGTTTATTGGGGTGGTATAGTGAAAAATTGGTTTGTTTACATATTACATTTATCTATATAAATAAAATTAGAGCTTTGTCTGTACATTGCTCAGAATTATTCATTTTTTAGTTATTTTTACTTTCGTGCGTTAGAGAAGCCGAAACCGGTCTTATCTTAATTTTTGTCTGTGACGCTCTAAGAGGCATTTTCGCCGTCTTCTCATAAAAAAACGGGAGAACTGATTACAATGAAATTGAAATCGCCCGCCGCCCCTTAAAAAGTAAATAACAAGCATTTAAAACCCAATTTTACGCGATATTACTCGCATTTTGATGCAGTTTTTATTTAATAACCTACTGGTAATAATCAGCTGTCTTTGTAGTTTAAAGATTTAATTTAAATAAAATAAACAAACAGCTGTCAAATCAATATTAGTTAGTTTATATTGGCCATTGATTTTATACCCATTTCGAAATCATCCATTAAAAAGTCATTTTAACGTATAAGTAACTATAATCATGGTTTAAATGTCCTAATCTATGTACTTGTAAAGTAAAATAATAAAAACTTATGATTTTCTTTGCATTGATTTGTTAGGATTTCAGGTTTACATTTTGGTATAATAACCTTTCTTCTTTAAACTGATTCCTACAACCCGTACAAAGGACGGGTTACTGCTAGTTTTAAATAAACTTCCGAATCATTAATGTCAGCTGTAATTTTGTAAAACACTAAATTATAAATTGACACTGTACCTTCTATGCCTCTGGGTTGAAACCTTTTGGGCGGATTTCACCAATTATTGTGAATCTATTCATTTCAACTTGAATACTAGCCGTTCATTAATGACACAGTTGAAGAAGTTCAATTATATAGTGAAAAATTGGTTTGTTTACATATTACATTTATCTATATAAATAAAATTAGAGCTTTGTCTGTACATTGCTCAGAATTATTCATTTTTTAGTTATTTTTACTTTCGTGCGTTAGAGAAGCCGAAACCGGTCTTATCTTAATTTTTGTCTGTGACGCTCTAAGAGGCATTTTTCGCCGTCTTCTCAGAAAAAAACGGGAGAACTGATTACAATGAAATTGAAATCGCCCGACGCCCCTTAAAAAGTAAATAACAAGCATTTAAAACCCAATTTTACGCTATATTACTCGCATTTTGATGCAGTTTTTATTTAATAACCTACTGGTAATAATCAGCTGTCTTTGTAGTTTAAAGATTTAATATAAATAAAAACAAACAGCTGTCAAATCAATATTAGTTAGTTTATATTGGCCATTGATTTTATACCCATTTCGAAATCATCCTATATTAAAAAGTCATTTTAACGTATAAGTAACTATAATAAATGGTTTAAATGTCCTAATCTATGTACTTGTAAAGTAATTCTAAATAATAAAACTGGGTATTGATTTTCTTTGCATTGATTTGTTTAGGATTTCAGGTTTACATTTTGGTATAATAACCTTTCTTCTTTAAACTGATTCCTACAACCCGTACAAAGGACGGGCTTACTGCTAGTTTTAAATAAACTTCCGAATCATTTAATGTCAGCTGTTAATTTTGTAAACACTAAATTTATAAATCCTGACACTGTACCCTTCTATGCCCTCTGGGTTGAACCCTTTGGGCGGATTTCACCAATTATTGTGAATCTATATCATTTCCAAATCCCCTTGAATACACACAAGAAGTTTCATTAAAATAGCTCCATAACAGTTTAGAAGAAGTTCAATTACAAACACACTCACAGAATATATATATTAGGATAGATGACTGGGTAATATTATGTTTATCTTAATGTTTTCATTTCTCAGGCCTGTTGTAAAGTCAACTGGTTTGTTGACAAAAAGGAACCGATCACACTGGTAGCATGGGAAAAATGGCCAGACGACTTTGCCAATATTATCAATCGGATGTGTGCAAATAGGTAATATTTAATTGATTATAAACATTCCACGGGCACTATTAAACACAGCTTAACAATTTTACACACATGTAGGAAAGGATAAAATATAGACACTCTTGAGGTGTCCGAAGTATGAAAGAGTTTCAAAAATAATAGCACATATTAATTTTTTTATAAATGGAAAACTACGTTTCAACTGCCACTTCTACTTCACTCAACTTCTAATTCTCTTATAACTCTGTCCACCATACAACAGGTGATCCTTACCCAACGTCTCTCTCACGGGATAAATATACAGTATTGCAAAAGTCGTCAGACCAGACCGGAGCGGGGGGTTCCTTTTGTTAAAGTTTTAATACCTTGGTGTTTTAAATATATATATATATATATATATATATATATATATATATATATATATTAATGATTCTTGATGGTGTCTCAAAGACAAAGATTTATAAATCTGGAATAACTCATTTTATAACATATTATTATATATTGTTGGTTTAGAAATTCGCTGAGTACGCAGGTCTGCTGCGACGGGGGTATTTGTAGACACGTTTCTCGCCTAGCTTGAGTCCTACTCCCTGGGTATGTAGAATTGGTAGAGAATTTGAAGATTACAATAAGTAATGATAAACGAGATTCGTAAAAATATTTTGCTCATAAAAATTGCTGAAAACCTAAACTTTATAATTTATATATCATTTTATTTCGTTTATACCGCAATTGGTATGTTTTAATTAGGCCTACGTATTTACGTTTGACATAGAGAAATATTTTGATAGTTTTGCATCAGTAGTAATCCTTTTCATTATGCGTCCATCGACGTAACCAAAATAGCGTGAAATTAACAATTATCAGTATCGGGACGACGGGACAGGGTGATAACAGGTCCCAGGGGCCTGGGCCGGCGGCACCGGTCCCAGAGGGACGTCACAGTGACGTTGCAGGGATTGCAAGTGCAACGAGCCGTGGCCTGAGGACTGAAGAGATCGCTTGCCGTCATCTCTGGATCTCCGTATCTTGAAGATACAGAGATGAGGTAAATGTCAACCTTCTTCCTGACTAATAATACTCCTATCTTCATTGATAATATGAAAACTTGTTGAAAATGTTCACTCGACATCACATTCTTTGCCTTAGGAAACGAACGAAAAAATAACTTTGTAACGTATAACCACCGAAATTTCTCGTAATATGGAACTCATAAAAAACTCAATTAAAAAATTTAAATTTTATAGCAGATTTACTTTTATGTGCGAAATAGGTTAGCAAATGAAATCATTGCATTTCTTAAAGAATTTTGTAATAATAGTGAAGATGCCTCACTCTGTCATAGTCAACATGCTACAAGCACTCCTTCCTTCAAGTCACCCAACCTAAAAACTAATAAAGGCTTCAGCCTACCCGATAAAGTAAAACCATTTCAAAGTAGACCTATGGCTTTTTTAAATAATTCCAATGAAGTTATATGTTTCTGCTGTAATGAAACCCACAATGTTTATAGTTGCCCTACATTTAAAAACAAAACTCCTCATGAACGATTTAATGTCATTCGCAGTTTGAAAATATGTACCAATTGTCTTGGTAACCATTCATCTCAATATTGTAAGTCAAAAAATACTTGTAAAACTTGTGCCAAACCTCACCACTCACTACTACATTTTGTTAAACCGAATAAACCTATGATTAATGAAAAAAATAGTTTAGGCCTAGTGGACACTAAAGTTACTTCACTATCTGAAGTTACTACCTCAATGGTTTGTGAAAGTGACAAATTCTCTCAGTGTAACACAACAGTGTTTTTAGCCACTACACTTGTAAAAGTTAAGTCTCTATCAGGTCATGCATATATTCTTCGAGGTTTAATTGATTCAGCGTCCCAATGCTCCTTCATCTCAAAACATGCAGCCCAACTCTTGAATGTGGTACGAACAAAGACATCACTCCCTATTGATGGAATTTCTGGCCTCAGCACCAAGTCTAAAGGTATAACTCACATTGATTTGGAAACTGTTAATGGTAAATCTGTAGCTTTAAATCATTCAGTAGTAATTCTCGACAAAACTACCTCACCTCTTCCAAGAACTCAGATACATCCTGATGTAATTTCTCTTGTTCAGAAATACAGTTTAGCTGATCCCTCGTTCCATGTCACTGGACCTATAGACATCCTTCTAGGTTGTGAACTATTTGCTAATATTTTTACTGGAGAAATTCATTCCATCGTGATAACCTACCTAAGGTTGTGGGTACTATATTTGGCTTTACCGTTATGGGAAAGACACCTTGTCTTAGTGAAACAACCACAAGTAACCACTTGTCAACACTTCTGTCAATTAATGACCTTGATCTCCACAGTTCTTTACAAAGGTTTTGGCAACTTGAGGAACCTCCACAGTCTTCAAAACTCTCTAGTGATGAGTCATATTTTATTGATAATTTCGATAGCACCCATTCTCGTGATTAAGATGGACGCTATGTTGTAAGATTACCTTTTAAACCTAATCATAAGGAATTAGGCGACTCTCTCAACACTGCCAAATCAAGAATGGCATCCCTCGAAAGAAAGTTTCCTCTCAACCTCTATTTCAAGAAAAGTATACTGATTTCATGAAAGATTACCTCACCTCTGGCCACATGACTAAATGTGATGTGAACCCTCCTATTAAAGAACCACATTTTTTCTTACCGCATCATGGGGTGATTAAAGATACTTCATCCACAACTAAACTACGTGTCGTTTTTTGATGCATCTTGTCGAACAAGCAACAACCTCTCCCTCAATGATATATTACTCCCTGGCCCTAAACTGCAAACTGATGTTCATGACATTTTAATGAATTTTCGAAGATATAACTTTGTATTTGCCTGTGATATTAGACAAATGTATCGCCAGATCAAACTACATCGCGATGATTAACTTCATCAACTGATATTATGGCGAGAAAATACCTCTGAACCTTTATCTGTTTATAAACTAACAACAGTAACATATGGTATGAATAGTTCACCATTCCTTGCAATCAAAACATTACAACAACTTGCCCTCGATGAAGGTGATGCTTTCCCAGCTGCGAAGAATATCATCTTGCATCAAACCTACATGGATGACTGTGTTGGTGGTTATGACACAGAAAGCGAAGCCCTACAACTTCGTAATGAGTTAATTGAGCTAATACATAAGGGTGGTTTTCAGCTAAGAAAATGGATGTCTAACTCTCCAAAGTTATTGGAAGATATTCCAACTGATCACCATGAAATACCCATGCATATTCACAGCTATCAGCAACAAACATACTTCAGTATTCTAGGCCTGCTTTGGTCAGCAACTACAGACAGTTTTTCCTATGAAATTAAAATCAATACACCTACAAAAACTACAAAACTTACAAAAAGATTAGTTCTTAGCACTATTGCTAAAATGTTTGATCCTGTTGGATTTTTATATCCTGTACCAATGAAAGCTAAATGTTTCATGCCGTTTTTGTGGACCCAAAAATTAGATTGGGACGAATCCCTACCTCCTCAGTTGGCTGATTCCTGGCTCAGTTTTGTGAAAGAATTATCATGCATCTCAACCATTTCAATTCCAAGAACTTTATCTTTGATTAGTGACAGCCGTATTCAACTTGATGGGTTTGCAGATGAATCTCTCCGGGGTTATGCTGCTGTTGTATTTCTTCGTACCGTTACTAGTGATGGTCAAGTCATCATTCGACAACTCATCTCCAAGACTCGACTTGCACCTTTGAAATCAGTCTCACTTCCTCGCCTGGAGTTGTGTGGTAGCCATCTACTTGCCAAACTAATGAACTACTGTGTAAATATATTTTCCCCTACCTACCAATTAGAACTTATCCATAATTGGTGTGACTCAACGATTGTACTGGCTTGGATAAGCACACCCCTTACAAATTGAAAACCTTTGTCTCAAACCGTGTTACTGAGATACAAGAATTAACTCCTGCAACTTCATGGAAACATGTGAGCAGTACAGACAACCCAGCAGATTGTGCTTCCCGTGGCCTTCCCCCCTCATTACTGAAAGTTCATCCTCTTTGGTGGACAGGACCCCCCTAGTTAACCTCAACCTCACAACCTCAACCTTCACAGTGGCCTTCGCCTAATAATGTTTCTCTTAAAGAAGATGAAATACCTGAAATGAAAACTGATCCTTTGGTTGTTCTCACCTCTGAAATCAAGTCTAATGACATATTACACAAATTTTCAAGCTGGTCTAAGCTACTAAATGTTTTAACTTTTGTTTTACGATTTCGAAAATGTCGTAAAATCGCCACCACTACTACTGAAGAGTCGATTGGACCTACCCTCTCTGAACTAAAATTGACTGAAAATCTTATAATCAGACAAGTTCATAAAGAAAGTTTTTCAGATGATATTGAACTTCTTAAAATTAAGAAACCATGTAGCACTAGAATTCAACGACTGTATCCTTTCATCGATGATGAAGGCATTCTCCGAGTTGGAGGAAGGCTCAAACAGTCATCTCTATCATATGATAGTAAACATCCAATACTTCTACCAAAATCTCACCACATTGTAAAAATTCTCATCAATCACTACCATATAAAAAATTTACATGCTGGACCACAACTTCTTCAATCATTAATTTGTCAACGTTTCTGGATTTTATCCGCAAGAACTGTAATTAGAATGTGCATTTTCAAATGCATGAAATGTTTTAAATGTAGACCAAGGAATTCCCCACCTTTAATGGGTGATTTACGTAGTTCAAGAGTGAACACTGCTCGTCCATTTCAGACCACAGGAATGGATTTTTGTGGCCCATACATGGCTAAATCCCATAATATACGTCCCATTAAACACTTCAAAATTTACATTTGTGTATTTATATGCTTTGCTACGAAGGCGGTCCATCTAGAACCTGTTACTGACCTCTCAACTACTTCATTTCTCGCTACCTTGACTCGTTTTGTATCCCGCAGATGCCTTCCACACAAACTTCACTCTGATTGTGGAACAAATTTTGTTGGAGCAGATTCATTCCTGAAATCACTCTTCAAAAGTATGGAAAATAAGAGTAAAGTTTTAGATTTTTGTAATCATCATTCTATTGAATTTGTCTTCAATCCCCCTGCTGCCCCACACCAAGGAGGCTTGTGGGAAAGTGATGTGAAGAGCATGAAATGTCATCTCTACCGAGTAATCCAACAAGAGATTCTAACAGTTGAAGAATTTTTCACTTTAACGTCAAAAATTGAAGCTATCCTGAATTCAAGACCTCTGACCCCACTCCCTTCTAATCCATCTGACATAACAGCACTAACTCCTGGTCATTTCCTTATTGGCTCACCTCTGACATCTGTTTCTGAACCTGATATCACAAATTTACCAACGAATCGTTTCAAGCGTTGGCAACGTGTTCAGGCATCACCCAGAATATTTGGCGCCGTTGGAGTCAAGAGTACTTAAACACTCTTCAGCAGCGTTCAAAATGGTACAGTATATTAAAAAAGAAAATCTCAAGATTGGCGATTTAGTGATACTTCAAGATTCTAGGACTGCACCCTTGTGTTGGCCACTTGGCCACATAGAAGAAACCTATCCAGGACTGGATGGTGTTGTTTGTGTCATCAAAGTGAAGACTCTGAAAGTGTACCCTCTACCACAAATGGACTAACGAAATGTTTTCTTTTTCACACCCCCTACTGTGAAATTTGCATTAATTTAAATAGACTATGTGTTTAAAGTTTTTTTTGTTGAATCATGTTGATTCAAAGGGGGCGGAATGTTTCGTCATATTAATTTTTTATTTTATAACTCTTTGTTACCATACTGTTCACAAACATCTGATCATTCATTGTTGTATTCATTCATCGTTCATCACTTCCCGCATCAGTATTGTTATATTTTCTCTTCCATAATAAATGTATTTTTAAACCCACAAAGGTCCTCCGTTCTTTTATTTATTTATTAAATTAACATTCACGCAACAATATGTGTATGTCGACCAATGCAAAATGTTAAATGTTTGGGTGTTATTGTGAATTACCTGATAAAAGATGACCAGTGGAGTTCATATTGCTAGTCTCTACATACTCTGAAGATTCAAGTTTAGTTAGGAAGTTTTATTTTGAAGCCTTTTTTGTGTACCACTGTTAAGAACATGTTATTTTGCACTGCTGGATTCCAGGTTTCAGTACGGTACTTGTGAAACACTGCCAAGCAATTTGAGAATCACACAAAAACCTATTTGAGAATTATTCCTATAAAAATATACGACGGAGTTCGTTTCGTCTATTTTGCTAAACCCAAGTACTAACTTAAACAATCTTTACAAGTTTTGAAGGGTTTTAGCGAATTTCCCATAGGGAAGTAGCTATTACCGTGGGTCTCATGGCAAAAGTTAAGCCCGGGACCATGTTATTTTTTCTTCTTTAGGTGCCCAGAGACAAAAAACAATAATCGTTAAAATTTATATATATATATATATATATATATATATATATATGTATATTTTAAACAGTCTGTTTTTTATAGTCGTATGTGTCTGTTAGCACGATAACTCGCGTAAAAATGGTCCGATCAAGACCAAATTTGGTAGAGACGCGTATTCCTACAAATGCTCGGACGAGTTCGTAAACCAGACATATCGGTCCATGGGAACGGGTAGTTTGGGGGCGTTTTGTACCCCAAAATGGGGTTTTTAGCGTTTTTCACATGTAATTTTTAGAAATTTCTAATTTTATATTTCACCATTGGAATCAGCTTAAAAACTACACAATTAAGTTCCTTAAAGTTTTTCTCTATCTCCAACGGTTAGCGAGATATTAAAAAATCTAAACACAGTACGTTGTATTGTGGGGCTCCAATGTTAATCTTATGGAGGATAAGGAAAAATTAATATTTCCCATATTAATCAATGTTTTTGGATAAAACTACATATTTAGCTTCATCTGGTTAAGATCTATCCATTTATGCTTAAAAATCACAGTTTTTGTGTTTATCATGGCAGCAAAGCTGCATACTCTTTTCCCATATTAATCATATAGGGAATAGGCAAACTCCTTTATTTATGGACAGATGTTGATGAAAGTTGGTAAAATGTTAAGATAAAAATTATTTATGGTAGAAATGCCTAATTTTAGTGTTCCTCACAGCAGCAAACCTGCACACTCTTTTAAATGTTAATCTTATGGAGAATAGGCAAATAATTCTCATGTTTATGGACAGATTTTTATAAAATGTCATATATTATTATCTATAATTGATTTTGAAATTCGCTGAGTACGCAGATCTACTGCGACGGGGGTATTTTTTTACATAAGAAGTGCACATAGAGGAACGAAGTTTATAAAAGGGTTTGGCAATATAACAAGCATTTGATCAAAATTAAAGAAAAGGTTTTTTTACTTTGAAAGATACAATTGTTTGCCAGTAGGTAAGTATTAGTATCTATTTTAAAAGTCGTTAAGTCAAGTAAGGTGTTTGACCCTTTGCAAGATTACACACTCAAAAACAGAATTTATAGAAGCGGCACAATTTTTGTTATAAGAGTTAAACTCAAACTTTATACTAATTTATTCATTTTTTCTCTGACCAATTTACTGGATCATTGTGGTCAGTTAATATATAACAAGGATATATTATATTTTTTTGTAGTCTGTTTTGTTGGAATAATCTCTTTTACTCGTTGGAACTGTGAATTTGTTTGATATTGAAATGCAACCCATTTGAACAGATTCTTTTGTATTTTTTATTATTTACGAGGAACACCAGCCTCATGAGGAACACCAGCCTCATGAGGAACATCAGCTTCATGAAGATTTAATTGATTGTTCTCCTATCAATAAACAATACCGGCAGATCAAGTCTAATTCACAATGATAATTACCATCAGGCCATTACACCGCTACCCGTCAAGCCTCCCCTCCTTTATTAGATTGTGACTCTGTGACATTACTTTCAAATCATATAGCGTGCTTTAAATTATGTTTCGTCAATAAAAGAAATAAACAAATACAATGAATTTTATAAAATTTGCAAGCACAGGCGTCCCGCACACTTCTTCATGAGGGGGCAGCAGGCTTTGGGCTCGAAGTCGACATCGGTCGGTAAATATTTTTACCAAAGGACACAGCAGTAAAAATTTAAGAATATGTGTGGATTAAATTATTGATAATAGAATGATACTATGAAGGAAAGTATTTTATCCCGTCCGACTGATCTGACACGTTCAGGAGAAACAATGCAATTGATTTGTGAAACATGATATAGTAGATCTTCAAAAACAACTTAACTAAACACAATTAATTCATAATGGCTGGCCATAGATATATTAACAGCACAATTTATTTGCAACGATATCTATTTGTGAAACAAATATTTGTTTTGAATTTACAGGTTAAACCATTATGGTTTTTTGATAATTTTTAACTGACAATGTAGTATTGATTATTCATCAATTATAAAATAAAATATAAAAAGAAAGTTTATAAAACTGAAATCTTGAGCACATTTTAGTGTGAAAACTTTCGAGACTTCCAAACACAGTATTTTCGTTGTAACATCTTTATTTAAAAATTTAAAACAAAAAAAATAGTCTTAAAGTAAGTCTTCAGTAACAAGAGTTAGTAATAAGTTATAAGTTCATAACAAATATTTTACTGAAATAAATATATTAGGCTACATAGGCCTAAGATTCGGCATTAATAAATTGTAGGCCTACATACAAGATCGCAGGTAAATTATTTAGACGACAAATATTTATGTAACTTTTTATCAGTATAATTTGTATCGTATTTCATGGAAAGCGTTATTATTACCTAATAAACATTGATTATTTTCTACGTAAAGAACTTCTAAAAGTATTTTTAAGATGAGTACTCCACAAACAAATTTAACCAAAGTGAATACAATCCTAAATTTACTAATATATAACAGATTAGAAACCAAGTTACAAGTATACGGTATAAAGAATAGTGACATGAATAAATTGCAGTATTTTACCTGTTGATGCGGCGTCGGCGATGTCCACAGAGCTTCTGAGCACCGCGGAGCCAATGGCAGAGGAGTATTGGCGGTTTTGGCCAATCAGGAAGCAGGTTTGCGTTGCCTAGCAACCGAGTCACCCTTCTTCCATTGCAGTACTCACCGTATCGACCAATTCATGTATTGCCTACCTCATTCATGATGTGCTAAATTATTGACGCTTATACTAATTAACTACATACGTAAATAGAAAATATTTTATGCAATTTTACAACCGAAGTTTAATTAGAACAATATTAGAACAAAAATTTTAAATGACCGGGTTGCATCAGGGCCTGTAATATTAATTACAAAAAATATTATGATCTGAAAGATATAAACTTAATATGAGTTTCATGAGTATATAACTGATATAGAAATGTATATATATATATATATATATATATATATATATATATATATATACACACATATAGCCAGACTTCAAAGGTATTAAAATGTAATTATTGTTTAAACAAGTTTCAAATATATTTAATATAATTAGCTAATGAGTTTATTAGATATGTCAGATCTCAGCTATAATAGTCTAAAAGTTAGACCCTACGATATAGCCTACCGATGCGTTTAAACCGCTAGAAATAATGTTCACATAGGCTATTCATGGCGAGGTTCCGAAAAGATTGAAATCTTACATAGATTCCATAGTTATATGAGATTTGTTTGATTCCGTAAGAACAGTAGCCTAGCTGTTCTGTATAGTACTATCCGTATCATAAACGAAAACAAGGTTGCAATAAATTAGTAACTATTAATCTATACTCTGGAACAAGAACTGTCCGGGCAAAGTTTTTTCTCTCCTAGGATTTATTATGTTTTGTGTTATGAGTGGTATTTGAACACGAGAAATCGATTGGAGCAGGTTTAAGGACTGGGGAAATCCGGGTTTCGTCGTATATCCCTTCGAATTGGGGCTAATATTTATGTTAAAGAAAATTCTGTCCAATTCTGGCTACACGGTGGCCATTCCACCAATTTCAAAATTGCATTATATTCGTATAATTAGTTCGCACAAAACTAGTAATTACAAAACCGATTGAAAGTTTTCTATTTGTACTAATTATATTCTTAACACCGAAGCCAATTTTATTTTTAATCAACCTGCCTTTTCCTTAAACCTACCGCGGTCAGGGTTCCTCAAGTTTATAACATTTACGAGTTTTAAAACACATGCAAACTACGTCATTAACCTCCTAGCCAAAGTTGTCCCGCAGCTTCGCGGCGCGCGATAGCCAGGAGTCAATTTGGAAGGAGAGAACTAGTTTAACTAAGAGGCAGATGTTAACTGTTAATTTGTCGGCGTTTCTGATTTCCAGCTGTTTTGGCCAAATTTACGTTCCCGGTTTATAACATCACCTCGAGGTCGAGCAATACTCCCCACTAGACTGATATATTGTACTGTAATGATGTGGGTTATGCGTGTGTAATAATGTAGAGAAATAAAAACTGTAAGTTTACAACATTATAGTTCACAGAACTTAATTGCAACACGATATAATACAAATATAACAGGAGTACAGGAGGATTCTGCATCCTCCTTCATGTGTGGGGTGGTGGAATTCTGTCTTATTTTAACTACATCATGTGGTACTCAGTACGTACGAGTATATTCAAATTTAATTTTTAATGATCATATGTTTATCTATCTTAACCAAATGATCAAACAATCACTCTACTGTACTACCAATTTTGCAATGTGTGAACAAATTTCTATTATAAGTAGTTTTTACATAGTCTACTACATTCATGCGACGAAAAATGCTTATTGTTTCCGATGATATAGTTTATTTAAGGACTTTAATGTACACCTTCATATCCTTTATATTTATGAAAACTTCTATTTTATATAAAAGCATATTTAACATCTGTATAAGCAAGTTATTTAAAATTTAAAGTGTGCTAAATTATTTCACCAATAAAATAATTCCGCCTTTGATAAAAAATAATTCCTGGAGTAATATTGGGCACCGCGAAAGCCACCTGACACTCCTTATATGGTTTAGGCTACATCTTGGAAGGTGGTGATTAAACTTTATATTGAGAGCTTGTTTAACGCGCGTTTTATCACATCTGCTTGAGCGGAGAGCCGCCGCAAGTATCAAGGCAACCAGCCAAGTAAACAACCCATACCCTCGATTGAAGACAGTTAACAATTCATTAAAAGCTATAAATCTATAGTTAAGAGAAATGCGTATTTTTATGTTATTTATACAAACTTTAAAAATATATCTTGATTTATTGAAAAGATTATTTTAATTTACTTGCACAACCTGTGTGCATTTGGTTATTTTGTAGAGGGAACCCTGATAGTTCTCTGCAGATTTTAACCACTGCTCCGTACTTTATGTATGTTAGCCTTTATTCTTATTCTCGTATAACTCCAGATTTTACTCCATATACAGGTACTCCCTTTACTCCCTTCAAGCACAATAGCCTGAATACCTCAAATGCGCATCTATAGTGGATATGCAGAATTAAAACTGCAATTTCTGCAACATCACCTTTGTGCAGTACGTAATAGCGATATAAAAATAAGTTTTGTATCATATAAATTATTTATTTTTTTCAAATTTTAAATTAGAATCAAAGGTATGTGGTAGTTAAACAAGAGACTTTAGGACTCTCGATTAGGAGGGGGGTGTAGGGAGGGAACACCCGAGGCCGCCATATAAACCCGGTAATAACGGGTCAACAGAGGGACATCCCTCATTAGAAACGGAAGTACGAAATGGGGCTGTTACCTGGTATCAGCGATCGGCGCGTGTCGGAGAGCGCGCGTGTCGCATCTGATAGCACGACACGTCGCGGACACGGCTGCGCCTGGTGGGTAGTGCCAGAACGAGCCGCCGTCGACATGATGCGACGACCACCTTCGTGGATACGGCTACAGCTAGTGGCCAGAGCCAGGGCGGACCGCCGTCGATATGATGCGACGACCACTGTCGCGGACACGACTACAGCTAGTGGCCAGAGCGAGGGCGGACCGCCGTCGATATGATGCGACGACCACTGTCGCGGACACGACTACAGCTAGTGGCCAGAGCCAGGGCGGACCACCCTCGATATGATGCGACGACCACTGTCGCGGACACGACTACAGCTAGTGGCCAGAGCCAGGGCGGACCACTCTCGATATGATGCGACGACCACTGTCGCGGACACGACTACAGCTAGTGGCCAGAGCCAGGGCGGACCGCCCTCGATATGATGCGACGACCACTGTCGCGGACACGACTACAGCTAGTGGCCAGAGCCAGGGCGGACCACCCTCGATATGATGCGACGACCACTGTCGCGGACACGACTACAGCGCGTGGCCAGAGCCAGGGCGGACCGCCGTCGATATGATGCGACGACCACTGTCGCGGACACGACTACAGCTAGTGGCCAGAGCCAGGGCGGACCACCCTCGATATGATGCGACGACCACTGTCGCGGACACGACTACAGCTAGTGGCCAGAGCCAGGGCGGACCACCCTCGATATGATGCGACGACCACTGTCGCGGACACGACTACAGCTAGTGGCCAGAGCCAGGGCGGACCACCCTCGATATGATGCGACGACCACTGTCGCCGACACCACTACAGCTAGTGGCCAGAGCCAGGGCGGACCACCCTCGATATGATGCGACGACCACTGTCGCCGACACCACTACAGCTAGTGGCCAGAGCCAGGGCGGACCACCCTCGATATGATGCGACGACCACTGTCGCCGACACCACTACAGCTAGTGGCCAGAGCCAGGGCGGACCACCCTCGATATGATGCGACGACCACTGTCGTGGACACGACTACAGCTAGTGGCCAGAGCCAGGGCGGACCGCCGTCGATATGATGCGACGACCACTGTCGCGGATACGACTACAGCGCGTGGCCAGAGCGAGGGCGGACCGCCGTCGATATGATGCGACGACCACTGTCGCGGACACGACTACAGCTAGTGGCCAGAGCCAGGGCGGACCACCCTCGATATGATGCGACGACCACTGTCGCGGACACGACTACAGCTAGTGGCCAGAGCCAGGGCGGACCACCCTCGATATGATGCGACGACCACTGTCGTGGACACGACTACAGCTAGTGGCCAGAGCCAGGGCGGACCACCCTCGATATGATGCGACGACCACTGTCACGGACACGACTACAGCGCGTGGCCAGAGCGAGGGTGGACCGCCGTCGATATGATGCGACGACCACTGTCGCGGACACGACTACAGCTAGTGGCCAGAGCCAGGGCGGACCACCCTCGATATGATGCGACGACCACTGTCGCGGACACGACTACAGCTAGTGGCCAGAGCCAGGGCGGACCGCCGTCGATATGATGCGACGACCACTGTCGTGGACACGACTACAGCTAGTGGCCAGAGCCAGGGCGGACCGCCCTCGATATGATGCGACGACCACTGTCGTGGACACGACTACAGCTAGTGGCCAGAGCCAGGGCGGACCGCCGTCGATATGATGCGACGTCCACTGTCGTGGACACGACTACAGCTAGTGGCCAGAGCCAGGGCGGACCGCCGTCGATATGATGCGACGACCACTGTCGTGGACACGACTACAGCTAGTGGCCAGAGCCAGGGCGGACCGCCGTCGATATGATGCGACGACCACTGTCGTGGACACGACTACAGATAGTGGCCAGAGCCAGGGCGGACCGCCGTCGATATGATGCGACGACCACTGTCGTGGACACGACTACAGCTAGTGGCCAGAGCCAGGGCGGACCGCCGTCGATATGATGCGACGACCACTGTCGTGGACACGACTACAGCTAGTGGCCAGAGCCAGGGCGGACCGCCGTCGATATGATGCGACGACCACTGTCGTGGACACGACTACAGCTAGTGGCCAGAGCCAGGGCGGACCGCCGTCGATATGATGCGACGACCACTGTCGCCGACACGACTACAGCTAGTGGCCAGAGCCAGGGCGGACCACCCTCGATATGAAGCGACGACCACTGTCGCCGTCACCACTACAGCCCGTGGCAAGAGCCAGGACGGATCGCCGATATGATGGAGAAGAAATGGTACGTATTTTATATACGTACCATTTCTTAATTCCAATTACTTCCATTTATAAATGTAAAATAAATACAAATACATACAAGAGAACTTATTACATATGCAAACATATAAACAAAAAAAGTTTGGGCGGAAAGAGAAACACACACAGAGCTACTCTGCTACTCGATGTCACATAGAAACCAGAGCTCAAAAGCAATCATGACCGAAAAGTCGTAAAACGAGTCATATTAGACGGCACACTATTACTTGATCGGTGTATCCAATGATGCTATTACAGAAGACTAGGGCTTGATGTGAATGCATATTCATGTACACCAAAGCTCGCTGTAGTAGGCGCGTGAACAACTATTTGACTTGCAAATGGAGCTGTCGGTTGGCGCTCGGCCTCGCTGGATTTGTTTACACGGAATGGTGATCATGATAAATATTAAATTACCCTCCATTTTTAGGAACATTCAGGGATTTTAAAAACCAAACAGCTTCCTCATGTTTTTAACACTTAAAATCTCCATCATCGACGAATATTCTATTCAATTTTCATTAACATTAAATTTTATGTTTTAGTTCATGTTATATAAGATTTTTCACTACCTGAGATTAAACTAAAATTCAGTCATGGGCACCTAATTTCTCTTCCTTTCTATGACAATTTTTAATATAGGTTACATCTTCTAATCTATCAACAATAATATCGTCCAAATATTTAAACCACTGTACTCGTATATATAACAACACGCCTTTGGAACAAAAAATTCTGATTAGGGATTTAGTTTTATCTCCAAAATCCACGAAGGAGTGTTATCGGCCAGTAATTTGGCCTATCAATTTCACCCCTTGTTAAGGTCTGCATTCTATAATAACTAGGGTGCATTTATCCTAGGGGTTGAAAGAGTTTTTTTGGACTTTGGCCAAGGGTTAGGCCCATGCACCTGCACCTGTCTGCGAGCCAACAGGTGGCCGAAGATTGCCGATCGATGCTCGAGGATGCTCGATCGTCGAGATTCAAATCGCTAATACATTCCCCGATCTTTGTAAAAACACCTCAAAATTCCAAGTTGAATTACTCGTTTTGTTCGAACACTGCGACCAATTACCAGTTAACACCAAGTAATTCGTAATTGTTTATCCCTCCCTTGATGGCTGTGACTGAACTTGAAAACGAGCAAACTGAATGGCTAAAAATTTTCAGAATGGAGAATATGTAAATATATAATGGTTTGGGGGCCTGGTAAGTCATATTCCGCACATGTTAAATCTGCTAATTTGGTGTAAACCTATCTAAGAAACCAATAAAGATAATTTTGAAATTTTTACCAGCTTTTTCTGTGTTTGCCGAAGCACTTTAACATAGAGGTTTTACACTTTGATTTTTTTTTTAGAGTTATGCTTTACTTTACTTTTTATACTTTATCTCGAGATTTTAAAGTACGTCTTTTATGCTGTATGTTACTTAGATTAATTCTAAATAAGCTAAGGCTCATAATAAAAAGTCCTATGTTAAATGTGTTTCAGTAACCTTGGAAACAGTGGGTGAATATCACATTTCATTATCTTTATTAGTTCCTGAGAAAACTGTGACCGAAGTTTAAAAAAAAGTAAGTTTTCGGGAAAAGCAGGTTCAGATGATAAATTTAGTTGATTTACACATATAGGCCTTTAAACAAAAATATTTCTTACTTATATAAATGTTATGCTAGCCACTATGTATTATATGTCTACATTACTAGGTCCCCTTAAATATATACATTTTAATACTTTAATTAAGGAATGGTAAATAATGTTGTTGAGCTGAATCAAAAACCATCCCACCCGAATTTTGAATTATTATCCCTGGAGTTTTCGGGATCCATGAAATCGCGCTTCACTAAAATCGTGCGACAGCATTTTTCTCGTTATTCCTCTATGGTTTCATTCTGAAAATATATTGTTGCTCACCTATAGAAATAAAGAAGATGGAGAAAATAAATAAAATATATTTAGGATTATTTTTACTGTCAGCTAAAACGTGGTGGAATGATGAGAAAAATGCGGTCGCACGATTTTAATATCACATACATGAAGTCCTCTTGAGTTTTCATATAAGTACTCGGAAAGTGGGTCAGCAATGACCCCGGGGTTCGTATCCCCACGGAGGCCGGGCTAGTTCGGGTCAGTTTTCATATAAGTACTCGGAACGTGGGTCAGCAATGACCCCGGGGTTCGTATCCCCACGGAGGCCGGGCTAGTTCGGGTCTGTGACGGCTCGCCTTTATCCTTGCGTGATACGGCATCGCACAGATCTGCAGTCTGGTACGTCAAGGCGAAAACATTGTATATATATTTTAGTTTTAGGAGGCCACGCAACACCCTCAGATGATTCATGCTCCAACCCAACAACTCTAAAGCCCACAGGATAAGGGACTGTCCCAGTGAGCCCTCAACTGTTCATTTGTAGTTAGTTATATTACAGACGGGATATTCAGGCTCAGTCAGGAGCCAATCAAGCTCCCAGCAGAGACAAGATCGCAGACCCAGGTGCCAGACATCATTCCATTATGATTTAATATTTATATAAAATTATCTAAATTGTATGTACCTTATTTTGTATTTAAACTTTACATACTTAAAATAGTCTTGGCTGAACTATCCTCCACCACTTACATAACTAATTGGACAAGTACGGAACCTTTATTGATATTCGTAAAAGGTTATTTCTGCGTCAAGGTTCATAAATAACATTTATCTTTTCAATTCTAAATTTTCTTTATCTTTAACTCAAAATTATTAAAACTTTTAAGACTTGATGTTATCAAAGGAAGCGTAATATTGCAATGCTAACATTTTAGAATAATATTTTTGTGTAACGGTAACAAGATCCAATATAAATCACTTTTTTCATTCTAAGCTCAAAGCTGTCTCTTCATACATAACGAGTTTGCCCGACTGTAGGTCTGCCTACTGCCAACGTGCAGGTGTCATCTTTCTTTAATTTCCAGCTCGATTCCTCGATGTTATCAAAATTTCAATTATGTCAGCGAACTTGAGCCCAAATGGGCGGGGTAGAAGTCAGATCCAAATTGCTACCTGGGGCCTTCGCTAGTTACTAAATTGGGTTATTGATTCAGCCGCCAGAATTTGCATGCTTGACAGTGCCGGGACCAGATCCCAGATTGCGCTCGGTCGCTGCCCTACCAACACCTTTCTACAACTACATTCAATCTATTTTCGACATTATTCGTTATACTTTTCCATTCTAGAGGAAGAAACAATATGAATAATTATTAGCGAATTTCTCATTGGGAAGAAGCTATTACCGTAGGTCTCATGGCAAGACTTAAGCTCGAGACCATGTTATTTTTTCCTGTTTAGGTTGCCAGATGCCAAAAACAATAGTCGTTAAAATACTTACACACACACACACACACACATATATATATATACATATATATATATACATATATATATACATACATATATATATATATATATACACATATATATATATATATATATAGCGTGTGTGTGTGTGTGTGTGTGTGTGTGTGTGTGTGTGTGATGTGTGTGTGTGCGTGTGCGTGTGTGTGTGTGTATAAATGTCAAAAATAAAAACTGTTAAAGTAGAAATGCATACTTTCAGTGTTCCTCACAGCACGCTACTAAAGTAACATGTTAAAAAGCTGATATACCAATGAGAAATAAATAGTCGGCTGTAACTCTCAATGTTTTTTGTACTTTTTGTAATTCGAGCGACGCCGAAGGGAGGGTGCGCGAGGTATACAAGGGCAAACAAGGCCAAACATATTTAATTTTTACTTTTTATTTATTATTCTATCCATAAAATTGAACCACAGAAAATAATGATAAATAAATAAATGATAAATAATGCCATAAGGAAACAAGTGGTTATTGTGAGTGGTAAAGAGACAAAATAAATATTCCAATTACTGTATAGTATCGGTTGTACTTTCAATAAATAGCATTTTCCTATATATTACCCCAATATAAAATTAGGTTTTTTCTTCGGTACTCTATAAAGTTTTACTACCCTCATCTTTATTTCATCACAATCTCCGGTAATTGGTATCAAAACGAATGTATAAAATCTGTATTCATACCATTTTAAACCATAAACTTGTAATTGATAAATAGCAATGACGTCGAATATCAAATCAAATGATCAAATAATAATTTTAGAATTATAAAAAATGATCATTGATCATTAAATAACGAAACTGAATATGTTTCTCTTCAGGCTAGAGATTAGTTGGTTAACATTGTTGGTTATGAAGTTCTAGATTATCAGCGTAAGGATTAGTTGGTGCTATTAGGTAAACGTACATACTAATTGACTATGTGTGTGATGGTTGAGGCGTATAGTCATTACAAAAAAATGTTGAATATTTTACAGAGAGTACAAATAAATATAGGGTTGTCATTTCATCAATAATTATAAGCTACAATATAGCCGAAATCGAAATGTAATGTTGTGAGTAGCTTAATTCTAAGGGCACAAAGATAGTGCGTATCATTTTACTAGGATCATCAAAACAGTATGATTCCAATATTTAAGTTATAGGACGCATAATAATTTCCCAACTAATAATGCCTACTTTACAGCTCACATGATAACGGGAAATGAGCAATTTAGTTATAATTCCGCCATCGATCGTCCGCACTCCGCTGTTTCGGTAGCCTCCGCTGTCGATTAGCGAGAGCGATGGCGTCTCCGATACACAGTCATTACCGTGGACCTCAGGTGGAGTGGAAATGACTGCCGCATGCAGGCACTCAGTAGTGTCAACAGTCACACACCCTCCTACCTACAATAGCGATGGCGTCTCCGATACACAGTCATTACCGTGGACCTCAGGTGGAGTGGAAATGACTGCCGCATGCAGGCACTCAGTAGTGTCAACAGTCACACACCCTCCTACCTACAATAGCGATGGCGTCTCCGATACACAGTCATTACCGTGGACCTCAGGTGGAGTGGAAATGACTGCCGCATGCAGGCACTCAGTAGTGTCAACAGTCACACACCCTCCTACCTACAATAGCGATGGCGTCTCCGATACACAGTCATTACCGTGGACCTCAGGCCCCTTTCACACGATCCGGCGTGCGCCGTACGGCGTACGCCGGATCCGGCGTTGGGCTATGGGAGTATATCAGTCCTTTCACACGACGTCCGGCGCGCGCCGTACGGCGTAGACGCCGGTCCGGCGCTGAGATTCCCGCCGGATCCCCCTACGCCGCACATGCGGCGGCCACGCCGGACGACTTGGTGAAGGGCTATTGGTTCGGTGTATTCACACGGTCCGGCGAGCGCCGCATGTTTCGTCAGTCTGCGACCTGCCACTGGAGAGTGAAGAGCCCATGTCCTCATGTTAGTTTCTTGCTTTTTCAATTTATCTTTCAGTTTTTCATGAAGTTCACCAAATGTTTTAATCGTCATGCGGAAATAAGAAAAAAAAAATTCCTCACTTTCACGCAATGAGTTAAATAAAACTGAGAAGGACCCAGATGTTTGTCGATCTTGAGCCAGTGGATGAATCCAAAACCTCCTGTTCCTTCTTCTTTTCGCCGTCTCCACAGCAAGTACATCGCAACACTTTCTTCTCTCGTGAAGTTAACATCTCGATAGCTGATCCACAACTGGACAGACAAAATACAGGAGCGCCGTGCGGCGCGCGCCGGACCGTGTGTAAGGGCCCCTTTCACACGATCCGGCGTGCGCCGGACGCCGCGTCTGACCGCGCCGTCCGGCGCTCGCCGGATCGTGTGAAAGGGGCCTCAGGTGGAGTGGAAATGACTGCCGCATGCAGGCACTCAGTAGTGTCAACAGTCACACACTCTCCTACCTACAATAGCGATGGCGTCTCCGATACACAGTCATTACCGTGGACCTCAGGTGGAGTGGAAATGACTGCCGCATGCAGGCACTCAGTAGTGTCAACAGTCACACACTCTCCTACCTACAATAGCGATGGCGTCTCCGATACACAGTCATTACCGTGGACCTCAGGTGGAGTGGAAATGACTGCCGCATGCAGGCACTCAGTAGTGTCAACAGTCACACACCCTCCTACCTACAATAGCGATGTGCAACCGGAACCAGGTTACTTGGGGATTTGTCGATAAGTTTACTGTTAAATGTTTAAAACCCACCTACTACATTAATATACAATTAAGCTGCAATTAAGCTAGTTTATTTCAAAACATAGATGTGTACATTTTTCGTTGATTTGACATTCGTTCGTGAATATCTAAAGTGTGTTTTAATTTATTTAAAACTAGCTGACCCGGCGAACTTCGTAACGCCTAACAGAAAATACATGTTATCTTTAAGACTGGCCTTGTTCTGAAGTCAAATAGCATTGCATTAAACCAACAGCTGTTTTAAGAAATCAAAGGTTTTAATTTTATAAAAATTGTAAACAATTTTACTCCCCATAAGGTTAACATTAGAAATTTAAAACGCTATAAAGTGGAAACTAATTGAATTTATGGAAACTGAATGCCTAAAGCATGACCGGAGCAGAGGCAAATCCGAAAAATCAAAGATCATTAAAATCGGTCCAGCCGTTCTCGAGTTATAATGCGTGTAACTAACACGACTTTGTTTTATATATTTAGATAAATAAATAACATACATATCAAAACGAAGTATTTACACTATAGCTAATCAAATATGCAAAATATTCTGTCTCTTAGAACTAGTAATACAGAATTCGCTGAAAAATTGAATAATGATCTTTAATATATGATAATATCCTATTACATTCCATTAAACTGTAGTAAAGGTACATTTTAAGTCGCAATAAAATCTCAAATACATTGACAAAATAATGATTCAATTTATTTTAAAACAATCCAGGGATCTCCCCTCCGGTCCATTAAAAGATCCGCCCACATCCAATCTCTGACAAAACCAATATTCACGGGGAGAAAACAATTGGAAGGTAAACGCTATTTCCATCCAGGCCAGTTTTATTCAGCGATCTAATTTACGCGGGAAACTGTGCATAAATGGCGGGAGCTTGGTTGCAAGAGATTAGCACGGGGCGGAACACCCCAATCAATGTAACCATTGTGGCGCGTATCGCTCCCTGCCAGCTGATTATTGGACAAGGTAATCAGTGTTGCCACCTGTACCCCGTGTAAACATCCTACATTTGTTAAGTTGGTAGAACACTTATTTCGAATACTGCATAGAACTTACCTCTGTACAAGTATGTTAACGTTTTGCTATTTTACGTTCAATTAGTTTACGTTTTCTGGGCGGCTGACAAATATTTCTGTTGAGTTTAAACCTATCAAATATAATTGCATCATTTGAATATTTAAGACTGTGATTCATTAACTTGAATACGGTTAATTTGGATATCATTTTACTTAGGCCTACTTTAATTTTAGCGAATTTCCCATAGGGAAGAAGCTATTACCGTAGGTCTCATGGTGAGACTTAAGCCCGAGACCATGTTATTTTTTCTTCTTTAGGTGCCCAGAGTCCAAAAACAATAGTCGTTAAAATTAATATATATATATATATGTATATATATATATATATATATATATATATATATATATATGTATATATGTATATATGTATATATGTATATATATATATATATATATGTGTCTGTTAGCACGATAACTCTCGTAAAAATGGTCCGATCGAGACCAAATTTGGTAGAGACGTGTATTCCTACAAATGCTCGGACGAGTTCGTACACCAGACATATCGGTCAATGGGAACGGGTAGTTTGGGGGGGTTTTGTACCCCAAAATGGGGTTTTTTGCGTTTTTCACATGTAGTTTTTAAAAATTTCTAATTTTATATTTCACCATTAGAATCAGCTTAAAAAACTACACAATTAAGTTCCTTAAAGTTTTTCTCTATCTCCAATGGTTACCGAGATATTAAAAAATCTAAACACAGTACATTGTATTGTGGGGCTCCAATGTTAATCTTATGGAGGATAGGGAAAAATTAATATTTCCCATATTAATGAATATTTTTGGATAAAACTTGATATTTAGCTTCATGTGGTTAAGATCTATCCATTTACGCTTAAAAATCATAGTTTATGTGTTCATCATGGCAGCAAACCTGCATACTCTTTTCTCATAATAATTATATAGGGAATAGGCAAACTCCTTTATTTATGGACAGATGTTAATGAAAGTTGGTATAAATGTTAAGATAAAAATTATTTATGGTAGAAATGCCTAATTTCAGTGTTCCTGTCAGCAGCAAACCTGCACACTCTTTGCCTTGTTAATCTTATGGAGAATAGGCAAATAATTCTCATGTTTATGGACAGATTTTTTTTAAACTTGTCATATATTATTTTTATATTATTGATTTGGAAATTCGCTGAGTACGCAGGTCTGCTGCGACGGGGGTATTATTAATTAATTATCACTATTATTATTTTATTATTTTTTTATTATTTTATTATCACTACTACACCTTTTATTTCGTGCATTATTTTACCTTTACATTTAGGACTCGATAAAGACTAGATTAAAGGACAAGCCACAGATTAACTACGTTGGATTTTTAGCACGGTAAAACTTATTTTATTTTTTTTTTATATACTAGCTGACCCGGCGAACTTCGTAACGCCTCTCAGTAAACACATGTTAACTTGATTGGCCATGTTCTGAAGTCGAATAGCAATACGGCTTCATTGTGAAAGGTTATATATTCTGGGTCGCTGCATAGTGAATAACAATACTGAAACGATAAAACATATTAATATCATTCCCATAAAACAAATAAATCTGAGTGGATTAATTCACAATTTTCAAATCCAATCCAAACTCAAACGAAACCTAACTGTAATACGGCTTTTATAGGAAAGATATACAACAGCTGATTATTATAATAAACGTAAAATATAAACATTGTAATTATCATATAAACACGTGACTTTAATCAGACAGAAAATATAAATATAAATATATAATTCCCCAAAACCGTAAACTATTAACGTGGTGAATAAAGCTGTTTATTTTTTACAGTACACATTTACTTCATAGTTTAACATTAATGAATGAGTCAGATGGCATTGGATAGTAAAGCATACGGTATTGATACGGTATCGCTAATGGAAAGTAAACCAATCAGCTGTAGCTAAGAAATCAAATGTTTTCATTGTAGACAATTTGTAAACAAACTTACTCTCCATAAGGTTAACATTAGAAATTTAAAACGCCATAAAATGGAAACTTATGGGGTTATCGAAAATATTTTCACTAAAACCTTCCTGGATACATATAGAGCAACTTCCTAAAATTGCATGGCGATCGGATGAGTAGTTTGGCAACCCATAAAGGACATACATTCAATTTTATATATATATATATATATATATATGTATATATATATGTATATATATGTATATGTGTGTGTGTGTGTGTGTGTGTGTGTGTGTGTGTGTGTGTGTGTGTATGTTTTAATTGAATATATATTATATATAGTTCTTTTTTATGTTTAGCTATAACCCTAATGTAATGTAGCCAAAAATTTAAAGACAGGTTTTAATTTATTTGTTGTTATGAATAATTTATGTTATTTTAACATAAATTGTTATACGAGTAGGCTATATGATGATTAACAAGACTGTTAATGATAAAATTCGAAAGGAAAAAATGAATTATCAGATAAGTTTTAAACTAGTGAATAACTCAAGTAGTGAGTGCCCAATATTACAAGCTAAGTTTGAATAGGCAATGTTATCAGCTCAGCCCTACGATCAATACAGCCTACAGCCACCTTGACAAAGCACAAAGGCGAGATTTCCAGGGAACCGTCTTCCTAATCCCTGGAGGAACTTGAAGGAAATCGTCTTAGCGAGGAGTGGAGCAGAAAGATAAGAGCCAATGAGAGCCGAGCTTGAGCGTCGCGGCGTCGAGGGACCGGGGCAATTAAGTCCCAGAAGGAGGGTGTGGGGGCGTCTTGGCTCAGGGTGGTGATTGGGGAGGGCGGTACTTAGGTGAAGCCCGGAGATTAGGTAATCGTAACCCCAACCCCCAACCCCCAACCCCCAACCACAACCCCCCCTCCGTCCTCCAACCAGGCCTGCATGTAAGCGAGCGGAACACGCCGCCGCTCTACATTCCTCACTCATTATCAATGTTATTTTGCATTCAATATAGCACTAGTGAATAAGCTTCTACGCAAACCACTGCAGTTAAACAGCTCTTCATTTTGAGTAAAGACTCCATTTTAAACCACATTTAAACAAAATCTAAAAGTATATGAATTTGAAGTGTCCAAATTTACAATTTTCAAACTTTCATGAGAATCGCAGAAATGTTAACTCTTCATAAGTCCTTATGTATGATAAAATTTCGAAAAGAAAAATAATTGTACTTAGTTTAAATTCCTTACTTTTGCATAATCATTAAGATTTTTTAAGATCATTATGGAAGAGTATAATAAAGTTTAGGTTTTTTAAAATGAAATTGTTCAAATTATTTAGCATTGAGAGTACATTCAAGAATTGAATGTATTTTAAATTTTGACAAAGAATAGTAGCATTTCATAACCGGGGAGACTGGGGTAATGGCAGTGATTTAACGGAAAATTTCTGTGAAACTCAATATTTTGGCCCAACACCTTCAATTTGTAGTATATACATTCATTAAAAATGTTGTTTTTTACGATGTATCTATAAAAATCTTAGCGTAAAATAATTTAATTTGAGTTAACCAACAAACGCTAAAAATCGTCTTTGACCGCCATGGGGAGATGAGAGTCAGCGAGTCAGCATTTGATTTATAAGATTTAGACTTAAATTAACAGGAAAAATAAAATAGAACATGGTGAATATTTTTAACCATCAGTATGTTATACAGTATTAGCACAAATGTCTAGGTTATAATGACACCAGCTTCTTATATATAAAAATAGCTATTTTAAGAATAAAAGTACCTGGTGACCGAGCTTTGCTCGGATAGAATAAGACATGTATTTTACAAGTTAATTAGCAAAATTAAAACAAATTTACTGCTCAATGAAAACATTTATGTGGTTTAAATAAAACAGTTTTCATACCCCTTAATGGCATAAATACTGAATAAAAATATAACACTCGGGTGGGGATCGATCACGCGACCTTGCATACGTCAGATCTGAGCGCTACTAACTGAGCTACGGTGTCGGACTAGTTCACGACGTCGTTTGAGAGTTTTTGGCCAACCTTAATTGTTTTAGCTAATCTTATACTGAATTTAAATGTCCATACAGTTTGTTATTATTAGCCTGTGATTAACTGATTTTGCTAGAAAAGGAATGAGGATTGAAAAGCAAAAGAGAAATTTAATTTACACCAGTTAATTGGTTTGTTACAGTGGCTTCAAGCAATAGAATGAATACGTTTTCTTTCAAAACACAAAAGATTTTGGAAATAATTTTCTCTGCTTTTATTTCGCACAGTTATTTTACCCTTTAGTTTTTACAAATTGTTTAGTAATTTGATAATTTTTCATTTATTACATACCATGGTACATAAAATAAATATTAATGCAAAACCTCTATTCACATATTGTTTGCCACCATCTTCAATCAACAACTGTCAAACGGTTACAAACAGCTGTTTTGGTTTGTATTGTTTACATTTTATTCTCCATAAGCGTAATTCATTTTCGATTCATCAAGACTTGGTTGAGTTTAGTTTTCAACAGATATCAGATTCATGTCATCCGGAACAGCACTGGTGAGCTCACAATCCACAGGATGTGCAGCGGTGACCGCCACTACCCCACAGGTTCTGACTCTCATCGCCAACAGCACTGGTGAGCTCACAATCCACAGGATGTGCAGCGGTGACCGCCACTACCCCACAGGTTCTGACTCTCATCGCCAACAGCACTGGTGAGCTCACAATCCACAGGATGTGCAGCGGTGACCGCCACTACCCCACAGGTTCTGACTCTCATCGCCAACAGCACTGGTGAGCTCACAATCCACAGGATGTGCAGCGGTGACCGCCACTACCCCACAGGTTCTGACTCTCATCGCCCCAAACGCATTTTTTTTACAACTACATAAACGATAAGAAGAACATAGCGTTGTTCAGCAAAACGATCAATGGCAAGCATGAGGACTCTATTTCTATTACAAACTGGAATCCAAACCAAGCAATGTTTATAGCATAAAGTGCAAAATCATTTCTTCGTCAGTAACAAGCAAGTCTCTACTGGTATGTCCATGAGGAGCGATGTAGTGGTTACTATCACCGATGAGTTCCACTTCACAGAACTAATCTGCGTTACCTACATTTATAAAAATGTCTGTGACCATTATCACCCTACTGTGAAACCACCACCCTTCTAATTCAGGTGTCGTGAGATGTATGTATTCGAAGTTTCTATGTTTCTATAAAATATGATCGTGTGACAACAAACTAACTACAAAATAGTCAGTGTAGTGTCAATGTTTCAGGGCCGACGGATATCTTAAAACACACAGAAAGGAATATTTAAAATTAAATTATAGCTACAGTGGTTACTAGCTAGCGTTAATAAATTATTCATCTGTAAATAATATTTGGCCCTCCATTAGAAAATTATATAAGTTGTCAGAAGAACTCATTCTGGAGCAGGCAACATTCAGCTGACAAGGAAAAATATATCCCAACAAATCCACTCCAACCATCTTTGGAGGTTACCAATGGCCTTTTTCATAAACTTGACGAGAGCATACTTTCATTTCAGTTGTGTGGAATCAGGGAATTTCCTGATTGAGTAAAAATGGTTTCTTTTAGTTCTTGGTTTGTTGCCAGGAGCCTGTTATTGCACAGCTCAGAAGTACGTGTTTCGGATGGGAACGACTTATGCATCAAGCATAAGACGGAGGCTGTGAGGTGGAATTGCTAGGGGATTCGGAATGTCTAGGAATCACGTGGGATATACATAGACCCCATAATATGAGTAACATAATAAACCTACAATGTAATCCATACGGTACTACAGTAGTTCAACATATCAATCCACGTATTATAGTTAACTAAAAGTTCGTAAAAATGTATTTACGTCTAATATTTGTGGATTAAATTTTTCAATTTTCTCTTATCTTAAATTGTTCCATGCTCTTGGGGTGAATAGAAAAAAAGAGTCTGATTAGATTATTGAGGTCAGTTTTGAGTTTCAGAACCTACCTTATCTACCTTATTTTGATTTATAGGAAAAGTATTGTTAAATAAATCCAATCATGGTCGTCTTTGTCAATACTGCATTTGTGTATGTTTTATGGTAAACAGTCTTATGTCACAAGCGTCGTGGAAAAGATTATTCCGTTGTATTTTTCTTAATTTTCAGAAGATCAAGTTACCTTTATGTATTCTACGCTGGCTGGTATAAAATCACTTTACACCCACTTATTTCATTTTATCATTAGTTCATTCAAAAGAGGTGGATTTCTCCCAATTCCTGACGACTTTTTGCGCATCCCTAAAATGAATCGAATAGTCACCCCCTCTTATTTCGAATCGCCTTTACGAAAGCCTACTTCAGCACTAACGCCTCACTGTGGTCTAGAGCCAAGCGAACAATTGATGTTGTGCAAAACTTGTTTTTACATCTGCAATTACTCGGCAATTCTCAAAAAACATCAAACTTGATTCTTTCCCCTTATAATTATGCGATATCTCATTCGCGAACCTAAATTATTTAATTTCACAGCCGATTGCGAGTTTGGTAAGCACCTCGAGCCAGGCCCAAGGTGTTGAAGGCCGTGGCGGTGGCGGCGGCGATAAGCCTAAACATCGGTCACTACTAACGAGCCCCTGCGGCCAACGGTTTTGACACCGCGTTCAATAAAATTAAGAACAATTAGGGTGGTGGGCACGTGATTATAGCCACCATCCACAGCCACCTGTCAACACGAGCGGCTCACCCCACACCCCATCAACCTTTATGTCCCGTCTTTTGCATGCATTAGGTGTTAACTTTGTGTTTAATTTCGAGGCAGAAACTACGCAAACGCGAATTTCGTTGAGCGAGGTGGTAATGGGCGTTTTATAGGACGGGTTTCGGTTTGGACACAGACACGCTACTTGTTTGTGAACGCATTGGATAGTGAAATACGACGTTGTAAAATAGACAAATCAGATTACGAGCTGTGTTAGCACACAAAACCTCGGAGGGACTATTACAGATATATTGCGACTGAATAAAAATCTTATGCTCATGTAGGTACAGTAATAATCCACAGTATCTCGGAGAATTTTTTTAATTTTTTATTTTTAAGAGTATTTTACCCCCAAAACACCCCAAAAATATGTGAAATGAAAATTTCTCAAAAACGACTGTAACAATTTAGATCAAAATGTGTGAATTGTACTCCAAATGACTCCCAATGAGAAAAACCAAATGATACCATCCGAATTTTTAACACCGGGGTTTAAAAGCTATGGCCTTTTGTAATATGGTAGTTTTTAAATTTTCTGGCTTACAGTAGTAATAATTTTATAAAACAATTTTACTACCACCACCTAAACCAGATTATAAAACTAAACAATTTAGTATTTTGAATCATTAGTTTACGAAAAACGGTTTCAGGGTAAAATTCAATTTACAGTCCTTGGTAGACACAGAACGTTGTCCAAGGGTGTCCATTGTCCAATTTTATTCTTATGGAGAATATAAAAGAATCAATTTCTTCCTTATTTCTCAATCTTTTTCCACTTGGAATGCACTGTAAAGTCACATCAGCCTACAAAACCCATTCAAAATGTTCCCTGTGGGAAATAGATCATGGATATGTCTAAAGGGAATGTTTTTAGTTGATCTAAATTGCTGTTGTTATTCTTTTCTCTTAAAAATTCAATACAATAGCTCCGGTAGTTTCTATGAAACCTGTTACATATTTTACATCTTAAAATCACCAACACTCCCCCCCCAGAGCTAAGACATATCCATGTCAAAAATTGTTAAGTTTAATGAAAGCAATCATGTGTTTTTGTAATTGTTGCATTTGTTTATGTTTATGTTATTGTGTCAGAGGTTCTTGATGAGAGTTGTAATGTTTGTAGTTAAATAAATTTTTGATTTATTAATCAGAATTACTCTCTTATCCAGCCACTGCGCCAAGTGGTTATGGGCCCAGGGCCCTTGGAAGTATTTTTCTTGTTTTATTTTAGATTTATATTTTGTACTTGTGAATTAAAGTAATGTCAGTTGTTTGTTATTTCTAAGAGGCTTAACATCCTCATAGTTTCTGAATAGGCTTGACATACTTTGAGTGTGGAAAGAAAGGTTTGAGTGTTGAAATTTAAATAGTTATTTTTGTGAAATATCAGTTGTTTATTGAGGCTTAACATCCCTATAAATTGAAATGCAGAATACAGTTATCAAATTAAAATCTGCAAACAATTGGCACTCATGGAAATTTCAAACCAGAGTTTCATTACAAGCAAAAGGTTTGTATGGTATTGTAACAGGAGATATTGTTAAACCCAGTGTCGAAGAAGAGAACTATGAAAGAAAATGAAAAGAATGGTTTGAAAAAGACTACAAGGCTCAGGACATCATAGTGTCAAGATTGGATGAGGGACCAATGTCACATGTTCTAAGCTGTGACACTGCTGAAAAGATATGGAGTAAGTTACACATCGTTTATGAGAAAAGGTCTGATGTAAGTATTCATTTACTTCAACAAAAATTCTTTAATCTGAGCTATTCTGGAGAAGGAATGTCTGTTGTCTGTCTAAAGTAGAAGATATAGTAAACGAGATTAAACAGTTGGATAAGAGCAAAGCGGTTAGTGACAGTGTGATAATCACCAAAGTTTTGATGACGTTGCCATCTTCGTATTCTTACTTCATTAGTGCTTGGGAGTCTGTACCTGTTGAAAATCAGACAGTAAGTTTGTTGAATGCGAGGCTGTTGATTGAAGAAGAAAGAATGAATGTGATGAATGCAAACAATAGACATACTAATTTAGGTGAGGTAGCACTGAAAGTCCATTCGTTACGGAAGTGCTTCAGTTGTGGTAAGTCAGGCCACATGAAGGACACTTGTCCATCAGGTGGAGGAAGACAACCAGGAGGTTTCATCAAACAATCATTTTGTTGTCATTATTGCGACAAACCAGGTCACATCAAGAAAAATTGTTATAAATTTAAGAAAGATGTTGCAAAAGGGACTAATAAGAGTGATGTGGAAAATTATGTCAGCTCAGCATTTTCAATTGGTAGCGATTTGCCTGATAATACTTGGTTTTTGGACATAGGGGCAACTGAACACTTGTGTAGCAATAGAAATTTGTTTTCATCTCTCAGTAACTTGTACGATGAGAGATTTGTCGGATTTGCCAATGAAAAGGTTTTCCCTGTAACAGGAGTTGGTCATATAGATTTAAAGTCAAAAATTGAGTCAAAAGTGAGTTGTAATGTGGTATTCAACCCGTCATCAGAAACCACAGTGGCTAAACCAGTTTGTATAAACAAGATACAATGGTGGGGAACGGAGAGAAGAATGAAAAGAAGAACAAGATGAACCAGAATATAATGAGCGAATAGAAATATGTTCACTTATGTTCAAATATGTTTGATATCACCGGGGCTACGTCCCCAATAAAATGCTAACAATTATTTTTACTTGTTGATTTAAGAAGTTGGATGATTATTATTGAAATAATGAATTTAGATTAGATTAGATTATTGAAATGGCGACCGTACCACAAGGTAGGTATGAGAGACGAGTGTAGGATGATTGTGGCGCGGGTGTAGCTTTTGTCTGACTGAGGCAGATATGTTCCTTATACCGAACTATTAATTAATAGCCCAAGTCCATCGCTCAAAACTATCACATTTACATATTCAATAAGAATTGGCAGGTGGAGACATCTGTCGTGAGTTTAGTGTACTTGTTCGACACAATCGCCTACGAGACCGTCTTGCCCTCTGGGGGCAAACAACCGAAACTGCTCTCGTAGTACACGAGCCTGCCACCGGGCAGGTCTATAACCAAGTAAGCGCTTTCTACTCCTAGGCACTGATTGTCCGAGCCGGCTAACGCGCTACGCCGACGAGCGTAACGTTCTAGCCATTCGGAAGTGCTAGGGTTCGAATCCCGACCATGAGCAATCCCAATTTGGCTTGCAAATGTGTGGTAAAGCGGAGTGGAGGGCCCACCTTAAATAAACGGTGACCGGCTTGGGTGGAAGTTGACGGCATTTGTAGGCTTAATTGGGATTGCAGTGGACACCTGTTTTGCCTTTGTGGCTAGTGGTTATAAGCGGGGGGCATGTTTTAAGCTTTTTTTGTTTAAACTTTGATATTTCAAGAAGATATTAGGAATTATTTTTATGTTACAGTTAAGAGTAAAAACCTTGCCACTTCTAGGGTTAATAGCCCAAGTCAATGGCATACCTAAGAGACCTACAGTTTAACATGGAATCCAAACCACTGCCTCTGAATTATGAACGGGTTTAATAATTATGAGGACAGGTCTTTGCGGATTAACGTAGTATTCAATAGTGCGGACATTAATATACACAAGATAACACTAGATTAGATTATTGAAATGGCGACCGTACCACAAGGTAGGTATGAGAGACGAGTGTAGGATGATTGTGGCGCGATCTTGTAGCTTTTGTCTGACTGAGGCTGATATGTTCCTTATACCGAACTATTAATTAATAGTCCAAGTCCATCGCTCAAAACTATCGCATTTACATATTCAATAAGAATTGGCAGGTGGAAGCATCTGTCGTGAGTCTAGTGTACTTGTTCGACACAATCGCCTACGAGACCGTCTTGCCCTCGGGGGCAAGCAACCGTACTGCTCTCGTAGTACACGAGCCTGCCACCGGGCACAGGTCTATAACCAAGTAAGCGCTTTCTACTCCTAGGCACTGATTGTCCGAGCCGGCGAATCCCGACCATGAGCAATCCCAATTTGGCTTGCAAATGTGTGGTAAAGCGGAGTGGAGGGCCCACCTTAAATAAACGGTGACCGGCTTGGGTGGAAGTTGACGGCATTTGTAGGCTTAATTGGGATTGCAGTGGACACCTGTTTTGCTTTTGTGGCTAGTGGTTATAAGGAGGGGGGCGTGTTTTAAGCTTTTTTTGTTTAAACTTTGATATTTCAAGAAGATATTAGTAATTATTTTTAGCATTATTTTTTCCCATATTCAATAAGAATTGGCAGGTGGAGCATCTGTCGTGAGTTTAGTGTACTTGTTCGACACAATCGCCTACGAGACCGTCTTGCCCTCTGGGAACAAACAACCGAAACTGCACTCGTAGTACATGAGCCTGCCACCGGGCAGGTCTATAACCAAGTAAGCGCTTTCTACTCCTAGGCACTGATTGTCCGAGCCGGCTAACGCGATACGCTGACGAGCGTAACGTTCTAGCCATTCGGAAGTGCTAGGGTTCGAATCCCAACCATGAGCAATCCCAATTTGGCTGGCAAATGTGTGGTAAAGCGGAGTGGAGTGGACTTCCACTTGGGTGGAAGTTGACGGCATTTGTAGGCTTAATTGGGATTGCGGTGGACACCTGTTTTGCCTTTGTGGCTAGTGGTTATAAGCGGGGGGCATGTTTTAAGCTTTTTTTGTTTAAACTTTGATACTTCAAGAAGATCTTAGTAATTATTTTTATGTTACAGTTAAGAGTAAAAAGCTTGCCACTTCTAGGGTTAATAGCCCAAGTCAATGGCATACCTAAGAGACCTACAGTTTAACATGGAATCCAAACCACTGCCTCTGAATTACGAACGGGTTTAATAATTATGAGGACAGGTCTTTGCGGATTAACGTAGTATTCAATAGTGCGGACATTAATATACACAAGATAACACTACACCCACCGACCATCGCTCAAAACTATCCACAATTCGTGACTGGATTCGTAGCGGGATTTCAGGACGATGCCACCGTCCCAGTCAAATTACTACTGTCTATGTGAAAATAGCCATTTATAGTTTATTTAAATATAATTTTTTTAAAGGATATTTTAATTAACAACAAAACATATATAGTTTTATTGAATGTTGTATTTTTTTGTATTTGAGTTAGGGGAGAAAGTATGTGTAAGTCCACTGATACCATTTTATTATTACAGTATATATAAATAAAATGGAAAAAGCTATCGATATCGTTTGAAAGTTACAACCTGTTAACGCCCGATACGAGACTGCTCGTCCTCAGACCTCACGATGGTCTGCAGCTGCAGCGTCTCTACCTGACCTGTAGTTTGGAATAACATTGTTGTAACAACACCGATAGTTTCAGAATCTGTAAAAATTACAGACACGAATTTGTAATATTACATTTAGTTCAATAGTGAAACAATTATAAGCAACACATTATAACAACAGTTAATTCTACAATATTTAGAATTTAATAGCCGAGAAGGCGATTCTGTCATCAACATAGACTTTGTGCATGTAATGAAGAAAAACGAAGCCACTTTAAGAAATTAGCAACAATTAATTGCAGGTCTTAGGGAGTGCCATGCCAACGAGTCACAAAAGCTCAAGAAAACATTTTGAATAGAATCAAGCATATACCTAAAGGTTAAGGGAAAACCTCCAAATAATTATGTAGAATTAAATTATTAACAACATTTGAAGGTCGACGTTTGAAAGTTTTTGTCCTCAGTGGTAGAGTGGTAGAACTGCGGTAGACGCGTTGCAAAGCTGGTCTAAACTTGTAGGCTCACGAGTGGGAATCTGCCTAGCACTAGGCTATGTTCTCTAGGCTGATCACTGTGATTATTGCTAGATTATAGACCTTCTGACTACAGTGGTAACACCGGATGGCTGATGGACCGTTTAAATTTGTGCTTAGTCTAAGAAAAACTATATCATAGTGATTAATTGTATGCGTCACTGGATTATTATCTTCATTATATAAGGCCAAGTTTCAGTCTCCTACTGCGTATGATTGTATCAAACTAAATAAACTGATAGTAGAAAAGGTTGCGAAATGTTACAAACGTTTGTTCAAAATTAATACTATGAGGTTATTTTTCGAATGTACGTACGTAAGGTAGAGCCAAATCGTAATAGAGTTGAATTTAAAATTTATAACATTAATTTGATAGATGCTTGTTCTGGACTAATAGGTTTTAAGTATGGAATTCAAGAGGAGCTAACAGGGGTGGATTCAGCAAAAAGGGGGGATTTTAAAAGGGGGTCCTAGCCCAAATTATTATTGTACTTTTGAAAATAATACAAGATGGAGGGATTTCTGAGGGATTTCCCTGTAATCCCAGTACCTTCCCCTGTATCTTCCCTCCTGTAGCCGTGTCTTGCAAGCCCAACCTTACTGTAGCACATAGACACTACAGAGCCTTCTGGGCGGCACTCGTGGCCAGCGCCCCCCAGTAGCGGTCTATCAGCATCTTTGCCGGCCACCTGCCGCTGAGCCGCATATTATACAAATTGAGTCTCGCAAATCTGTCTGCCAACTCTATTAATATTGCTATTAACTGTGTTTATCTGTATATAATTTAATTTTGAAATTACAGTCTTCCTGTTTCACAAAATATTCAATTTGCTGTTTTTGGCTTGTATTGACTGGAACATATTCCGAACTTTTGAATGATAATAATGACTATTCTCCTAAATAATATAAATTTAAGTCATAAATTATTGTTAACAACACAAATAGAATATCATGAATATTTCTTTAAAATATTTGAATTATTTAATACATACTGGACAATAACTCAATTACTTTTTGCTGATCTTGATATCCCAACAAGAAAGAGCCAAAAACAAACAGTTATAAACAATTTATTATCAATGAGAAAGTATTTTTTATATACATTGTATTGCTTAACTATCTATATATATATAATTTAATATTTTATTAAAAATAGGAGGCCACTGAATGAGACCGTCCCGAACAATACAAAGGTCCGGGAAGGTTTCATCCAATGACTCATTTGTAAATAAACTCCAGTGGGGGAGCATCATCTTGCTGGAAAATAATGTCAGGTTGGAATGCCTCTGATTGAGGATAGGCGTAGTTTTCAAGCATGTCGAGGTACACTTTTCCAGTAACTGCTTGCTCATGAAACAAAAAGGGGCCTATTAACAAGTCAAAACCAATTCCACACCAGACATTCACTTTGGGACTGTCTCTCACGTGTTCACTAACAAAATTATGTATTTTTGATTCCCAGATCCTTACATTGTCTGTTTACATGTCCAGAAGTGTGGAAGGTGGTCTCATCAGAAAAATAATTCTTTTCAAAAACTGATCATCTCGAGAAACATTATCTAGCATGTCGACGTTATTTTCGACATGCTAGTATTCCGTAAAGATACGGAGCCGTTTGTCATTTGGTTTCAACTCTTGCAAAACTTGAATCTTATATGCTCGAAAGTTTGTGAAAAACTCGGTGAATACTAGACTTTGATCAAATTAATTCACGTTGAGCAGTTCGAAGTAACTTTCTTGGATCTTGAAGGTATGCATCTCGAATGTTGTTGACAGCTTCATTCGGTAGTTGGGACCTGCCGTAGCCTTTATGGGTAATGTTTCCAGAATCCATGAACTGCTTGTACCAATAATAGATGATGGAGGATGGTTGTAAACAGATCGAAATCTTCGTTGTAGACGAACTACAGATTTCATCTCAATAAACGATATAGCACACTGTGCTCTCAATTCAACATCCATAATGTAATGTTTTGAAAAATTAAGTGTGCAAATTACAATGAACAGCTGATTATTTTTCATTGATACCATCAAAAACTGAAAGACTCCAGCTACAAAATGAGCTACATTTGAATTTCCTACGACCCTCAGTACCATGTATATTAAACTTTATTTTTGATCCTATTAAAAAGACTAGTTAACAGTATTGAACTCGTTAATTCCACTTCCATAATTGGATCAATCCAAGGTAAATAAAAAAAATAGCTTATCAGTTGACACAAAATATATATTAAAACATAACAGGAGTTAAAACATAACAGGGAAACATAACAACTCCGCTCGACTTAGTTTACTTGTCGGGTGGGTTTCACAAAACCGAGTTTTCACTACGCCGAGTAAGGCTAAAAATCTAATAAATATCAAAATTTCACTACGCCGAGGATTCACAAAACCGAGTAAGGGGCTGAGTATCGTCCGCTCAAGAAGTGAGTTCGCACCAAGAGCACGTCGGCCGGCAGGCCAACGACACGCAGTATCATGCGCTTTGAAGGCATTCACTGCCTGAAATCTGTGTAAATGACATTATTGATCTAATAACTTAAGCTACTTTATACTGTTTTAATATATTATACAAAAATAAAATTGTCCATGGATGAATGTTAAAAAGAGAATTATAGAAAATAGTAAACTAAAATAATTGTGTGCTCCAAAGCAGAGAAAAATTTGATTTTTTATAAGAACGATTTTTTTATTTAGAACAATTCAGTTTTTTCTTGCCTGTAAAAAATAGAACTTATCATAATAACAAGCTATAAGTTATTGATAAAAGAAAATTTTCTGGAGATTACTATTCTCTGGAGATGATTGTATGCTCCAAAGCAGGCCCCTGTATACCCTGAATTTTAATCAATATTTTAAAAAAGGGTACTGCGTTTCAAATGTTTATGAACTTGGAAACAATTAAAATATATTAATATATTTTAGCTATACAAAACGGCGAATAGCACTTGAAACACTAGAAACAACATAGGATTTGTATTTAATACATTTTTGGGATCTTATGGTTTTAAAGAATCATAAAGCTCTAAAAATTATTTTAATTCGCAACATTTTATTAACTAAATGTATTAACTATTATTAACTTATTTTTATTAACTAAAATATAAACTATTAACTATTTATTATTAAATCTTCAATATAAATTATGTGTCACGCGTTATGTTCACTACACGACTGGACAGCGAGTGCCTGCAAAGCACGTAATACTGCACGCTATACAGGCTTCTACAGTCACTTCTAGAGCGGACGGTACCCAGCCCCTTACTCGGTTTTGTGAAACTCGGTTTAGTGAAACAGTTGAATTTTATAACGTACTCGGTTTTGTGAAACCTCGGCGTAGTGAAATTTCGATATTTATTAGATTTTTAGCCTTACTCGGCGTAGTGAAAACTCGGGTTTGTGAAACGCTCCCTTCTAGTCGCCTCCTAAGCTGATCCACATGTCTCTTAGTTGTATAACCATCCTCCACCTCTACAATGTAGGCCTACATGACTCTTCCGATTCTTCTCTTTATACCCTCTTTCTTCCATCTCTGTCATAATAAATACGGATAAGAACGTCTTCTCCCATTCGGAATACTGTACAGAGGAGTTTCCCTCGTCGGCTGTGTCTATATCTTGTCTGGTCTCCTCGATGGTGGATAGATAATATCTAGTATCGTCTTTATATTTCTTCCTAACATCATTTCAGTGATAACATCAATTAGTGATACTGATTACCCTTTAGTTAGTATAGCATCTGACTAGTTAGTGACAGCATCAGTTATTTTAACACGAGCAGTTAAAGTAACTGATGCTATATTGTTTATGAATGGGGCTTACAAAATTTATGTCACTTAAATTCTTAACCTAAAAAAGAAAAAAATAGTGAGAAACAACGATTAATAGAAAATTTCTAACAATATAAAACATACAATGTATAGTTTTAACTTATCGCAGAGAAACTTCGATCAAGTATAAATTGGATTTCCCTTGGATGGTTGAAGGGCCGACTGGAGCATGAAGATAACCAGCTGTTGAAACTTTGGGCTTTAACTCAATCAGTCCCTGGTGGCGGCGGTATGGCGTTGAGAGAGGGGGGAGTTGGGGGGCTTTCAGGCTTAGCTCGTGATACTGTGACTGCAGTGGATTCACTCATGGATAAACATTAATTAAAACGGTTATCGCTGTTACAGTGGGCGCTTAACAGGTTCACCTATGCCCCATTCAGTGGAATGCTCGCGTGTGTTTTGATTTGTAGTTTTCAATTAATTATAGGCGTGTGTGAACACTGAAATGGTATTTGAAGATGAGCTTTGTTCTAATAGAATCACAGATAATTTTTAAAGTTAACGTTTAACGTGTATACAGTTCAAATCAAACACCTGGTTTCTTAATTCACATCGTATCTTATTTAAATAAATGCTTAGCAAACAAGCATTATGTAACTTTGGAATACCGTGGGCTCTCTCAAATAACATGCTGAAAACGCAGTATGGTAAACACCATGGACAGTAAATTTAACTCTTCTCTAGTTGGCTAAACTGTATATAACAACATAGTACCTGGTGACCGAGCTTTGCTCGGATAGAATAAGACATGTTTTTACAAGTTAATTAGCAAAATTAAAACAAATTTCCTGCTCAATGAAAACATTTATGTGGTTTAAATAAAACCGTTTTCATACCCCTTAATTAATATGGCATAAATACTGAACAAAAATATAGCCCTCGGGTGGGGATCCAACACGCGACCTTGAGTACGTGAGATCTGAGCACTATTAACTGAGCTACGGCGTCGGCCAAGTTGTCCTCGTCGTTTAAGAGTTTTTGGCCAACCTCAATTGTTTTAGCTAATATTATACTGAATTTAAATGTCCATACAGTTTGTTATTATTATCCTGTGATCAACTGATTTTGCTAGAAAAGGAATGAGGATTGAAAAGCAAAAGAGAAATTTAATTTACACCAGTTAATTGGTTTGTTACAGTGGCTTCAAGCAAAAGAATGAATATGTTTTCTTTCAAAACACAAAAGATTTTGGAAATAATTTTCTCTGCTTTTATTTCGCACAGTTATTTTACCCTTTAGTTTTTACAAATTGTTTAGTAATTTGATTATTTTTTCATTTATTACATACATAAAATAAATATTAATGCAAAACCTCTATTCACATATTGTTTGCAACCATCTTCAATCAACAACTCTGTCAAACGGTTATAAACAGATGTTTTGATTTGTATTGTTTACATTTGATTCTCCATAAGCGTAATGTTAATTTTTTAGATTTTAAACTTAATATTACAAGAAAACAAGAATTTTCCTTGACATTAGACCTATCTAGAACTTATTTTCTACTCAGAAATTAGTTGGTCAGTACCAACCTATAACAAATCTGACTGAAAATATTTTATTGTTCTAAATGTGGCTCTTTCAAATTGACGTGTTCTTAAGTCTATGGATGCGAGGACAAAATAAACCTCAATATGCACGTACAGGTAAATTTTTTTTCCAACAGGGAAATTTTTAGGTTCATTATCAAATTAGCTAGAAATAAAGAAGTAAAGTAATTTTAAATTAGTCGGACGTTATAGCGAATTTTCCATATGGAAGTAGCTATTACCGTAGGTCCCATAGCAAGATCTATGGGACTATGTTTTGAGGTGGCTAGAGACAAAAAAAATAGTCGGTAAAGGTTGTACATATGTATATATATATATATTTATATGTGTGTGTGTGTGTGTGTGTGTGTGTGTGTGTGACCGTGAACACGATAACTCGTAAAATGGTCCGATCCCAAATTTTGTAGAGATGTGTATTCCTACATTTAATCGAGCGAGTTCGTAATCTAGATATATCGGTTAATCGGGTGGGGTATTTTTGGGGGGTTATACTTCAAAAACGGGGATTTCGATTCGGGGATTTCACATGTAATTTTTAAAATTTAATTAAATAATTTAATTTAATTAGTATATCACTAATTAAAATATTTTTGGTGAGTTTCCTTCTTGTTTGAAAACTGCCATTTTATTCCCAATCTTTAAGCAGCGAAACAAAGAAAAATATTATTTACAAATTTTCCTGTAATTATATATATAATATTTTTCTTGTAAAACAAAATAGTTTTTCTGGTATTGGTATTTCTCTTATGTCCTGTAAACTTTGGTCCGTGATAAGTAGTGTTTAATTTTGTTTAAGAACCTAAGCTATGATTATTTGAGTGTGCAGCGGTCCTATCTCTCTGAGTGTGTCAGTATATTAAATTTTGACAAGTTTATTCCACACGAGCGTAAGCCAAGGGGATGAATCATTTGTTTCACACTAATATAAACAACATTGCGTTTATTATAAATCTACTATGATAACTGTTAACTGTAACCATATGTAATATTCACATGTGAAATCATCAGTTAACCTTAATTGTGTGAAATAAATCTATTTAAAGAAAACCTTATGGGAGAACAAGTTCATTTTTTATCGATTTATATTGATGAAAATTGTCATATTATGGATTTTTAAATTCTCTGAGTATGCAGGTCTGCTGTAACGGGGTATATTATTACAATTTAGTCAATTAGAATAGTTAATAGTAAAAATGCCTACTTTCAGTGTTTTTCACTCACAACAGCAAACCTGCATAGTCCTTCCTATGTTAATCTTAAAGGCGAATAGGCAAACTCTCCTATTTATCATTGATTAAACTTGTTATTCTATTACTATTGACATTTCACAATCAATAAGATTTGGAAATTCGCAGGACGCAGAACTGCTGCGACGGGGTATTGTAGACTTTGCTGTAGGCCTACTGCCGTTCTCATGTCAACTTAGGATACTAATAACCGAACAATTCTTAAGATTGTAATATATATTTGTTTGTGATTGATTGATTTGATCATTTTCTTTCTTTTTAGCGAATTTCCCATAGGGAAGAAGCTATTACCGTAGGTCTCATGGCAAGAGTTAAGCCCGAGACCATGTTATTTTTTCTTCTTTAGGTGCCCAGAGACCAAAAACCATAGTCGTTAAAATTTGTATATATATATATATATATATATATATGTTATATGTATATATATATAAACATTTTAACGATATAATAATATATAATATATATATATATATATTTAATATTTATATTTAATATATAATATATATATTATATATATATAATATATATATTATATATATATATATATATATATATATATATGTGTGTGTGTGTGTGTGTGTATGTCTGTGAACACGATAACTCTCGTAAAAATGGTCCGATCGAGACCAAATTTGGTAGAGACGTGTATTTCTACAAATGCTCGGACGAGTTCGTAAACCAGACATATCGGTCAATGGGAACGGGTAGTTTGGAAGGGTTTTGTACCCCAAAATGGGGTTTTTTTGCGTTTTTCACATGTAATTTTTAAAAATTTCTAATTTTATATTTCACCATTGGAATCAGCTTAAAAAACTACACAATTAAGTTCCTTAAACTTTTTCTCTATCTTAAACGGTTACCGAAATATAAAAAAATCTAAACACAGTACGTTGTATTTTGAGGCTCCAATGTTAATCTTATGGAGGATTAGGAAAAATTAATTTTCCACTTATTATCTAATATTTTTTGATGAAACTTGATATTTAGCTTTATGTGGTTGAGATCCATACATTTGTGCTAAAAAATCATAGTTTATGTGTTTATCATGGCAGCAAACCTGCATACTCTTTTCCCATGTTAATCATATGGAGATTAGGCAAACTCCTTTATTTATGGACAGATGTTGATAAACGTTGGTATAAATGTTAAAAATAAAATTTTTGATGGTATACTTTCAGTGTTCCTCACAGCAGCAAACCTACTCACTCTTTCCCATTTTAATCTTATGGAGAATAGGCAAATAATTCCCATGTTTATCGACAGATTTTGACCAAACTTGTCACATATTATAATTATTATATTATTGATTTGGAAATTCGCTGAGTACGCAGGTCTGCTGCGACGGGGGTATTTAAGGTTTAATAAGCTATGTATCGTAACATTTTTTGTAACCTCCTGGATTTCGTGAAGTTTGTCTTTGAAAATTTTAAATGGCCGCCATTTCATAATTTACTGTATTGAAAAAATAACTTTTTCTGGGTTTAGAAACGTATACTAGAAAAGCTCCACACACAATTTTAGATTATTGCATCACTCTATTGTTTAATTACAAATTTGGATGTGTAAAAAATGGCGGATATCGGCTAAATGTAGTAAAAAAATACATTTGAACAATTTTTATTTGCAGTATTTAACTACAGTAGAAAATAGTTCCATGCAGGTCTAGCTAGTCATGGAATGTTTGTGACACTCTGTATATCACTATAAAATAAGATTGTTTTGTTTTAGTACATTACAGTAATTTTAGTCAGCCATAAATGTATTTCTCTTGTAATATTATGCCTGAGTAAATGTGTTACTGTTCCAGATAAAATGCTGGACGAGTTTCCCTCCGACACTACGCGCGGTGCGTTGGCGTGGAGTGATCAGTCTCACAACACAAGCCACGTCAATTGCCGGCGGCTTAACCCGTCAAAGCCATCGCTGCAGTATCGTCGTCTACCACCGGCTCTTACGTGTGTTGATTACGTAACACGTCGCATTACCTGTCGAATACGACTCCCCAGATGTCATCGGACGTTAGTGGTTTTAAGCACGTTTCAAACGAATATTCGATTTTCGTCTTAAGCCGGTAAGCCATTTTTGATGACACGCGCGAGTGCGAGGGTGCGAGTTCGTCTTGTTTCATTAAATTTGTTGCAATAACTCAATCCTCTTTTATTAATGTGCTCGTTACATTTTACCCTGTCAAATGTTTTTTAACAGGCGCGTCCGCTCAAACCGAGATGATCAGGATTTAAACTCGTGCTCGGTTTCTTTGATAAATAAAATGAAATCCAAGATGCATTTAATATTATTACTACTGGTAATACTACTACTGATAGTATGTTTTAGTTTGTGCAATTATAATAGATATCACAATAAAATATACAAATAATAATTATTGTATATGTATATATTATCAATATTATTTGTATTTATTACAATAATTCCTGGAATAATTATGATCATTGTAATTAATAAAGCCCTCCATTCCTTCATTGACTAAAAATACCACTGATTTCGATAGTGAAATTTGCATTATAAACTACAAAAACAAATAGTAGGGTCTACGTTTTAGTACTCAATGTGCCTCAATTGATTTTTCTCTTCTACCATGACAAGGTTGGTATATTTTGTTTTTGTATTTGTTAAGGCGGAAAACTTTGATGGAAAGTGATTTAAAACTTTGAATCATAATAAAATGATTTACAACTGAAACAAACTTCTTCATTAGGTCTAGTTGCTGATATAATCTAAAACTATCCTCATTTCAAAAGTGGGGCCCCTCGAAATAGGATTGTTAATAAGGAGATCTTGACAAGGGATAGAATTACAGTCAAACAATACAAACACACAAACCCATCGAGCAAACAAACCTTTAATTGTTTCCTTTGTTTTAAGCCAACGAATCCCATTTGTGATTAGTTTCGGGACCGGTTTTATTAATATTGGAGCCGCGGAGGCTACATTAAAAACAATTTGGACGTTTCCCGCCTAGACCAACAAATTACCGATCTGATAGAGCGCTCTCTAATTGGCGCCAATATTTTAGAAGTCTTTGATAAAACAGCGCGTCTCTAGATCCACTCGCCTTACGCTTCCGTTTTCCGGCCGCCATGTTGGATTCAATTGATTGTTGGTTAATCCAATGTTAATTTTAAGTATTAAATGTATATTGGTTCTACCAACATTTCAGAACTGTGCGTTTAAGTGAAATTTCTTAAAGAAAAATAATATTTTTCTGGAAATAAATAAATTATTTATCTAGACCTCAGCTAGCTTTTGATGAGGTCCATTATTAGCCAACAACCGGTACATGTATTGGTTTATTTTGTTTGAAAACATTAAACTATAAATTATATTATTATTAAAATATAATTTATTACGATATCAATATATTCATGCTATTGTTGTTTTTAAATTTAGAAAAAAATATATTTCATTGTTATTGTTTTTTTTAGATTTTAGAGCAGTACGGACTCTAAAATCCGTCGTGCAAAGCAGTTTTTGCTCAATCGAGCATTCATCGCGTCCTTATTGGATGGCGAGTAATGAATAAGTAATGCTTGGACCAACTCGAGTGTGAGTGTTTTAAATGGAGAACGACAAGCGTTTAAAGAACTCCGGCATTTTTGACGGAAATTAAACCGGTTCTCATTAAAAGCGTTTGGATCAGTCTACAAGTATTTACCGGGACAATTTGAGGAAAGTACGCCAAAATGGCAGCTGGGACAAAACTTACTCTACGGCAGCAGCACCTGCGAGCCACTGCGTCTTGATAAATCGCTAAATCACTCATTATTTTAAAATTTCTCTTGTATTTTTTAACGTAAGATTCAGCTGTTTATGAATATCGATTCTACATACTGATGATAAATAATAATTTAATGTGAAGATTAGATTTAGATTGGAATTTCCATATTTTTAATAACAAGTTAAAACCCCATAATTGATCCCGTGGCAGCATAAAGCGTCTTCAGTGAATTTCCATCGATAGATATAACAATTATTGGCCGTAATAGTATAAACTAAGCTTGATTATGTGTTAAGACTCCCCTAAGAAATTTTATTCAATTAGATCTATTCTAGATCTAGATCTATTCTCTATGATATTAACATCTGAAATGGGTATATTTCTGTCATCAGAATACCTACATCAATATCATAATAAATGTAATTGGATTTTTCTTTAAACATTGGTTATGTATTACCCTGACAGAAATGAAGTTTAACAGAATTGTAACAGATACAAGACACAGAAAATAGGAAATGGGCCACAGGGCATGGGAAACAGGATACAGGACATGGGAAACAGGAAACCGGACATGGGAAACAGGGCACAAGGAATAGGAAACAAGGCACAGGGCATGGGAAACAGGGCACAGGGCATGGGAAACAGGGCACAGGGCATGGGAAACAGGCCACAGGGCATGGGAAACAGGGTACAGGACATGGGAAACAGGGTACAGGACATGGGAAACAGGGTACAGGGCATGGGAAACAGGGTACAGGGGATGAGAAACAGGGCACAGGGCATGGGAAACAGGCCAAAGGCATGGGAAACAGGGTACAGGGCATGGGAAACAGGGTACAGGGCATGGGAAACAGGGCACAGGGAATGGGAAACAGGGCACATGGTATAGGAAACAGGACACAGGACATGGGAAACAGGGTACAGGGCATGGGAAACAGGGCACAGGGCATGGGAAACATGGCACAGGGCATGGGAAACAGGGCACAGGGCATGGGAAACAGGGCACAGGGCATGGGAAACAGGCCACAGGGCATGGGAAACAGGTCACAGGGCATGGGAAACAGGGTACAGGGCATGGGAAAGAGGCCACAGGGCATGGGAAACAGGGCACAGGGCATGGGAAACAGGGCACAGGGCATGGGAAACAGGCCACAGGGCATGGGAAACAGGGTACAGGGCTTGGGAAACAGGCCACAGGGCATGGGAAACAGGCCACAGGGCATGGGAAACAGGCCACAGGGCATGGGAAACAGGGCACAGGGCATGGGAAACAGGGCACAGGGCATGGGAAACAGGCCACAGGGCATGGGAAACAGGCCACAGGGCATGGGAAACAGGGTACAGGGCATGGGAATCAGGGTACAGGGCATGGGAACCGGGTACAGGACATGGGAAACAGGGCAAAGGGTTTGGGAAACAGGACACAGGGCATTGGAAACAGGCCACAGAGCTTGGGAAACAGGACACAGGGCATGGGAAACAGGGTACAGGGCATGGAAAACAGGGTACAGGGCATAGGAAACTGGGCGCAGGGCATGGGAACCGGGTACAGGACATGGGAAACAGGGCAAAGGGTATGGGAAACAGGACACAGGACATTGGAAACAGGCCACAGGGCTTGGGAAACAGGACACAGGGCATGGGAAACAGGGCACAGGGCATGGGAAACAGGGCACAGGGCATGGGAAACAGGTACAGGGCATGGGAACCGGGTACAGGACATGGGAAACAGGGCAAAGGGTATGGGAAACAGGACACAGGACATTGGAAACAGGCCACAGGGCTTGGGAAACAGGACACAGGGCATGGGAAACAGGGCACAGGGCATGGGAAACAGGTACAGGACATAGGAAAGAGAGCACAGGGCATGGGAAAAAGGGCACAGGGCATGGGGAACAGGACACAAGGCATGGGAAAGAGAGCACAGGGCATGGGAAACAGGGCACAGGGCATGGGAAACAGGACACAAGGCATGGGAAATATGGCACAGGGCATGGGAAACAGGCCACAGGGCATGGGAAACAGGGCTTAGGGCATGGGAATCAGGGCACAGGGCATGGGAAACAGGCCACAGGGCATGGGAAACAGGCCACAGGGCTTGGGAAACAGGGCTTAGGGCATGGGAATCAGGGCACAGGGCATGGGAAACAGGCCTCAGGGCATGGGAAACAGGGCTTAGGGCATGGGAATCAGGGCACAGGGCATGGGAAACAGGCCACAGGGCATGGGAAACAGGCCACAGGGCTTGGGAAACAGGCCACAGGGCATGGGAAACAGGCCACAGGGCATGGGAAACAGGCCACAGGGCTTGGGAAACAGGCCACAGGGCATGGGAAACAGGCCACAGGGCATGGGAAACAGGCCACAGGGCTTGGGAAACAGGCCACAGGGCTTGGGAAACAGGCCACAGGGCTTGGTAAACAGGGCACAGAGCTTTGGAAACACAGGACACAGTGGGAGGATTTAATGTTATCTCCGGTTCTGTCAAGACACCAAGGCGAGGCTATGCCACCCCTTCAATTAGATGGAATGGGTGAGACGAGGTCACGCCATTCCACTTCATAGTGCTTTTATTTTCATTTTATTTTTACAATCATACTTATTCCAATTCAATGTTAAAAAGATGATATACAAGAAACATATTTGAATTATAATCAGAAATAAAAAATAAATTAGATTTTTAAAAAGTAGTTTAAAGTAAATGAATAATTTTTATAACGCCCGCTTCATCAATGATGTCTTGGGGGAACCGTTTCAGCGAATTTCCCATAGGGAGGAAGCTGTTACCGTAGGTCTCAAGGCAAGACTTAAGTTAAGCCCGGGATCATGTTTTTTTTGTATTTAGGTGCCTAGAGGCCAAAAACAATAATCGTTATAATTTTTATCTATATATAAAAATGAATGTATGTATGTATGTATGTATGTCCTTTATGCGTTTCCAAACTACTCATCCGATTGCCATGAAAGTTTAGGAAGTTGCTCTATATATGTGTCCGGAAAGGTTTTAGTGAAAAAAATATTTCGTAATCTCCATAAGTTTCCTTTTAGGCGTTTTAAATTTCTAATGTTAATCTTATAATGAAAGTTTGTTTACAAATGTTCTACAATAGTTTTCAATTTGCAATTAGCGGTGGTGTTGCATTATTTGTTAAAAGAAGCCTTAAGCATGATGGAATATTTTTACCACGTCTACGTTTGAAGCGGTGGGCCTTAAACTCAGTTTGCAAAATGGGCAAATTGTGAAAATTATCTCTGCATACAAATCACCAAACCGACGATTTTGCCAACAGGACCTGTTGAATATATTCAATGGTAACAATCCTATCTTTGTTCTAGGAGATTTAAATTGCAAACATCAATTCTGGGGTTGCCGCGTAAACAATCGGAATAGAGTTCGCCTTTTAAACTTCATTAATCAAAGCGATTTAAATATATCGACTCCTACTGAGCCCACACACTATCTCTGTCATCTTACACTCAATTCTCATTCATACTTGGCTTAAAATACCTACCTTGGTGTATGGTCGCCATTTCAAATAATCTAATCAATCTGGCAGAACATTTTGGTAAAATACGTAAGTACTACGTTAATTTTAGCTTGCAAATGTATTCATATTTGATTTAACATTTAGGAGACTACAAACTCTAGTTATGTCCCCACCCTCGGAATTTATAAAACGGAAAAATCTAATACCTACAAATGCCGTATGTAATATTTTAGCATAGATGGGTCCAATAAAAGATGTTTAATAATCTATGAATCCCCCTTTATTTTATTATAATTGCGTACCGGTACCTCGAATTTGCCGGACCTGTTATATAGCTTTACATTGCAGTTTCATGGTGAAAACCAAACTTGCTTTTTAGATAATATAAAAACGTAACTTTGAAAAGAAACTAGAGCCAAACCAAAGAGTAGAACATGATAATTTTTTCTCTTTGGTATTGGTTATACGATCATAATAGCATTCGATTTTAACAACAAACAATCTAACCTCAATCGCTCAACCTCCGTTGCATTCTAAAATGGCGAATCGGACTGTGAAGGATGCGAAGTCTGTGCGTGGTACAAATCCTCAGTATTTAATCGAAAAAATAATAAGATCGAGAATTTACGATAGTAAGTATTGGAAAGAAGAATGTTTTGCATTGTCAGCAGAGCTTGTGGTAGACAAGGCGATGGAGTTACGGTTCATCGGGGGTGTATTTGGTGGGAACATCAAACCTACTCCTTTTTTGTGTTTAACATTGAAAATGTTGCAAATTCAACCCGAAAAAGATATTATTGTTGAGTTTTTAAAAAATGAAGATTTTAAATATGTGCGTGCCCTAGGAGCTTTTTACATGAGGTTAGTTGGCACATCAATAGATTGTTACAAATATCTGGAACCTTTGTATAATGACAGTCGAAAGTTAAGGCGTCAAAATAGGCAAGGGCAGTTTGAGTTGGTGCACATGGATGAGTTTATTGATGAGTTGTTGACGCAAGAAAGAGTGTGTGATGTAATTTTACCTAGAATTCAAAAGCGACATGTCCTCGAAGAAAACAATGAGATAGAAACCAAGGTTTCTGCTCTTGATGATGACCTAGAAGATGGTATGGAAGAATCAGGTGATGAAGAAGAAGATGAACCGGAACCTGTGGCTGATAAGTATGCATTAACTCCAGCAGATTCTCACCGTTCAAAGAAAAGAGAAGAGAGAAGATCACCTACTAGACGAGGAAGATCAGCAGATCGAGAAAATGCTAAAGAACGTGATAGAAGGCATAGAGAAAAGGATAGAGATAGAGACCGTGATAGGGGTAAACCTGAAAAGGAGAGACATAGGGATCGTGAAAGAAGCCGAAGCAGAGAAAAGGATAGACGTCACCGATCTAAGACCCCAGTTAGATCAAGCCATAGAGATAAAGAAAGGGAACGAGATCGTGATAAAAAGGGAAGGAGAGAACGTGAAGATAGGGGATATGACCGAGAACAGGATAGAACTTTTGATCGAGATCATGATAGAGGCTATGATAGAGATCATGACAGGGGATATGAAAGGGAACATGAAAGAGGCTATGACAGGGAGTATGAAAGAGATACAAAGCGAAAAGACAGAGATCGTGATAGAGACAGACTTCGATACTAGGCCTGATCTTCATAGTCATTGTAAATATTTGCCTACCTACTATTTTATATGTCATTAAAGTGTAAGTAATACAAACTTAGTCTTTGGCCTATTTCTTAACCAAATTACCTTATTCTAAAGATAGGCTATTACATTTTCTCTCTCTGAATGTGATGTCACTTCTTTAACTGGCTCAAGTAATTCCTGTTCCCTGTATATGTTTCTTCAATTTAACTAGTTTTCATGTTCTAAAACCCTATCCAACCAATCTTAAAGATTAGATTATCATTACGCTATTCATTTATGAATCCACTTGCTGAGTACAATTTAGAAAAAACTTCAACAAGACATTGGAATACAAACTTAAATAGCAATAGGCTACAACAGTTTTTATATTCTTTTAAGTAACATTGATGTAAATGCATGAAAACTTTTTGAAGTTGGAATACTATAATAAAAGCACATGATACGGTACTTCCGTATTATACTGACCACATTCATACATTGTGTTGTATATTCCGTCATCCAGCACTTTGCGGGGTTAAGTTAGGTGGTTTATTGATATTTTGAACTTATTAATATTATTTTACTAAGGAAAACAGACCTAACTTAACTCCGCAAAGTGTTTGTTGTTGGATATATCCTTCATTAAATTGTATGAATGTAGTCAGTATAATATGAAGGTACTTATGACTAGGCTAAATCCTGTGTTTTAAAGTAATTGGCCCCTGTGTAGTAAAAGCGCAGTATTTTGGTTCTTTAATTACATCAATGTACCCTAAAGTTAAACTACACTTAAGTATAAATATTTTCTGCAAAAAGTATCATTACAGGTAACTTGATATTTATAGGTGAAAAATGTACCACAGTAAGTTTAGGTCTATAAACTTTGTAAATAAAAAATTGTAAAACCATGATGTGGTTAGGAAAATGATAAATCTGATTAACAATATGGGAAACACTGGCCTATTTGGTAAAATCCATTTGGGCAAGTATTTATAAACTTAAATAGTAGGGAAGTTAGACCCTAATTAGTATTTTCTTATTCAAATTGATCCCCAGTCTTAAGTTTTAGGAGTAATTTTTTGTTTAATATATTACAGTATTTATTATTATTATTTGGTTATTTTATAGGCCCATACTCATAACGAATTCTCTTTATAAATTAGAAAAAAATATAATTAAATACAAGTTGCCTCACAGAACCATGAACATGAACATGAACAAAGCTAGATAAGAAAGTCTTCCTTAATTAAATATTACTTATAATAGTATAAGTTACTTATCTAGTAGGCTACTCCTTTATAGTAAATGACCAAGAGAATGAATGAAGACATTTAAGTATTAATAATTTTAAATAATAGTATTTTTTAAGTATTTATCAAATGTGGTCAGTATTTTTTAAGTACTTGTCAAAGGTGGTCAAAATAATTTTTTCAGTAGAGGTTTGTAGGGATCCATGCAAACACGCGATATCATTTTTCTTGTTATTCCTCCATGTTTTCCCTCTGAAAATACATTGTTGCTCACCTATAGAAATCAAGAAGGTGGAGAAAATAAATAAAATATATGTAGGATTATTTTATTGGTAGTTAAAACAGGAGGAATAACGAGAAAAATGCTATCGCACGAGTGTTATATCATGTACATGAAGTCCTCCCGTTTGTACATTGGCTAAACAAGCCTGATTCATTCTGAATTTTAAACCCCTAATGTAATTTAATTTAATATGCAGTTTCCAACCATAATCAAATCAAAATAATACGTAAACAAACACATGAGACATGAAAATAAGAGAGTTTAACTTGTTCATGGCTACGTGGACGCAAATGTGTTTATGTTTGTAGTGCATGTTTTCACGTCATATTACAGCTACAAGATAAGAGCTATAACTTTGAAACTTTAAAGCACTAGTCAATAGTAAATTGTATCCAATCCAATACTATAATACGAGCAAGGTTTGTATATATATATATATTATATTGAAATAATTCGACCAAGTACCCTTATAAAACATTTTTATAATGGTTATAAAAATGTTTTATAAGGGTACTTGGTCGAATTATTTCAATATAATAATATTAGTAGCCCTGTTTGATGAAATAAATAGTAAAATATATATATATATATATACATATTTGCACACGGATCTCGAAAACGGCGCCGAGGAATTTCTTTAAATTTTGGAAATAACTAATTTCTGAGTAGAAAATAAGTTCTAGATAGGTCTAATGTCCAGGAAAATTTGTGTTTTCTTGTAATATTAAGTTTAAAATCTAAAAATTTAACATTACGCTTATGGAGAATAAAATGTAAACAATACAAACCAAAACAGCTGTTTATAACCGTTTGACAGTTCTTGATTGAAGACTGCAGGGAACAATAGGCCTATAGAGGTTATGCATTAATATTTATTTTATGAATTAAATAAATGCAAAATTATCAGGTTACTAAACAATTTGTAAAAACTTAAGGATAACATAGCTGTGCGAAATAAAAGCAGAAAAAAGTATTTCCAAAATCTTCTGTGTTTTGATAGAAAACGTATTCGTTGTATTGCTTGAAGCCAATGTAACAAACCAATTAATTGATGTAAATTAAATTTCTCTTTTGCTTTTCAATCCTCATTCCGTTTATAACAAAATCAGTTGATCACAGGCTAATAATAAGGGTATGGCTAATTAAACAGTTAATGATCGGCTTTGGCTAAAAGACGTTAAACGGCATCGCTCAATTGACTGACGTCGTAGCCGAGTTGTAGTGTGTCGGCCTCAAGAACTATAGGCCGCGAGTTCCATCCCCACCCACCAAGGGCGATACTTTTTGTTCAGTGCTATATTAACTATGGTGTATTAAATCGGTTTTATTTCAACCACATAAATGTTTTCATTGAGTAATAAATGTGTTTTAATTTTGCTAATTAACTTGTAAAAACATGTCTTATTCTATCCGAGCAAAGCTCGGTCACCAGGTACTATCATGTTAACTTAGGCTGTCTTGGACGGTTCTGCTACGGGTGTGGCAGCCCCATTCGTCAGTGAGTAATAAAATGCCTAAAACACATTGTAAAGAGTGTATACTGGTATATAAATGAATTAAATATTTCACACCAAAAACTGCACAAAATTTGTTTTTATGACTTATGGTGTAGCCAAATAATGTTTTATCAACTCGTGGGAGCAAATGCGTTCACATGAATTTTTTTGGTCAGCATGATTTTTTTGTGTTCTTATTAGTGTAAAAATCAATAGAAGAAACCTAAACAATCACACCAAAATTTAAGGATACAAAACTTCACTTTTTGACAGTGCAAACTCAATCCTAGGTGCTTGTGGCAGCATATGCGCCCACAGAAGTAGGTGGCCATTTTCATACCTTAAACAGCTGAAAGGGTCAAAAAGAGATCTTCACTAGCATAACTACAAAGTAAAAATTTGGTATAGATTCATATTTCAGGATGGCCGAACATGGTTTTGGAAAATAGGCTTAGCCATGACCATGTTAAGGAAAATCTTGTTCATTTTACCATGTTAGCTTTATGATTCAAAACCTGCTTTAAAAATAATGTGATAGGAAATAAGAAATTGCACAATTCAAATAAAAACATGCTTTTATTTACATAGTATTTATAGAAAATATGGACTGGTTTTGCAATCACAGATTAAACATTCCTTCTTATTAAATCTCTTTTCCAACAATGTTTGATACAAAATCATTGAGTAACTTGTATGTGTTTGCAACATAAGAAAAATATACATACATTTCAATAAAACACAATAATAAGGATTATAGGCACAAAAGATGACAAACTCCTAAATTATCGAGAGAAACATTACAGTTTCAAGAGCTGCAGTTACTTTGCAGCTGTATATAAAGATTGATTGTAGGATTGAAAGAACATAAGAAATGTCTGCTTCCATTGGTATTTAAATCTTTAACATTATTTTCAATGAGGACTAAATCTTCTGAACGTAATAAAAGTAATAAATTCATTGGTACATTTTAGTTAAGATTTGCAACAATCAAGTAAATCACGATTAGAATGTTGGGGTAGTTGTGATGAACAGTTTACTTTCTTTTTTGTGAATCCATTGCAGTATTTTATTTACAGCATTTATTGTATTCCTCTTGGTCATGAGTGGTTCAAATGCTACATACAATTCAAATCCTGCAGTTATCTGAAAAATATAACCTAAAGTTCCAAAAAATTGTATAAACACTGAATTATATTAAAGAGAATAAATAACCAGAGGAAACTTTCCTATATCAATGGCACAGAAAAATAATTTTCTACAAATTTATTAATAACTATTTTCTGTGGTTGAATAATACAGACAAATATTGAATGAACAATTTAAAGTAGACATCTAGCTCGCACCTTAGGACGGGTGGGTTTCACAAAACCATTATTGTATACAGTAATAATGATTATTCTAAAGATTTATCATTAACTATTTATTACTGCAGGTAACTAGAAGTAGATGTACCAAGTGAAATAAAGGAATCATTTGAAAATAAAATAAGTCTTGATTAAACAACAGTACCCACTTGTTAAGCCTACCCCTTAGAAATGGTGAAGAAGTACAGTAATAATTTTTTTTTCTTGCTAAAAATGATTGTATAAGCAGTTAAAGGGTATAAGTAACAGGGCAAAGAAATGAAAACATATAACCCATGAAGTTACTGTTAAATCTATTAAGCTATTAGTGACGCGCAGTCTTAGTGAACAAGGCTCGATTTTAGTTCAGACCGGAGGGCTTAAGACGTCGACCGGTCTGCCCAACGGGAATGGGTTAATACTTTCTAGTGTAAGTCAGAGGCCTTTTTCAATTTAACCAAAAAGACAATTTTTATCTACTGAAAAAGGGTCTAAGAAATTTATCAGGTAGTTAGGCCTATTAGTTTTTCTTAATATTATGTAACTTAAAATGTTTAGAGACTTTTTTAGGGGTAAAACGTAAATTCTAATTCATTTTACAATAGTTTTAGCTCTGGGGTGGGAGGGTGTTTGCAATTTGAACTACCAAAATTTGAATATTAAGAACAGCTGTTTAGATGAACTGAAAACATTCTCTTTACACATGTCAATGATCTAACCTATTTCCCACAGGAAGGTAAATACAAACATTTTTGATTATACTTTTAATTATAAAACCAAAGTTTTAAACAGTCCCCTATTGTAAATAGGCTCACTGCAACAGCTGACTAAAATAGCCAACACGTTTGGTAAACATGTTACAACATGTAAACACGCGATATCTGGAACTTCTGGAACTTTTATGCAGACAAAATACAGTATGTAGAGAATCCAATTCTGATGTCTCCTCTAAAAGGGCCAAATAGTGCTACAGGCCCTTATTCAAGCTGCAGCCTGAAATACATTATGTAGAACACATATATTAAATTTTAGGTTATCAAATTATCTGTGAAGCAACATACAATATGCAAACTATGTTCATTTTAAATGGTTCTTGATGTTTTATCTACCTAAATCACTAAAAGTCATAGACTAACAGGATGTTAAGTGTATAAGTTAATGTGTTACAAGAGATTATTGAAATCGCTCATTACTTCTTTTCTAATATTGAACAGGATGTATTTATTTCATCAACATTTTATTTGAGCTGAGGATTGAAAAATCTGCATAGATCCCTCTAATCCGACCTTAGATGGTCTGTCACTCGGATTAGTCGGACCATGCTCAGGCTCGCAACCCTGTGCCAACTTGTCACTGATGGGACATCTGTCTAGCCCTTTGTTTTCGGTTTTTATCGCTTCTGCTCTTCAGCTTTAGTAGGCTAATCAAATGATGCAATGTGTTTTTGGCTAAGCGATAACATACAATAAAAGGTACGGAATTTAAAATGCTGAACAAGTATCCGGTAAAAACCATTAAATATCCAAAATTTTGAATAGACAGTATAAAATGAGCTGAGCTAATATGAACAATAAAACTGACAGATAAAAACAAAACTTTCCTATTTCGTCATTACGATGTTTGCATAACCAACTAATTTACAGAACATGTTTTTCCTTTTATAACTAATATATATTCTAGTGTATGATTGGAAGGCTAAGATTCTAAACTTTTAATTTATGTGTCTCTGAGTTTATCAATGTCTATTTGCAGACGAGTTTGATGAAATAATATATTTTCCTGAAAGACATAGTCTGTCGTTGCGCTCCTGTCTGCTATTGTTATGCAACAAGTTGGTTTACAGTGTTTACCTTTGTGTTTTATATAGCTTTTAGTAGTGAAATACATTAAATTATTATTATTTAAACTTATAATTATGAAAAATAATTTAAACAACACAGAATATGAAAAAGAAAAACATATCAAAAAACAATATCAAAGAACAATGGATACAACCCTTCCATCATAGATACTACCGTATAATAAACAAAATGTCTAAGAAAATTAACAAAGACAACTCAGAAAACAAAATAAGAATAAGAATGTTTTATTTTCTCTTATAAAAATTTGTTAACAATGCAACATAAAATAAACATGGTCTCAATACAAAAAGATAGATTACAAATAATAAATAAAATGTTCTTTTGTCAGACTGACTAAAAAAATAAAAATAATAACTCAAACTAAAAAGCTTCTCTTATAAAAAAATATATGTCTTAAATTATTTGCTTACAGTCTAACTCTAAAAGGGTACAAAATATATATTTTCTAAAGATTTTATACAAGTTAAAACATAAAAGGAAAATTTATAACATGTTTATATATATATATATATATAAAAAGAGAAAATATAGGGCCTCCAAGGCATTGCCTGTTAGGAGGTTCCTTCATTTTATTAAACAATATTAATAAATTAACAGCGATCAGATAAAAGAATAACAAGAATTAAAGAAAAAGAAAAGATCTCCTTTACAATGAAAAAGTGCCATTGCGAAAAAATTAAATATTTAGCTGATAAAATGACAATTCTTAAATAACCATGGTAAACAAAAAATCTACTTCATCTAAACTGAAAAGCCATACTTTTAACCTTTTTACAAAAACCAAAATATCACTTGATTGTTTAATTTCATCTGGAAGAGTGTTAAACAATTTAGGAGCAAGAAAATTATAAGATTTTATAAATACTCCCGTCGCAGCAGACCTGCGTACTCAGCGAATTTCCAAATCAATAATATAAAAATAATATATGACAAGTTTAAAAAAAATCTGTCCATAAGCATGAGAATTATTTGCCTATTCTCCATAAGATTAACATGACAAAGAGTGTGCAGGTTTGCTGCTGTGAGGAACGCTGAAATTAGGCATTTCTACCATAAATAACTTTTATCTTAACATTTATACCAACTTTCATCAACATCTGTCCATAAATAAAGGAGTTTGCCTTTTCCCTATATGATTATTATGGGAAAAGAGTATGCAGGTTTGCTGCCATGATAAACACATAAACTATGATTTTTAAGCATGAATGGATAGATCTCAACCACATGAAGCTAAATATCAAGTTTTATCCAAAAATATTGATTAATATGGGAAATATTAATTTTTCCCCATCCTCCATAAGATTAACATTGGAGCCCCACAATACAACGTACTGTGTTTAGATTTTTTAATATCTCGGTAACCGTTGGAGATAGAGAAAAACTTTAAGGAACTTAATTGTGTAGTTTTTTATGCTGATTCTAATGGTGAAATATAAAATTATAAATTTTTAAAAATTACATTTGAAAAACACAAAAACCCCATTTTGGGGTACAAAACCCCCCCAAACTACCCGTTCCCATCAACCGATATGTCTGGTTTACGAACTCGTCCGAGCACTTGTAGAAATACACGTCTCTACCAAATTTGGTCTTGATTGGACCATTTTTACGAGAGTTATCGTGTTCACAGACACATATATATAAAATACATATATAATAAATACACATCAGACCTTTGTAATTTTAAACCAAACAAACTCCAAAACGACAGCTAAAACACAGGAAAAATATTACCAAATTTTCAAATAGATCAATGAATTTAGACCCAACAATTTACTCAACAAGAAAGAAGAATTTAATAGCTCAATAATATTCCAAACAATACACAAAATAAAGACCGCCCAATATGACAACAGTGTAAAACCCAATGAAAACTGGCAACACCGCATACAGTACTTGGAAAACCCTACCCCTTACCCCAAATCCTCACACCACGCAGCCAACAGTGAAAGCTCCAGTCGGCTTGAACAAAGCAAACCTCCACCGCGGGAACGTACATCACACGCCGGCTGCCGTCGTGCCGTGCAATCACGAACAATGTGGGAGTGACCAGTGATAGTGTGCGGATGTAAATATTGTAAATAAATTTATTTTTTAACAATTAATTATCTAAGGTGCTATTTATTTCGTCCTGTGCACAGGTCATTAATTACCTATGCGGGACTATTTTTTGGAGATATTTACTTAGCTTCTTGTAAAACTGTATATTTAAAGGCAATAAATGATTTTTTGATTTGTGTTTGTCTTTTTAAATCTTAAATATTCTGATGATGCCACAAGAGTGGCGAAATGTACATCAAAACATCCAACTACTCAAGAACATAGGCAACTATCAAAGGTAAAAAAAAACTGTAAACTAACTTGTTGCCCAACAATAGCAGACAGCAGTGTGACGACAGACAGTGTGTATGCAGTGTGTATTTTAGGAAACTATAATATTGCATCAAATTCGTCTGTAAACAGACGTTGATAATCTCAAAGACACATAAATTGATAGTTTAGAATCTTAGCCTTCCAATGATAAATATTGCACGTCTTTGACTAAGTTTCCTTTTAATACAATAGCTAAAACCAGTACACGGAAGTCGGCTGCAGAAACGACCCTGTCGGTGAATATATCACGGATGGACGCGTCTAGGGTTAATATACACACTAGAATTCATCTTTAAAATGAATATAAATAGACCACATGATTATGTTTCACTTTTTTCTTTTATTCTTAGATAGAGAGTTAGTTATTTTTAGGAGTATTTACCGATTCATTTAAAAAATATTTTAGTATAATTTTAACAAATATAAATGTACAATAAATCCAAGTCCCGAATATTGATTACCGGTTATGAAGATTCGGCTTTCTTCAATGGTAAGGGTTCTGGAGAACTTGAGGATCATATAGGATTGGTGGGTTTTGAATAGCATGCCACTTCTAGATGGATCTGTGTAATTGATTAGTGAAAAATTACCTTAGTAGAATCAGCTGAAAACGATTACTTAACATGGATATGTAAATTGAATAGGCTGGAATCAGTTTAACAAAACAACTCTCAACACCTACCCATCCCAGCATGGTCTCATTTTCGATCAATTGATAGACCAATTTAAGGGTCCGCCCCCGGCGATGTAGACTGCTGTACAGTTGTTGGTACAAACCCCACAGTCGCCTAGCCTGGTCATCTGTGTGGTATGGGGCTTCTATGGCAGGGGTCCATAGCTGTTGGCTTAAAAAATAAGACACATTTAGAGAAAAATAGTATATAAACAACAATCGAGTTGTAATTGCAGAACCCATTTGCAATGATGCGGCCAGCAATTCTCAGCAAGAAAGTTCAGAATGACTAGGACATGCATGATAATACAAGGGACCTAAAATTAACAGCACTTGTTAGTTAAATGTCATGGCTGGTATAATTTTCAGTTTCATATGAGAATATTATTACTTCAATAAGGGTTGGCCTTAGGTAGTAGCCTAAAATACACCATAAAATAGGCCATTGGCATAAAAGAATTAATTCATTCATTAATTTTTTGATCATGGACTGTTTTGTTTCATCTGAGTCTTTACATTAACTGCAATAAATCATTTCAGGTCTTATGTTGGTGTGAGTTGTAATACCTAGCTTTGCACTTGTAAAGGCAATGTCGTAGTCCTGGCACTGCCAGTTCCGACACGGAGGTTTCCCGCTCTGCCAGAGCATTGTTGATAGCCTCAAGGCTGTTGTTGCGCCGAAGTCTCTGTAATGCCAAAGAACAGAATGTCAGGCTCTCTCTAGAATGAACTTATCAAGCATAAAGTTCTTTTTAAGAAATGTATTTTTCTGTCAAACTAGTATTCAATATTGTAATTGGGAATAAACCATTTATAATGGACAAAATAACAATGCTTGCTCACAACTGTATATACCTTTTTTAACTAATCTTACAGACCTATCAAAAAACTTTTTAAAGTATTACTGACTATTATTAATAACAAATGTATGTGTTGAAACAAAATAACCCCATCGCAGCAGACCTGCGTACTCAGTGAATTTCCAAATCAATAATATAATAATAATATATGACAAGTTTTAAAAAAATCTGTCCATAAACATGAGAATTTTATAGCCTGTTCTCCATAAGATTAACAAGGGAAAGAGAGTGCAGGTTAGCTGCTATGAGGAACACTGAAAGTAGTCATTTCCACCATAAATAATTTTTATTTTTAACAACATTTATACCAACTTTCATCAACATCTGTCCATAAATAAAGGAGTTTGCCTATTCCCTATATGATTAACATAGGAAAAGAGTATGCAGGTTTGCTACCATGATAAACACAAAAACTTTGATTTTTAAATATAAATGGATAGATCTCAACCACATGAAGGTAAATACCAAGTTTAATCCAAAAATATTGATTAATATGGGAAACATTAATTTTTCCCTATCCTCCGTAAGACTGGAGCCCCAAAATACAACGTACTGTGTTTAGATTTTGTAATATATCAGTAACCGTTGGAGATAGAGAAAAACTTAATTGAATTGACATTGACTTAATTGAAACTTAATTGTGCAGTTTTTAAGCTGATTCTAATAGTGAAAGATAAAATTTAATAATTTTTTAAATTACATATGAAAAACGCTAAAACGTGGTGTTTATGTGAATAATTTGAATTATTTTCTTCATTCGGATTAACCGTGTTTTCAGTTATCCGTGTCCCCTCTCCCACTGATTACCCCGAATAATCGAGGTTCTACTGTAGTAAAATAATTTGTTTTTGTTTACATTTTTGTTTTAAGGTTATGCGAGTGACTAAACAGTTTAACTGTACATTTTAACTATAGGCACTTTTACTTGGTCAGGTGATCTGTATTTCTTATTATTGATTTTAACCTTATTGCCTCGGTAATTAAAAGATTTAGGGAAACGTGAAAATAAATTGATAATAAATAATTTATTTTACGGAATACTTTTTATGGCATGCCTCCTAAAAAAGCCAATATTGGTAGAAGAACCAAAAACGCTTGATGTATTTCAGCACTTAGAGCTGCTGAAACATCTGGAGAAACAGAAGCACGCTTGGAAACTGTCCGAATAAGGGCATCGTCTTCAAGAGCTGGCGAGACCCCTACAGAGCGGGAAACACGACTTGAAGATCTGCGAGAACAAGCTTCGATCTCAAGATGTGTGGAAACACCTGCAGAACGAGATGCTCGACTTGAAGACCACCGAATACAAGTTTAGACATCAAGAGATGCCGAAACCCCTGCAGAGTGGAAAGCATGGCTTGATGACCTGCGTGGACGAGCTTCGACGTCAAGAGCTACAGAAACACCTGCATAGCGAGAAGCACGACTCGGAGACCTGCGTGGACGAGCTTCAACGTCAAGAGCTACAGAAACACCTGCAGAGAGAGAAGCACGACTCGGAGACCTGCGTGGACGAACTTCGACGTCAAGAGCTACAAAAACACCTGCAGAGCGAAATGCTCAATCAAAACTCAAATAAATAATAAAAAATATTACTTTATATAGTATTTAATGACATTATTGACAATTTTTGCTTGAAAAAAAACAAGAGGCAGCGTTCAATACGGCAACAGCGCGGTCGCGTCCGTGTCCTTTTGGCTAGAGCTCAACGGACTTCTCTCCTGGCGCTTACTGTAGTGAACACGTTTTCTTTATTTTTGTTTACTTCAGCATTTTGTTTTAATATTATTTTATTTAACCATTTTTAGCGAATTTCCCATAGGGAAGAAGCTATTACTGTAGGTCTCATGGCGAGACTTAAGCCCGGAACCATGTTATTTTTTCTTCTTTAGGTGCCCAGAGTCCAAAAACAATAGTCGTTAAAATTTATATATATATATATATATGTGTGTGTGTGTGTGTGTGTCTGTGAACACGATAACTCTCGTAAAAATGGTCCGATCGAGACCAAATTTGGTAGAAACGTGTATTCCTATAAATGCTTGGACGAGTTCGTAAACCAGACATATCGGTCAATGGGAACGGGTAGTTTGGGGGGGTTTTGTACCCCAAAATGGGGTTTTTTGCGTTTTTCACATGTAATTTTTAAAAATTTCTAATTTTATACTTCACCATTGGAATCAGCTTAAAAAACTACACAATTAAGTTCCTTAAAGTTTTTCTCTATCTCCAACGGTTACCGAGATATTAACAAATCTAAACACAGTACGTTGTATTGTGGGGCTCCAATGTTAATATTATGGAGGATAGGGAAAAATTAATATTTCCCATATTAACCAATATTTTTGGATAAAACTTGATATTTAGCTTCATGTGGTTGAGGTCTATCCATTTATGCTTAAAAATCATAGTTTATGTGTTTATCATGGCAGCAAACCTGTATACTCTTTTCCCATATAAAAAATAGTGAATAATGAAATAGTAAAATATTTCAGTATATATATATATATATATATATATATATATATATATATATATATACATATTTCAATATATATATAATAGTAACATAGTAAAATAGTAAATAGTGAATAGGCAAACTCCATTATTTATGGACAGATGTTGATTAAAGTTGATATACATGCTAAATAATTAATTGTTTATGCTAGTAACACCTACTTTCAGCGTTCCTCACAGCAGCAAACCTGCATACTCTTTCCCATGTTAATCTATGGAGAGTAGGCAAATAATACTCATATTTATTGACAGATAATGATCAAACTAGTCATATATTATTATTATTATGTTATTGATTTGGAAATTCGCTGAGTTCGCAGGTCTGCTGCGATGGGGGTATTGTTTGTTTGGACCCACTTTAAATAATTGGATCTCCAACAAACAGTTGTCAGACTATAGAGATTATACATAGTTAACTAACATTTTTAAGTGGTACAACTTACTTCAACTATCTTTTGTTTTGCCTCAGACAATATGAAGAAGAGATCATGGTCAACAGTAAGAAGAAGCAAACATGCCTGGCAATCTTCAGCAAGATAGGAAACATGAGCGTGTAGGAACCCACTGAAATACAATCGTAAGTTTAGATATACCAAATTATAGATTCTGGAGGATTTGAAGGTTCCAGCAAAGCTACCTAGGCATGTTTTCCTGCGGATTGTTTTGCCATCAGAAATAAAAAATGTATACAGATGGAAAAGAAATACAGATTATAAAATTGCAATTTTAATTTATATTTTTTTTGTTTAAGTTTTAACTGTGGTACCTTTTTCTGTATTTATTAACCCTAGAAGTGGCAAGCTTTTTACTCTTAACTGTAACATAAAAATAATTACTAATATCTTCATGAAATATCAAAGTTGAAACAAAAAAAGCTTAAAACATGCCCCACCCTTATAACCACTAACCACAAAAGCAAAACAGGTGTCCACTGCAATCCCAATCAAGCCTACAAATGCCGTCAACTTCCACCCAAGCTGGTCACCGTTTATTTAAGGTGGGCCCCTTAAATAAACCCCTCTCCGCTTTACCACACATTTGCAGGTCAAATTGGGATTGCTCATAGTCGGGATTAGAACCCTAGCACTTCCGAATGGCTAGAACGTTACGCTCGTCAGCGTAGCGCGTTAGCCGGCTAAGCCACTCAGTGCCTAGGAGTAGAAAGCGCTTACTTGGTTATAGACCTGCCCGGTGGCAGGCTAGTGTACTACGAGAGCAGTTTCGGTTGTTTGCCCCCAGAAGGCAACACGATCACGTAGGCAATAGTGTCTAACAAGTTCACTAAACTGATGACAGATGCCACCACCTGCCAATTCTTATTGAATATGTAAATGCGTCGTAAATTACGACTTTGCCATTTCTAGGGTTAAAACTAAAAAATGTTTTTTCGTTTTGTGTTTTGAGTTGTATAAAACAAAATTGTGTACAAACAAACAGAGCAAGAAATTTCATGTAAATTTCATTTATAATAAATCACGATTGTTTTAAGTTAAGACATCACACAGAAATAAAAATAAAGTTTTGTATCATCAGTTTATCAGTTTTTGTAAAGTTGGGGGTGTTTGTACCCCAAAAAATGTTTTTTTGCATTTTTCCATGTAATGTTTGAAATTTTCAAATTTTATCTTTTACCATTAGAATCAGCTCAAAAAAGTTTAAAAGCTTAGTTCCTTAAAGTTTTTCTCTATCTCCAACGGTTACCGAGATATTAAAAAATCTAAACCTATTAAATCTAAATCTATTAAAAAATCATTGTATTTAGGAGCTCCAATGCTTATCTTATGGAGGATAAGGGAAAATTAATATTTCCCTTACCAATAAATAGTTTTGGATGAAACTTTGTGTTTAGCTTCATGTGGTTGGGGTCCATAAGTTTAAGCTAAAAAATCATAGTTTATGTGTTCCTCACAGCAGCAAACCTGCATACTCTTTGCCATGTTAATCTTATGGAGAATAGGCAAACTCCTTTATTTATGTCCAGATAATGATAAAATATGGTACATGGCCAGAATAAAAATGTTTATGGTAAAAATGCCTACTTTTACTGTTCCTCAAAGCAGCAAACCTGCATACTCTTTCCCATGTTAATGTTATGGAGAATAGACAAATAATCTAATTGATCAACAGGTAGTCATTGATCAATCTTTTGAAATTTTCTCAGTACGCAGGTCTGTTGCGACGGGGGTATTTACATGCTTTGATGCTATGATTATTGTTAATCATGGAAAGAAATAGCTTTAAAACAATGATAACAAACTAGTATTGATGCAAGAACAATTTTCAAACAATTTTACAACTTTATAACAATTGTAAACAAACATTCGTAATATAACCGCAAATAAAACAGACGCGGCAGACAGGTACCGTTAAGGTAAAACAAAGAGTACGAAAACTAAAAAACAGACGGAAGGCAAAATAAACATAAAAAACTAATTGTCCATGGTTTTTGGAATAAAACTAGGCAATAAGTAAGTCGGTACATTAAATAATAACTTAGTTATAACTGATTTACATACAATTTTTTTACCGATAGTCGTTGTCAGCGACATCGGCTCTTTATGCATAGACCCTTGAGTCGCTGTGAGCGATGCTGCGGCACTCATTGGGTTAATTTTAAATATGTTAAAATATCACAATATTATTCCTTATATCTTTAAATAATTCATTCATATTATATTTGCCTTAAAAATAACCATTTCATAACTCTTCCCCAGAAAGTCATTACTATTATTATATGATATAAATTTATTTTATGTCCATAATGTCTACCAAAATATTCTTCATTCAATAAATCATATTTAGCCTATCCATAAACCAAATCAAAATAAATCAACACACCATTTATCAATTTATTTAAATATATAATTGCTATACATCAAAATTCAATATAATATACAATAATTAAAAATTAGTCCTTAAGCCCCTATATTCAGTGACCACTGAACATGCGATACAACTATGTGCCTCAAAAATGAATGAACTCCAACACCAAGAAAGAAAGAGAGAGAGCTCCACCACCCTTAGAAGAGGAAGGACTATTTATCATTCTTGTAATAGAGGCATTTTCGCCAGTTTAACACATTCGCTGCGGCACCGAAAAACCCCGATCCTTGCTCGGAATGGCCAGAGTAGTTTAAAATCAACCAATGGGAAGAAATTCAAAGTGATAGAAATAGATACTGATACTGCTTTATAACAAAGCTGGCCGTAGTTCTCTCAGAACCCAACAGGTGGCAGCACAATCTACATCGCCAGATCTACCATCTTGATTTTAACCTAAATGTCACCACTCGGATCCGAGTGGTCCGCTCTGCGCGCCGGGACCAGTACCACTCGGATCCGAATGGGCCGCAGCAAACATGTTAATTCGTGTGACTAGCGTCACTTTTGTCTACCTCAATAAATATTGTAGGGTAAAATCAAAACCAAGAGTATTATTATTTATTAAGAATATTAAATAATGACTATAAAAAAGTAAATTCATAAAAAGAAAAAAAATATAATACTGTAAAGACAAACCTGGAGTCAAAGTTTGGAAGGCATATTGGGGTCCAACTCTCGGCTGCTTTGAAGGATTCTGAGGCGGACACTAGATTAAGCACCAAGTGAAGGTCTGAAGCTTGCAGGCTGTACTTCTTCATTCTGACCATCGTAACTAGCTGATTGTTTGCTATAAGGATGGCAAAAACTAGATTCTGTGAATATAAAAAAAACACAAAATAAATTTAATTTTGAATGTAAATATTATTTAGTATATTGTTTTAAACATATAATGGCTGGGGGATGCTTTTTGTAGTTTAATAATAACTCTTAAATAATTTTGTGAAGGCAAGTTACAAGACATATCTGTGTTTTTATTTTGGCTATCAATTGATGGGTCAGAATTATTTAAAATTTACAAAATATTTAATTTTTAGTAGTAAAGTATGTACGATTGTTAGAACTATAAAATACTCCCGTCGCAGCAGACCTGTGTACACAGCGAATTTCCAAATCAATAATATAATAATAATAATAATGATATATTACAAGTTTTATCAATATCTGTCAATAAATATGATAGTTATTGCCTATTCTCCATAAGATTCACATGGCAAAGAGTATGCAGGTATGCTGATGTGAGGAACATTGGAAGTAGTAGACATTTATAGCATAAACAATATTTATTTTGATCATTTATACCAAGTTTCATAAACATCGGTTCATAAATAAAGGAGTTTCCTATTCTCTATATGATTAACATGGGAAAAGAGAATGCAGGTTATCTGCCATAATAAACACAAATACCCCGTCACTAAACACAAAGTTTAATCCAAAACTATTTATTGGTAAGGGAAATATTAATTTTTCCTTATCCTCCATAAGATTAGCATTGGAGCCCCTTAATACAATGTACTGTGTTTAGATTTTTTAATATGTCGGTAACCGTTAGAGATAGAGACAAACTTTATGGTTTTCCATTTTATTTATAATTTTTTTAAAGTGTGTGAACTGTTCATACACTTAAATTATTATGGCTAAGAGCAAATCAAATACAAAAAGTTATTCAATACAAGTTATTTATGAATATGTGAAGTTTATTTAGGTCCAAAGTTTGAAATTTTCCACTGATAAACAAAAATAATACAACTGAATTAGTTTTGTTAAATCCTTACGGGATTTTAATTTTCTAATTTCAAAAAAATAAAATATTTCTAAACCTTAGTTTTGGTAGTTTAACACATCAGTTTTGTCAGTTGTCGTCAGTTTAGAGAATTTGTTAGACACTAGCGCCTACGTGACCGGGTTGCCCTCTGGGGACAAGCAACTGATCCTGCTCTCGTAGTGTACTAGACTGCCACCGGGTATGTATATAACCAAGTAAGCGCTTTCTACTCCTATGCACTGAGTGGCTGAACCGGCTAACACGCTACGCTGACGAGTGTTACGTTCTAGCCATTCGGAAGTGCTAGGGTTCGAATCCCGACCATGAGCAATCCCAATTTGTAAATGTGTGGTATAGCGGAGAGGAGGGCCCATCTTAAATAAACGGTGGCCGGCTTGGGTGGAAGTAGACGGCATTTGTAGGCTTAAGGACTTGTTTTGCTTTTGTGGTTAAGGGAGGCATGTTTTATTTTTATTTTTTTAACTTTGATATTTCAAGAAGATATTATTAATTATTTTTATGTTACGGTTAAGAGTACAAAAAGCTTGCCACTTCTAGGGTTAATAGACTACTAGACACTACCTTAATCTTGGCACATGCAGACACAATGGTCTGGCCGATTGCCTCCCGACATGCAGGGGGGAGAGGAAGACACCGCACAGCTCCCAATAGATACATGGGCTCCGTCTCTGTGAAGTGGAGCAGGTGGTCAATGAGACGCTCTGACCCAGTCAGCAACCGACGCAGGTCAAAGTTGCGTCGCTCTTCAAATATTTTGGTTAACTGCTTCAGTGTCAAAATACTGACGATTTGGTTATAAACATATCTAAAAAATATTTTTAAGTCAGATATAATAAATTTTGCATTCATAACACATGTTAATACTTCATAATCAATATTTAATATAATTTTTACAACAGAGGTCAAGAAGATATCACTTACGATGGAGAGTGGGTTCTTCTTCACTGTTGGTGTACTCGTTTGTAAATTTGTACAATGCCGGCCCAACATGTCAATGTTCAAATGTAGTGTAAATGTTAAGTGTTTTAATTGTTCATATAATTTATATCTCTTGGCATGAATTGTAAGAAGAGACTGGCAAGGACTTGACAATGGGAATATAATATTCCAAAACTAATCACATGCTGACTAAAAATCAGCAGGTGATTAGAATTGAAGACGTAAAGTATTAGTAGTAAAGTGAGATTGTACTTTAATAATTTGAAGTGATGGTCAGATTGTGAAAATACAGTATCAACTAAACCCCCTTCCAATCAAACCCAACAAATCTTTTATTTGATTAGTTCATGGTATTCAACACTCTCCCATTGTAAATTACAACTCAATTATAATCCATCCATCATCTATTTTTGCTCTCACGCTAATAATCACTCTTAGTTCACAATTATATTCAACAATATATACTTTAAACCCTGAAATTGTCACCTCAAGACTTATAAAACTATTAATATAACCTCATCACATTATATAGCAAACTTTTTTTCCCCCGTCTGCCATCCAGTAATGGGTTTCCTCAACTCTACTCCAATCGTACAGTACTTATAAAAATATTATTGATAAATGGCTTCTAAAAGTCAGGTGAGAACAAATACAAGAATATCTTTGTCTCTCCTTATGATAATGAGTAAAACAAGCATGTCAATCTCAGGCAGAAGAGTTTATTGGTGGCTAACAAAGATGTTGTTACAACACCAAATTAAGGGTATTTGCTATGATGCCTTTTCCACTCCAGAACCATTGTGAATCTTCTATCATGTATAATTAATAGTAAAGCCTCATTACGGACCTAAGCTACAAGTTCTTGAAAAAAATTTTATTTTTAGATATCACTAACCTTAACTGCAAAGATAATTGTTCCACAGATTCAGAGACTTGTGACACTGACACAAGGATGATTGGTCCTTTGATTAGGAATACAATAACAGAATTTCCAGCATGAATGGACTGGATCGTATCTCCACTATCTTGCACAAACGACACCAAGGCTTGCATAACTCCAAATAAGGTCACTAGTCGATCTTCGTTGCCATATCTGATCAATACGTCACAAGAACGATTAAGAAAGTCACTAAAATTATTGTTGATTATTTAAGTGCGTTTACTTTAGGCCTACATATTAATTTAAGTTCAACAGAAAATATTATCTGCAATACTCCTCAAATTCAGTCACTTTAGGCCTCACGACAAAGGCAATTTAAAAAGAGCTTCTTCCCTTATCAGAAAATGTGCTAGTATTTTTCCTAACTAAAATTATTAAACTTAATAAAAAAGATTTCAATAAAACAGTTCTTCAAATCTAACCCTTTGAACGCCAAATTGTTCATTGCTAGACTTTTCTTAGCGCCAAATTAAATACAAGAAAATTAAAATTATTTTTTCAAAGCCAATTTTTGTTATTACTCTAACTACAATAAAGTCTGGTTTATCCGGATCAGAATCACCTAGATTCCGGATCTGGATCGGTGTTTGAAAAAAAAATTATATAAATAACAGTTCAAATGTGAATTTTACCTCAAGCTTCTTAAAAATTTTTAGACGCAACCGCAGTATCTTCCTGGACGTGGTTCTAACGATGAATGGATGAATGCGTAACATGATTGTAGACTTTGATTTATTAAGAAATTGTACAAATATAAATAATAAGATGCAAAAACAAGTGTGTGATGTATTTGAGGTTAAGCGTTTTCAAGACCAAAAATGAAAAGGTAAACAAATATATTATTACAATTAAACATATGGTACACTGAAACAATGAATGTGCGCACACTGTTTATTAAGGGTGTTACTAAGCGGAGCGCTACAAGAACCTAGCGATGCGGGAGCGGTCACATTTTGACATTTCATTTCTGAACTGTCAAAGCATAGCTGTTTGATTTTGAGGTTAGATGTACAAACACTTGACGCATGCGAGAGTGGTCACTACTTGACATTTCAACACTGAATTGTCAAAGTGTATGTGTTAGAGGTTAGATGTTCAGTGGTAATGGTTTCGGAATTACTTTTACGGTGAAAGTTCAAACTGAATCTGTGGTCATGAATGGTTGTACAAGGAAGAAGGTTAGTTTAAAATCAGAAGATCGTTTTATTCACTATTTAAAACTAATTATAATAACTTTTAACAAAATTATAAACATATTTTTAACACATTAAGTGCTCTAACAACTCGTGAACTTCGCGGCTATGATGTTATACTGAGGTTAAATGCAGTCTGCAGCAACAATATTGCAGGCACTATTCACGATCGTTGTCTATGTGATGTTGATGTCTATAATGGTATATTTTCAAACCATTCGTATTTTAGGCTGCTATCTGCATCGGGACCCTGCCCAGTTAATCCGGATAAACCAGACTTTATTGAATTAATGTACTTACTGCCGTGGCTCATGGTGCCGAAGGTAGTACTTTGCCTCACCAACACACTGCCTTCCCGCCTCCAGATGCCTCAATCTGTTGCTTCCTCTTCCCTTCTTCCCAGTTTTCCTAAGTATCTTCTGATCTGATCTCGCCACCTCAACTTGGGTCTCCCTGGTGGTTTTCTGTCTCCCAGATTATTTAAAAAGACGTTTTTGACTAAGGAGTCATCCTCTTTCCTTTTTAAATTGCCAGTCCATCTCATTCTCCTGATTCTCACCTCGGTCACTATGTTTGGGTCCAAGTTACAGTTGTCTCAACTCCGCATTGTGCTTTATCCAACATTCTCCATTTTCAAAGGATGGACCATATTTTTTTCTCAGGATTTTGTTTTCAAATACTATTAAACGATTTTCTGTTTTTTTTCGCTTAACAACTAATTTTCTGCCCCATATAATAGGACTGGTCTTATAATGGTTTTATAAATACAGAGTTGTGTTTTTTGTGATAGAAGTTGTGAGGGATATCAAGATGGCAGCGCATAGTAAACAGTCAAAGTGCAGTTCGTGTAATAAAAACATTAGGTACTAAAACTAAAAAAGCTCTCCTTTGTGTGGGAAAGTGTAAATCTTGGCATCATAACACCTGCATTGATGTATCGGAAGATGAATATGAGCTATTCAAAGTTTTGAAAGGTAAAGCCGTGTATATCTGTAATAAGTGTCGGGCACCGGCGTCTGCAACGGTTGAGACACTTGAAATCAATAAAAGGCATAGTAAAAAGGCACAGTTTTCAAACTGCACTGTTAAATACTTGATACCACCTCTGCACAGCGCTTGCTAAAGAGGTGGTTATCCATTATGTACAGTTAATGAATATGGATATATTATTATAAAGTTTTAAATGTTATTTCATAGTGTGTTCACAGTTTGTAAATATTGTTTGTATATTTTGGAAATAAAGAATTTATTTATTTATTTAAATGATTTATTGAATTCATAGTGTTTGGTAATTGTGACCTTCGTATGAATATTTGTTCTGTGGTTGATCCTCCTCTTGTGAAGACTGCTTAATGTCACCTATTATATTTTATGTATATTCTTCCAATCTTCTTTGCAAAACCTTGGATAATACTTTTTAGGTGCAGTTGAGGAGAGAAATACCTCTGTAGTTGGTGTTGGTGCACTCTTTTTTGTCACCTTTCTCATGAATAGGAATCATAACCGCTTCCTTCCCCTCGTTTGGAATTTTTTTCTTTGTCCCAAATATCCAGAATCAATTATTGAACCTCCTTCGCTAGTCTCGCCCCTCCTGCCATAATTAATTCCAATGGTATTACACCTTCTCCTGGATATTTATTGTTTTTTAACCTTAGATTACTAACCTTCTTAACCCTTAAAGTGCTACTGAAAATCACACTCCCCACTCATTTAGGTTGAAAAAATCAAAATGTTATTTTCCCAATGTTCTTTTAGGATTTAGGTAGCTTGAGTAAAGTAGAAAACAGATATATGCTTCACTTTTACTTATTTTACATTTTAACATTTTTTTGGTATCTAAAAAAGTAATTTTTTCATAAATTCCAAGTGTTTGGATACAAAACTTATAGTTAAGAATTGTTATGATTGATGAATTGTTACACAATCACTAACATCGTGTAACAACTCATTTTCAATCTCTTCTTGTTCTAGGTTTTGATACGATAATTCAACTGCACTAGAAAAAGGAGGCATTCATAAGTCCATTCACAAATTCGTCAAATTCGGGATTGTCTAGATGAGCCATTTTCTATTATTTATATTTGCAAAATACAAACTGATTACTCGTAAAACACATAACAAATAATAAGACGTCGATGGATGTCAACAAACAATGTTTTGGGAACTGAAAACAGCCAATAATAATGACTAGCGCCTGCAGGCGTTAGCCGCAGAACAAGAGCGAACGAATACTGGCCGAAGTTGCCATACAGATAATTTCAGTCACTAGATATTTGAACAAAGCCGCCATATTGCTTTTGTGAGTGTATAGAGGCTAAAGCAACATCACCATGCACTCTTTCGGTTGTTTCGCGAACTACAACGAATTAAATGTGACAAAATGACTGATTGCGCCTCAAGGCGTAGTCCGCGCTGTGTGACCCTACTAGCCGCCCGGTAAGAGTTAAAACTTCTGTTGTTACTAACCATTTGTAAATATTACTACTTGATATATTTCTTACTCTTGTCACTAATTTATCAACTTAACCACATTATTTTAATTGTGGAAAGTAGATAAAGTAATATTAAACTGGTAATACTATATTTTCATATTTGTATACAAATCTAAATGAATAAAAAATATAGAGATCAGCCAAAGCACACTTTAACTCCTGAAATTTTATAATTAGCATAACATCCTTGTTTCTTTACCAATGATTCTAGTTTCACTTTTGTTGTTTTTGTTTTGTTCAAATTTTGTTTATTCATAGAGCTCCCTTTTATGTAAACTACAGACATAATACTTTTAATCAAACTTCTTAGCCATTACAGAATTGCCAGTGTAAAATCCCATAAGAAAATACTTTCAAAAATTTAATATAATTACTAACTATTCGTAAAATTTACTACTGTTGTATTTTTTACGTGGATAAAAGGCTCGGTTATCCTTTTAATTGCTGTGCCAGGATAGCTTGGAATATGTTTCAATCACCCTCCTCTGTTAAATTTCCAATGGCTACACCCATCCCGGATTTTTAAGCTGTAAAAAGAAAAAATCTTCAAATTACATAAAAAAAAACAAAGTTTGGTAGTAAAAATTACAAATGGTTAGTAATCTAGAGTTAATTCTTTGATGGTATCTTCAACTTCTTTTACTGTTGCATCTAAGACTATAGGTTCCACATTTGGATTCACTTCCTTAGTTTCTACTTCCTCTTCTTCCGATGGTTCTACATTCAAGAGATCTTGAATGTAGAACCATGTCTTGCCATACTTTTATCTCATCTTTGCATTGTATCACTAGTTCCCCAGATTTGTTTTTAATTCTGTACGACACTGGGCTGTATCCCTTTCTGAAAAACCTTAACGCTTGATCAAAGTCTCTGCTATTATTTGCTGTTCCGCTTTTCACCCATCCTCTCTTTATCCTCCTAAGAATCTTTTCTGTTTCTCTTAAGCATTTTAATTTTCTTCCCTATCTCATTCCTGATTTTTTGTTGAGCCAGGTGTCTTTTGCTTCCTTTCTTTGAGATACTTTTTCTTTACGTTGTAACACTCCCGCATACTGGGGGTCGTGTTTTAGGAATACCTCGGATAGCTCCCCATGGTTTTTAGGATACGTTTTGTGTGGAAGTTTATAAGAAATTTAATTTGTTCCGTGTGCGCTTAGTCAAGTCTATCTGTGGCACTGACTGCCTCAATCTCAATAGGTACAACTCATCATCACAGTTAAGGAAAGGGGCGGCGGCCAAAGGAAACGTAACCTCGCCTGTATCCAATACTATAATACAAGCAAGGTTTATATATATATATATATATATATATATATATATATATTTGCACACAGATTTTTAAATAGACTCTAACGGATTTCTTAAAATTTTGGAAATAACTAATTTCCGAGTAGAAAAAAATTTTTATATAGATCTAATGTCCAGGAAAATTCTGGTTATCTTGTAATATTAAGTTTAAAATCTAAAAAATTAAGGTTACGCTTATGGAGAATCAAATGTAAACAATACAAATAAAACAACTGTTTATAGCCGTTTGACAGTCGTTGATTGAGGATAGTGGTGAACAATATGTGATAGAGATTTTGCATCAATATTTATTTTATGTCTGTAATAAATGAAAAATTATCAAATTACTAAACAATTTGTAAAAACTAGAGGGAAAATAACAGTGTGAAATAAAAGCAGAGAAAAGTATTTTGAAAATCTTTCGTGTTTTGATAGAAAACGAATGTATTTATTGTATTCCTTGTAACAAACCAATTAATTGGTGTAAATTAAATTTAGCTTTCGCTTTTAAATCCCCATTCTGTTTCTAACAAAATCGGTTGATCACAGGTTGTATGGATAATTAAATAAACAGTCTATAATCAGCTACAACAATGAGGTTGGCTAAATGACCTTAAACAACATCCATATTTAACAGACGCCGTAGCTCAGTCCTAGATTCAAGTGCCGAAGGTTATGAGATCGATCCCCATCCGGGGACACTACTTTTTTTCAGTGTTTATGCAAGTTAGTAAAATGGGTTTATGCTATATTAATTAAGGTGTAATAAATCGGTTTTATTTAAGCCTCATAAATATTTTAATTGAGTAATGTGTTTTAATTTTGCTGATTAACTTATATAATACATGTCTTATTCTATCCGAGCAAAGCTTGGTCACCAGGTACTTTATCCTATTTCCGATGCCGGGGCTACTATGCGCCGACACATAATACAAACTAAAAGAATGCAAATTGTCGCGCAAGCATTTGAACAAAAAATATTTATTCCTTATGCCACTACACGCTGACGCCTAGCACAAATTAAGAATTTAATTTCCCGATGTCGGCGCTACAGTACTAGGCACCGACGCCTAGTATAAATTTTAAAAAATTTAATTCAAAATGTAGGTATTTCCTGACAAAACCCTGGTTAATGTCTAGTAACAGTAAATCAACTCCCGATTTACCCTATCGACCAAATATAAAGTAATTGCTAGATATGACCTATCACATGGGAAGACAACAAAATCAAAATATGTGCTAGGCTACCAGTGCTCATATTCACTGCTACTCATCAAGCAAAATCTAGCGAAGTACAAATACTTAATTATAAACACTTACCTTGCAATATAGGCAATTATGCGTTGTACTTGTGTATAAGCGAAAACAAAAAAAATACTTCTTTCCACATTGTGGATAAAAACCAAATACTATCGCAAATAAATTTGTACTTAGGTAATTAGATTACTGTGTGTGAGGGTTTTTAACCTAAACAAAAAAGGAGAAAATCTCTAGTTAACACAGTTTTTAACAGAAAACGCCCAATCTTACTAACCTTCTATGTCAGCTTAAGTCCAAACCGACCCTGGTAAAAATCACTAATTTTACGAGCACTGTATGCTCCTAAATTTTACTACTCCAGCTCAACTCTGAGCCGATCCTATGCAAAAACAAACAATTTATTTACTAAATCTTTCAATAATCAATTCAACACAACTAAGCGTTGATCCTATACTAAAGTCAAGGCACACTTTACTGAGTGGAAAGAAAGAGGGTAGAAATCAAAAATATAAGCAAACATATGTAATCAAAAAATATATAATGTTGGTATCCAATTCACCTCTAATTTAAAATATTCCACAAGACGAGAGTATGGCATCCCAGTAGTTTTAATTCAAGAGGAAGAGATGTGGCCGGCTCTACGCCTGACCAAGAAGTGAGGCTCCTGTCCTCAGCTCGGACCACACCGCCTGCGACTACGGTGGTGCTCGGATCGGCTGGTGGCGCTTACATGAACTAACGAAGTGTGCTAGCGGGCTGCAGTTTACGCCAATCACAGCATGAGCTGGTGGATTAGTTTAGCTGCACCATAAGTGTGTTGTAACGTAACCTCCCTCAGGATTTTGACCGTTAAAATGTCCTTTGTCAAACTATTTTTTTCGTTATTTATTTCCTTCTTCCTCAACATTTTTTTTGCACATTTTTGTATGGTTTCTTTTTTATTGCTCCAGCCACTTTCAATTTTATCTTCCTCTGGGTTTTCTTGAGCTAGGTTGCTTTGTGCTTGGAAACGGTTAGATAGTTTAAGTTGCAAATCTTTCTTTATTTTTTCATCTTTCAGGCTGTCTAAACTAATATTTATTGAGGTTTTCTATTTTGATTGTTTCTCTATCTTAATTCTCTTTAATAGAATTACTAAAACCAGATAATGGTCTGATCCACACTCCGATTTTCATATGTTTTTAGCGAATTTCCCATAGGGAAGAAGCTATTACCGTAGGTCTCATGGCGAGACTTAAGCCCGGGACCGTGTTATTTTTTCTTCTTTAGGTGCCCAGAGTCCAAAAACAATAGTCGTTAAAATTTTTATATATATATATATATATATGTATATATGTATATATGTATATATGTATATATATATGTGTCTGTTAGCACGATAACTCTCGTAAAAATGGTTCAATTAAGACCAAATTTGGTAAAGACGTGTATTCCTACAAGTGCTCGGACGAGTTCGTTAACCAGACATATCGGTCAATGGGAACAGGTAGTTTGGGGGGATTTTGTACCCCAAAATGGGGTTTTTTGCGTTTTTCACATGTAGTTTTTAAAAATTTCTAATTTTATATTTCTCCATTGGAATCAGCTTAAAAAACTACACAATTAAGTTCCTTAAAGTTTTTCTCTATCTCCAACGGTTACCGAGATATTAAAAAACTAAACACAGTACGTTGTATTGTGGGGCTCCAATGTTAATCTTATGGAGGATAGGGAAAAATTAATATTTCCCATATTAATGAATATTTTTGGATAAAACTTGATATTTAGCTTCATGTGGTTGAGATCTTCCCATTTATGCTTAAAAACCATAGTTTATGTGTTTATCATGGCAGCAAACCTGCATACTCTTTTCCCATAATAATCATATAGGGTATAAGCAAACTCCTTTATTTATGGACAGATGTTGATGAAAGTTGGTATAAATCTTAAGATAAAAATTATTTATGGTAGAAATGTCTAATTTCAGTGTTCCTCACAGCAGCAAACCTGCACACTCTTTGCCATGTTAATCTTATGAAGAATAGGCAAATAATTCTCATGTTTATGGACAGATTTTTATAAAACTTGTCATATATTATTATTATATTATTGATTTGGAAATTCGCTGAGTACGCAGGTCTGCTGCGACGGGGGTATTTGGTGATAGTGTCTGTTATCTATAAAAACATGATCTATTTGATTATTTGTAATGCCATTTAGTGATCCATGTCACTTTGTGTATGTCCATCCTTGGAAAAAACTTGCTCAATACCCTCATGTTTACTGCCGATGCCAGGCTCAGCATTCTCATACCATTATCGTTACTGATCGAGTGTAGGCTATTTGACTATTAATATAGACTAAACAAATTATTATTAGCCAATTATCCAATAAATAGGTCAATAATTAGGATTAGCCGTATTGTTTCACTTTACAAAACTACTATAGAGTATTTACAGCCTCTAATGTTATAAACTAACTCATAAAGATCAAAGCTATTTAGTATAAACACCAAAGACGAAGAATAGGTTATAAACAATCACACGACACAAACATCATCTGCATCTATTAGTCAGCTGATATGTGAGTATACTTACCATTGGCGCTAGGTCGCTGCGTAGTAAACAGTGACACACGTATTGAATGGGTGAGTGTATTTAAGTAGCTTCGAGTAACCTTTGACCACCGTTTGAAATGGAATGGGCATATAAACCAAATGAGAAATAAACTCCGGCAATTTATTTTTATTTTTTCAAATTTATCTAAAATGTTACCAATTTATATATTCAAAAACGTTTACTATGCCTATATTCAATCGACTTTACAATATGGAAACTTAGCTTGGGGAGGAGGATACAAAAGTGTGCTTGCACCCATTGAAATTCTGCAAAAGACAATCATCAAGATTGCTCTTTGAAAACGTTGCCGTTATCCTTCAGAATCTATTTTTGAAGATTTCAAAGTGTTTTATGTATCACAACTTTTTATATGGTCTCTGCTTATCTATATCTTTAAAAATAAGCAACATGTTTTCAATCATCTCTCCCATAATTACCAGACTAGATTCTCAGGCAATACTGGTATTCAGTTACCTAGAATAAATAAATCTATAAATAAAATATCTCCTCAATATATTGCAACTACCCTGTTTCCAGAATTACCGAATCATCTGAAGAACCTAGGACCATGTACTTTGTCAAAGTACAAAAAAATTGTAAATAACTGGCTAGGAGAGACTGGAAGGGCTCTGGTAGATAGCTATTTTATTTCAATGCATTCCTAGGTTTTTTTAAGCCTGTCAAATTTCACGGTTCTAAATGAAGATGTATGTGACCATGATGATAAGTGCAATTGTACTAGTGTGAGCGTGTGTGAATGTGTGTACGTACGTGCGATTGTGTGTATTGTTACTGTACGCATATGTGTACTCACACTTGCCCAGGTGTGGATGTTGGGTGAATTCAGGTAATTGTGAGTCTAGGTATAGGTCAGGGCAAGAGTGTCAACATGGTTTTTCTTTTGTTTTTCTCTATTATTTTTAATTTGTTTTAATCGTTTTAATCATATTTCTGTGGTAGCTTGTAGTCTTATGGTTGTAGTCTTGAAAGTTGTCGAAATTTTGTAATAAATAGCTTAAGCTTGAATAGAACTAATTCCCCACGCACAGGTTTGCCTATGTGGGGAATACTTTCCAATGTTTATATTTAGTAATTCTATGTATTTTTTGTATTCTTTTTTATGGAAATAAACCTATTCATTCATTCACACACAAAAAACTTTTTGCAACCAATAAATACTGACTGGATGTGGTAACTATGTTATGAATCAAGTTGGCAAGGGACAAAAGTGGATTGCCCTGCCACCTCTTGTTGATTTGAATATGAATAATTAAATTTGACTCTAAATGCCATTATGTGATTACAGGAGTATACTCGCTTATACTGTCGAGTTTGTGAGCGAGTTAACTAGCCTATGGCATTCAAAGGGTTAAATTGGTTATATATTATAAACTAACCTTGAGTACACAGGTTTCCCTGCGCTACTTAATATAAATATATGCTTCTTTTTGTCCTTCCACTCTGTACTATTTGTAAAGTCATCATCTTGTTGAACTTCTTCTAGATTGTTTTCTGCCAAAACAGAAGGTTGACTTTCTTCATCGATTTTCAAGGAAGCAATGTCAACTGCAGTGCCACTGACTGATTCCTAAATCATAAAATATTATAATCAATGAAAATTGTCTATATATTGATGTTTAAATAATAATAGCTGAATAATTCTTTATACCTAGGGCTATCTTAATTCATTCATTCATTTTGACAAAGCAACCATGACCTACTATATCAAAAATTAAGTTATTGTAAGTTATTCAAACGTAAGGCCACTTGAGTTGCTGCCAGGCGCAATCTCATCAAGGCTAGGAAGTTGGTGAGGAGAAAGTATAATCGTAGTCGTGAGGCTAACCTTTTTCTGGTTGGGGATCTTGTGTACTGCAAGACTCATCCGGTCAGTTCGGCTGTGAATATGGTAGCCCGCCAAGTTGTCTTACCGGTGGTCAGGTTCCCACCGCATTTTTAAGTTTCTCACTCCGGTGACTGCTCAGTTGGGTGATGTCAGCTCTGGCGAGGTGTTGAAGAAGGCCCATATTTCTTATCTCAAGCCTAACCGGGGCAATCTTATGTTTTCACCAGTCCACTGTTTTGCGGTTAATGAGTTTCAAATCAAATCAAATCAATGTATCTTTATTTGTCTTTGCAGCATCAAAGCGTACATCAAATAGTGTCACATTAAACCATCAAAACATTACATTAAAACAATTTAATAATAAAATAATACAAAATCAGCAAAACAAAACAAAAACTATATACAAAACTCTTCAAGTGAATACATAGCCCTTTTAATGAGGAACTCCTTCAACGACCTCATAAATTTAGAAATTTCTGTAATCTCTTTTCTACTCCTTGGAATGTAGTTAAAAAATGTTATACCAGAATAAAGAGTGGATTTAGTAAAAAATTCAAAATTATGTTTTGGAAATAATTTGTCATGTTCCAGTCTTGTAATGTATGAGTGATAATCGGCACCACCTTTAACTTTACCACTTAAATCACTCACACAACACCATGACACACTCAAGGATATATAAGCTGTGAACTGTTAAAATGTTTAAATCTATAAAAAATATTTTAAAGAAATAACTTGTCTATGTTTCAGTATTACTCTTATTGCTTTTTTTGAAGTTTTAAAACGTTTTTTTAAATTTTGGGTTGAAGTCCCTTCATATATACTTATTCCATGTTCAACGTGAGATTGTATATGAGCAAAAAATATTATTTTAAAAACGGGCAAACTTCAATAAAAGGCCATTTTCTTTAGAGCATAAATACCGGATTTTATCTTTTTAATCACACTATCAACATGTAGATACCAATCAATGAAGAACCTAAACCATAGTGTAATTAAAAATTATTATTATTAGTAGAATTAAAAAAGTGTAGGTTCACTTATCTATTGTTAAACCAAGAAATTTTGTATAGTTGACATCATTCAATGCTTTAACATCATCAACTATGTATTGATTTCTATTTTGCTTTGTGAAAAAGAACATAAAATTGGTTTTATCTGTATTCAAAATTAGTTTATTTTCCGATAAAGAACTATTGAAGTTTTGAAAGTTGATTGAAAGCTGTCAAATTTCTGCTGTAGTTAAATTTCTAGGGGTGGTTATTCAAAGCAACTTTGGTTGGCAAGACCATGTTAATTATATTCTCCCTAAAATGTATAAAGGTATATTTATGATTAGAAGGCTTCAAAACATTGTATCAACAGAAATTTTAATGTCTGTTTATTTTGGCTATGTCCATTCCCATATCTCATATTGTACCATTGTTTGGGGGAACAATTCCCATGCAAATACCTTGTTCATAGCTCAAAAACAAGCAATCAGACTGATTTGTAAGGTACCCTATAGTCATTTATGTAGATTATTGTTTGTTAAATTAGGTATAATGACACTTCCTTGTATATCTACCAATGTATGGTGTTTATTAAGAGCAATCTTCACTTATTTTCTTTAAATTCTGATATTCATAAGTATAAGACCAGACACTCAAAAGATGTAAATAAACAATATTATTCCTACTCTAAAACCATGAATAGCTTTAAAGCCACATCTGCAAAACTGTCCAATAAATTGCCAATTACTGTAAGAAGTCTATGTTTGAACAAATTTAAAAAGGTTATTAGGCTCTATCTGACTCAAAATTCTTTTTACTCTATTGAAGAATATTTTGCTCGTAAAAAGTATTTTATGTGAATCTTCCTAATAGATTAGTATCTCTCTCTTTTTCTATAGATTCTGGGTATAACAAAGAATATATAATAGGCAATGTAGATAATTTAGTATGTTTATCATTTTATTAGTTTTAAATGGAATATATATTTATAACTAAATGTTATATTGATGATGCCTATGCAGACTTTTGTACATGTTTTTGTATATTTGACTGTTTTTGGTTAGTAAACAAATTTGAATTTTTTATTTGAATTTGTCATTTCCAATACATTTTAATTCTTAGCTGAAATAATTAAATTAGAGTCATCAGGATAAAAGCAGAGTTCATTTTTCATATTTAAAGAAGAACTTAAACATTTTAGCATGTCTTTGATGTAGCATATGAACAGAAGTGGGCCTAAAATTAAACCTTGTGGAACACCATGTTTAATTACTTGAGTTATTGATTGAAATTTTTGGGCTTCATTATTGTTATTAATGTGAGAGACCTCAACATATTGCCTTCCTTTCGAAAAGATATGAGGCAAACCATTGCAAACTGATGTTATATATCCCTAAATTGTACAATTTTTGGATAAGCCATTCATGTGAAATGCTGTCAAAGGCTTTAGAGAGATCCGTGAAAACACCAATTGTGTTGTTTTTTTGTCAATAGACTCCAACAGTGATTCTATAAAATTTATTAAGCAGTGGTGGTAGATTTTTTTTTGGAAACCATGTTGCTCGATATCGAAAAGTTTATTTGATTCAAGGTGTAAATAAAGCCAATTATACATTGCTTACTCAAAAACTATTGATTAGAAGGTAAAACTGATTCAGGCCGGCAATTTTGAATTTCTGTCTTGCTTTCTTTTTTGTAAATGGGGATGACTTTAGAAATCTTTAATTTGTCTGAAAAAATGCTGGTAATGAAGGATGAATTTATTAGATATACCTACCAATGGTTCGAAAATCTGATACTTTACCAATTTCACAATTTTGACTGGAACATCATCACAACCGCTTTACAATTTTTTTTAGGGAATCAATGATTTTTATTACTTCACACTATTTAACAGGTGGACATTTGAATTTTGTTATTAATTGTTGAGCACGTGTACTGTCGATTTTATTGATTGATTGAGGTAGGACTTAATCAATAATTGATCAACTTCATTAAAAAAATGGTCGTTGAATAAGTTTCCGATCAGCGCTGGCTCACTTACAATTGTACCATTGACCTCTAAATTTAAGTTGCCTGTGCATTTTTATAGTCCTTTTTGTTTCATTATTTACAATATCCCATGTTGTTTTACATACATTGTCAGACCCTATAATTTTTTTATCCAAATATATTTTCTTTGCTTGTACAAGTTTTTTCTTACAAAACTTATTTATGTTTTTTACTTCAGTACTGAATTGCTCTGAGTTAATTTCCCTGGATAGTTTACTTAACAGTATTAGTGTACATCTTTCTTCTTTCAAATCCTTTTTTATCCAGGTTTGTTTTTTGTGACATTTTTTAAGACTACCAACAGGAAAACAAGAGTCAACACTTATACTTATTTTATACAGGTGAAAAATATAAAAGCATCCAATCCTCCTCTTTTAACATTCTTTTGAATAGTTCTATATTGTCTGGTAAAAACTGTCTTCTTTGAAAAGTAAAATAATTGCAATTTCCTAATTCATGATTTAAAAGTTCCAATATTTGTCCATGGTCAGATAATAGTGTTATCAAGTCTGAAAGTTCAAGTTTGTTTTTATTTATGCTATTGAAAAAAATTATTAATGCAAGTTTTACAAGTCTGTGTGACACGAGTTGGAAAATTGACAATGGCTATCATGCTGTATCTACAGAGAATGTTTTTTAATTCATTATTGTCAGTTGAATTTTCAAATAAGTTAATATTAAAATCACCAGTAATTATTATAAACTTGGCTCTACTCAAAAGGAATTCAATGAAGGTACTAAGCCTTTCTAGAAATTCTTTAGTTTTTAACTGTGGAATTCTGTAAAGTCCTCCTATAAAATGCTAGATTTTTCATACTTAAATTTTGCCACAGAACATTCAAATAGAGTTTATTCGCACAGAGCTTGTCAAAAACAGGAGAAACCAGCTTCCTCCCACTAAACCCATTCCTTTAAAGGATTATTGACCTTCTCCAGAAGTAGTTGAATGAGAATAAGAAGAAATAACTGAAAAATTATTGATGGTGAACCTTCCTAGTTCAGTTTCTGTCATTTTGTGCTTAGTTAAGACCACCAAATCAGAATCCAGTTCAGACAGTTATCTCCACAGCCTCAACTCGACTTTTTAAATCCATGACATTTAGATGGAATACTTTAATGTGATTTTCCATATTTATTTATTTTCCTTTTTTTCTTATTTTTAAATTGTGAAAAATTAGTGTCTTAACCCTAGAAATGGCAAAGTTGTAATTTACGACGCATTTACATATTCAATAAGAATTGGCAGGTGGAGGCATCTGTCGTCAGTTTAGTGGATTTGTTAGACACTATCGCCTACGCGACCGTATTTCCCTCTGGGGGCCAACAACCGAAACTGCTCTCATAGTACACGAGCCTGCCACCGGGCAGGTCTATAACCAAGTAAGCGCTTCCTTCTCCTAGGCAGTAGATGGCCGAGGCTACGCGCTACGCTGACGAGCGTAACGTTCTAGCCACTCGGAAGTGCTAGGGTTCGAATCCCGACCATGAGCAATCCCAATTTGGCTTGCAAATGTGTGGTTTAGCGGAGTGGAGGGCCCACCTTAAATAAACGGTGACCAGCTTGGGTGGAAGTTGACGGCATTTGTAGGCTTAATTGGGATTGCAGTGGACACCTGTTTTGCTTTTGTGGTTAGTGGTTATAAGGGGGGGGGGCATGTTTTAAGCTTTTTTTTGTTTAAACTTTGATATTTCAAGAAGATATTAGTAATTATTTTTATGTTACAGTTAAGAGTAAAAAGCTTGCCACTTCTAGGGTTAAGGGCTGATGAAATGGGAGGCATCTAGTTAAACCTGAGAGGTCAATACTACTTTCCTTTAAAATCTATTCTCTATTATTAACTAAAATATTTTTCTTAATGTTACTTTTTACAACAATTAATTCAGTGATGTGAGGTGGCCGAAGTTGCCTAAAAGATATGATTCAGGACTTGTATAATTTAGAGGTTGTGATGGGAAGAAGAAGATCCAGGTACAGATATAAGGCTAGAGCAAGAAATGAGTCGTGAATGCACTGTTGGTGGGATGGCCTCAGGATCCGCAGGTGCTGGTGTGACGGCAGGACTAGCAGCAGCAGGAACAGCAGCATCATGGGATCACTCCATTTTGATATACTTCTACATATTATAAGTTTTCCTGTTTCATTTAAGTGGAGCCCACTCCTAGTATAGTGTTGTTATAATTTAGAAGATGACTGAACATTAACTTAAGTATTTTATATTTTGTTGTATTGATGATAATAGTAGCCCATAGTTACACACCTCAATCTCAAAAAAACTGTTCTCCGTTTTCTGGTTGTTGAAATATACATTGTATTTCAGTCAGAATTATCTCAGCCTTAGAACACTTTATGACCATGTCAATCCTTGAAACTAAAAGTTTAAAATGAGCTGGATCTGTTCTGTTGGTCTCTCCAATTAGAATAATGAAGTCATTCGCTTAAACCTGTCTTTACATTTTTCCAACTGCTCAACAATGTACAACAAGGAGGAACCTGGGTAAAAGCCAGATGAGACTGTATATTGAGGCATGAGAGGGGTTAAAATTTGAACCAATTCCCTGGCATGACTATATCCAGTTACGTATAAGAGTGGATTATTTTCTGAATTTTGAGGGAGACTTTACAATCCTGGTATGACTCACAGAGTTATTTAGGGGCTGTACTTAAAGTAGAACAGGTGGCTTATCAAAATTATCATTCTCACTGTTAGATGATTTCATATTCTTTTCATCAGTGACCACAAACTTATTCATCTTAAATTTATTTTTAATTACTTTATTCTTTCTTCCATTAAAATTTTTATCAAAAACATTAGACTTTTTTGTTTCTCTATGTATGTCCTTCTTTGGATTTAACATATCAGTTTCACCGAGTTTTCCCAGTATTTTTAAATTTATTATTAGTTTCAAATAGAATTGTTTGATAAAACTTTTTTCACCTGTTTTTTCCTCGAAACTCTCCAACCATTTTCCACAAATAACATAGATTGGTTTTGGTATAGTTACTATAAGCATCATTTGAACACTTCAAGACAGTCATTATAAGATTTAGTTGCTTCAGTTGTAGTTTTGTTCATTTTAATTATCAATAGTAAAACTGGGTGGATCAAAAAGATCATAGAAAAGGTTGTTTAGCAACCACTCAAAAATCTTTGATTTGAACTTCATAATAGATTAGATTAGATTATTTTAATAGGGACCGTACCACAAGGTATGTATTTTAAGCCAAGAAAGAATGAGAAAAGAGTGTAGGATGATTGTGGTGCGATCTTGTAGCCTTGTTACCGACTAAGGCTGACATGTTCCTTAGACAGATTGTTAATTAATAATGGTTTGTTTTAATTAACCCTAGAAATGGCAGTCGTAATTTACGACGCATTTACATATTCAATAAGAATTGACTGGTGGAGGCATCTGTGGTCAGTTTATTGAATTTGTTAGACACTAGAGGCTACGTGACCGTGTTGCCCTCTGGGGGCAAACAACCGAAACTGCTCTCGTAGTACACTAGCCTGCCACCGGGCAGGTCTTATAACCAAGTAAGCACTTTCAACTCCTATGCACTGGTGGCTTAACCGGCTAAAGCGCTGCACTGGTGGCTTAACCGGCTAAAGCGCTGCACTGGTGGCTTAACCGGCTAAAGCGCTGCGCTGACGAGCGTAACGTTCTAGCCATTCGGAAGTGCTAGGGTTCGAATCCCAACCATGAGCAATCCCAATTTGGCTTGCAAATTGGGTCTGAGTTTAGATTTGATTTTACATTTATTAGGCACTTAAAGATGTAAAGATTAACCACAGTAAGTTTTTTGACATTGTTAAGTCTTAGCTCTGGGGGGGGGGTGATTTTAGGTTTGGTGATGAAATTATTAGGGAGGGATATGAGACAACATTTTTGGGATTTTTACATGAACAGAAACCTGAGCTGGGATAGTTGTATAGAACATACTACAGGACAATAAGTATAAATTAACCCCCCAGGTGCTATCGACACATAATGCGTCAATTCGGACCCTTGTGAAGTGCTATTGACGAATAATACGTCAATTCGTAAATTTGATATAGCAACTCTGATACAAACCTGAATACCTATGTTGTTTTTTACATAGTTTTACCGGAAAATAAATTCTCTATCAGGCAGGCAGTGCAAGTTTGTCATTGGCATTGAAAAAAACTTTAGTTGCTATTTTATATTCTGTGTAGTGAAATGTCAGCTTTTTGCAAATTGTGTCAATTGTCAATCAATTATTTATATTCGTGTTTATTTAACTTTTGGACTATGTATATTTTTGCTCAAGTTTTTATTACCTTCTTCTATACGTAGTATGGAGAAAGTATTGTTTTCGTCAAAATTATTGAATTGGAGTTGAGAATGGATATATCCGTTTTGGGGTGCCCTGAGTCCAAAAAGTGAGTTTCGATGTGATGTCTGTCCGTCCGTGTGTCTGTCTGTCGGAGTGTGTGTCTGGATGTGAACTGAGCGACGGCCTACCCCGTTTGTCCGATTTAGATTAAATTTGGCCTGAATATATATATATATATATATATATATATATATATATATGTTTAGCGAATTTCTTTTTTAGCGAATCTTTTTAGCGAACTTCCCATAGGGAAGAAGCTATTACCGTAGGTCTCATGGCGAGACTTAAGCCCGGGACCATGTTATTTTTTCTTCTTTAGGTGCCCAGAGACCAAAAACAATAGTCGTTAAAATTTATATATATATATAAAGTAAAGTTAAAATAATTAACTGAGTATCCTTGACAAACATTATTTTATTTTAACAACATGTTTCAACCTTTAGAGGCCATTTTCAAGTTATATATATATATATATATATATATATATATATATATATGTGCGTGTGTGTGTGTGTGTGTGTGTGTGTGTCTGTGAACACGATAACTCGTAAAAGTGGTCCAATCGAGACCAAATTTGGTAGAAATGTGTATTCCTGCAATAGCTCGGACGAGTTCGTAATCCAGACATATCGGTCTAACGGAAGGGGTAGTTTGGGGGGGGTTTTGTACCCCAAAAATGGGTTTTTTTGCAAATTTCCCATGTAATTTTTAAAAATTTCAAATTTTATCTTTCACCATTAGAATCAACTTAAAAAACTGCACAATAAAGTTTCAATTAAGGCAATGTCAATTCAATTAAGTTTTTCTCTATCTCCAACGGTTACCGAGATATTAAAATATCTAAACACAGTAGGCCTGTATTTTGGGGCTCCAATGTTAATCTTATGGAGGAAAAATTAATATTTCCCATATCAATCAATATTTTTAGATTAAACTAGGTAAATGATAGTTAATGCGTTTATCATGGCAGCAAACTTGCATACGGTACTCTTTTCCCATGTTAATCATATAGGGATTAGGCAAATTCCTTTATTTATGGACAGATGTGGATGAAAGTTGGTATGTTAAAAATAAAAATTATTTATGGTAGAAACACCTACTTTCAGTGTTCCTCACAGCAGCAAACCTGGACACTCTTTCCCATGTCAATCTTATGGAGAATAGACTAATAATTCTCATGTTTATGGACAGATTTTTATAAAACTTGTCATATATTATTATTATTATATTATTGATTTGGAAATTCACTGAGTACGCAGGCCTGCTGCGACGGGGGTATTTTATATTTTGGAATTTTGCTTGAGTAAAAAATAAAAAAGTAACAAACTCACACTTGAACACATTGATGTATAATATGTTACATATTATTTCATATTTATATTTAATAAGTTATTGTACAAATATGTCTGCTTGGCGCCTTATAAATGCTTAGCACTAATCAGTAAAACTAGTAGCACCTGGAGGGTTAAAGGTATAGGTAGTTTATTTAAAATATAGTAAAACTAACCTCAACACCACTGGCTGAATCTGACTCCATATTTCGTTCGACTGGTTCGAGAAGTATATTCACCGGCACAATAACACCATAAAAATAAATAAGTACACAATAAAGTTTTACTTTATAGTTTACACCATGGATTTCTTAGATGAATGTTCAAATCATTCATTGTAAGACCAATGTGATCCATCAATTTGTAGTAGAGGTGACTTTGGTTTGTGATAATATTTAAATGTATCATATTTAATATCTAACGTTTTACCTCTAAAAAGGCAACAGCATATCAGGCAAAATGAACATTCGGAAGAGTTTTGTCTAGTTGAAATTTTATTCTACAATATCAAAAATAACGCACACACAGCGCAAAATTGACATTTGCTATTGTCAAGGATGTTAAAACCGAAGACTAGCAGAAATGGTTGCAACGCAATGCAAATTATTGTTCTATTCAAATTGTATAAATTACAACCAACACCTGATAAACAAACATACATTGAATATAGTTCGATGGTATCACAAATTCCTACAGATTACACCAGACATGCATAATATTAACAACCCCCCTTGCTTGATGTTAGCCTACGAATAGACGAATGGAGCTAACGAGCTAACGAATCTTTGTTGCCAACAAACCGGTAGTCATGCAATCACGTAAATTCACATATATTCGACCCCCGAAAATTACTCCTTAGATTTTCTATGGTTAAATTTTTGTACACATATTAATTAGTATTTTTAATTCAATGATAACATACTTTCAAAGTGATACATGGGGCATAAGAAGGTATTTATGAGTTTTTCTATGAATTTTACAACCCCCATAACTCCTACCCCTAGAATGATTTGCTTCGAATGCCACTTTGTACGCATAAAAAGTACTTTGTCTACTTTAATTAAATACTAGTTTCAAAGTGGTACATAAGGTCAAAGGAGGATGAGCATGATTTTTTATGTAAATTTTCAGTGTTTGGCTTAAATTCAGCCATAATAAACCCCCTAAAACCTACCCCTAGAGTGATTTGCTTCGAAGGCCACTTTGTACACACAATACATAATAAAATGTTTACATTTACTTCCATGTGGGAAATACGTTAGATCATGGATATGTCTAAAGGTAATGTTTTCACTTCATATAAACAGCTTTCTTTTACGTTAAAAATTCAGTACAATAGCTCTGGTGGTGTCTATGGAAACCTGTTACATATTTTCCATCTTAAAAATCGCCAACATCACCCCTTTCCCAGAGCTAAGACATATCCATGTCAATATTACATAAAAAATCATACTGCTCACTCTTCTCCTATCCTATGTACCATTTTTAAACAATTATTTAATAATATACCATGTCTACTTTATAAATTTTATAAAGTAGACATGGTACGTATTATGTGTACAAGTGGCATTCAAAGCCAATCACTCTTAGGGTAGGGTTTTTGGGATTGAAAAAATCAAATAAAAACTCATATATACCCACTACTACTCCATCTACCACTTTGAAAATATGTTACCATTAAAGGTTTTTTTAACTTATTTTTTTACAATATTTTGAAAGGATAACAATAAGTAAAAATTATGTAACTGAAATGTGATATGAATAACTATGCGTCACCCAGTGGTGACACAAAAATGTTTATTGTTTAAATCGTAAAGGAAGATCAAGGACTGAAAAACGCTTAAGTCTACTCACTGTTGTCAAGTAAATTTAGAGCAAGGTATAGTTAGGATGATTTTCTAGTTTGGTCAGATATTCAGTTCTGAAGTGGTGAATTTCCTCTTTAGCAGAGAGTAATTTTAAACCTTCGTGAAGTGTCTTGTTTGAGACAAAACCAAGGACCTTGGGTTACTTTTCTCAAGACCTTTGATTGGAACCTCTGTATAATTTCGATGTTTGAATTACTGGCAGTACCCTAAAGCTGCAATCAATATGTCCAAATCGGTTTTAAAATAACTTTGTAAATTAAGAGCTTATTTTCAAGAGACGATTTTGATTTGGATCCCGAAATCCAGTTAAGACTATTTAATTTTAAGTTTAGTTGTAGCCTTTATTACATACATGTGATCGCCATGTAGGTTTAGAGTCAAGATGAAGACCGAGATATTTCACACTTTCTACCTGGGGCAATAAAACGCCATAAAGGGTCACTTGAGGGCATTCGTCTCGTCTTAGTGAAAGTTATGTGGAGTGATTTAGCTTCATTTACTCTAATTCTCCATTTTTTAAGCCACAGCTCAAGACAACTTAGTCCAATTTGAAAGTTAAGTGAAGCAAGCACATTATTCATATGAGTAGCTAGAATAGCAGTGTCGATAGAAAATGTAGCTATGTTAGTTTCTGGTACTGTACGAATGTCTGCAGTGAAAATCGAATAGAGAACAGGGCCTAGACCACTTCCTTGGGGAACTCCTGAATTAATCTCAAAAAGATCTGTATGGATGTCCAAAAATTTAATTTGAAAAAAATCAATGGGTCAAGTAAGATTTAGTATGTTGAAATAAGAATGAGGAAGAGAGCGTTTCAGTTTGTAGAGTAGTCCTGGATGCAAAACCTTGTCAAAAGCTTGTTTGACGTCAAGGAAAGCGGCAGAGCAAACCCTCTTCTTTTCAAGCGAGTCTCTAACAATGTTAACAATCCTGTGAACTTGTTCAGTAGTGGAGTGGCATTTTTGGAACCCAAATTGATGGTCGGGAATCAAGTTTATGTCTTCAAGTACTGGTTGTATCCTCTTCAGAAAAAGTTTCTTAAACAGCTTTGAAAGCAATTGAAGTAAGCTAATATGAAGCTAGATATGAAGCGGTTTACCTGTTTTGGGAACAACGACAATTTGGGCTACTTTCCAGAGGCAAAAAAGTAAACGTATTACTTGTTATGTGCGCACCGTAGAAAATCACCGTAGTTTTCGAGGGTTGAAGATATATGAATTTTCGCGAAAGTTGTTAATACGACTACTGATGTAGCTTACGAATGGAGCTAACGGATATACGTTGCCGACTTGTTCATTAGCTACACATGCGATAGCTATCTTCAGCCCGGTACTGAATACTGTTTTCTTGTACTTCATATTGCCCGAAGTATACGTGAATACTGACAGAGAGGAACGGATTATAAAGTATCCATACTATCCGTTTATATCAGGCACTGATCATGATATTAACTATTATATATTTAAGTATAAAATTATTTATCTGATTTCCTTAAAGTAGCATGATTACAGTAACAGTGTTTGTGTAGCAACTCATTTTATTATAGTTAGTTAATGTTATTAATACAGACTAATAGATCCGTTAGTATACGATATTACAGACTAGCGACAGTCTCGCCTCCGACCGATGATATTCTTCGTAGTACGGTATCCAATACGAGCAAGGTTTGTATATATATATATATGCACACGGATCTCGAAAACGGCACCAAGGAATTTCTTTAAATTTTGGAAATAACTAATTTCCGATTAGAAAATAAGTTCTAGATAGGTCTAATGTCCAGGAAAATTCGTGTTTTACTGTAATACTAAGTTTAAAATCTAAAATTTAACATTACGCTTATGGAGTATCAAATGTAAACAATGCAAACCAAAACAGCTGTTTATAAACGTTTGACAGTTCTTGATTGAAGACGGCAAAGAACAATATGTGAATAGAGGTTTTTCATAAATATTTATTTTATGTATGTAATAAATGTAAAATTATCAGGTTACTAAACAATTTATAAAAACTTTAGGGTAACATAACTGTGCGAAATAAAAGCAGGAAAGAGTATTTCCAAAATCTTCCGTGTTTTTATAGAAAACGTATTCGTTGTATTGCTTTAAGCTACTGTAACAAACCAAATAATTAGTGTAAATTAAATTTATCTTTTGCTTTTCAATCCTCATTCCGTTTCTAACAAAATCAGTTGATCACAGGATAATAATAACAAACAGTATGGACATTTAAATTCAGTATAAGGTTAGCTAAAACAATTAATTGAGGTTGGCCAAAAACTCTTAAACGACGACGCGAAATCGGCTGACGCCGTAGCTTAAGCGCTAAGATCTCACGTATGCAAGGTCGCGTGATCGATCCCCACCCGAGGGCTATATATTTGTTCAGTATTTATGCCATATTAATTAAGGGGTATTAAAACGGTTTTATTTAGGCCCTAAACCACATAAATGTTTTCATTGAGCAGTAAATTTGTTTTACTTTTGCTAACTAACTTGTAAAATACATGTCTTATTCTATCCGAGCAAAGCTCGGTCACCAGGTACTTACACACTAACCAAGGTACACGTGCACAGCCAACTGTAGTTGTTAGAATTGAGTAAGTTTATTGTAGTTACACTTGGCTTTAATTTTACTATAATAATTTATATCTAGGACGGTGACGGGTCCTGTAATCCAGCTACTTGGAGGACACGAATTGTCGATAGTTATGAGCGATTTTGGGGGATGGGGCGTCTAATGTAAATTAACGTCCGCACCATTGAGTGCTACATTCATCTGCAAAGACTATCCTCATGAGTAGAAAAGTTTGTGGTTTAGAGGCAAAAGTGGTTTGGATTACACGTTAAACTGTAGGTTCCTTAGTTGACATTGGCTGTTGGGCTATTGATTAACCAACAGTTCTATCTAAGGAACATGTTAGTACTAACATGGCGAATATATTCCTTGTCTCTTCTTGTAGTCTTGTTACTGAACAAGACAACAAAATCGTGCCATGATAATCTTACACTCATTCATATTTGGTTAAATTACCTACCTGGACAGGTCGCCTTTTCAGAAATTACTGAAAGTGTTTGTCGATGGCGGGAACATGGTCCATGCTGTCAGCTGTTCGGCAGCTCAATCTATAATATAAAAATGAATCGCAAAATGTGTTGGTAAGCGCATAACTCAACAACGCCTGGACCAATTTGGCCAATTCTTTTTTTAAGATGTTCGTTGAAGCCCAAGGATGGTAAGAAAAAATCGAATAATTGCCAGGAAACCCCTAAAAATAGCCCTTTTAAAGAGGATCCCATATAATACTATGGAACCAGAAATTTTTTTACATTATAAATATTTTCTTTTCAACAGCTAATTGGTATACTATATCTGTTAGTTGAAGATATACACGACAGATTGAAGCACTTGCATTTGTTTATGTTTTTTTATTTTGTTTACATTTGTTTTTTTGGCTATGCGAGTGACTAAACAGTTTACATTTTTAACTGTGACTTCTTATTGCACATTTTGATACTGTGTTACGTTATTTTAGTTTATAATGGTATGGACTTTTGCACGCACTTTCCCTACACTGCCATTAACTCTATTCTAACTCGGCTATTCTAATTTGGCTAAGGACTGCCGACAACAACCACGAGGGCCTGGGGAGCCCCAGCTAGCAAAGCTATGATTGGAGAGAAATTAATGCGTAGTAAAATAATTTTGTAAAGTAGTAAAATAAAACATTTTTGTTTTAAGGTTATGCGAGTGACTAAACAGTTTAACTGTATACACTTTTACTTGGTCAGATGATCTATATTTCTTATTATTGATTTTAACCTTATTGCCTCGGTAGTTAAACGATTTGGGGAAACGTGAAAATAAATTGATAATAAATAATTTATTTTGCAGAATACTTTTTATGGCATGCCTCCTAAAGAAGCCAATATTGGTAGAAGAACCAAAAACGCTTGATATATTTCAGCACTTAGAGCTGCTGAAACATCTGGAGAAACAGAAGCACGCTTGAAAGCTGTCCGAATAAGGGCATCGTCTTCAAGAGCTGTCGAGCCCCCTACAGAGCGGGAAGCACGACTTGAAGATCTGCGAGAACGAGCTTCGATCTCAAGATGTGCGGTAACACCTGCAGAACGAGATGCTCGACTTGAAGACCAGCGAATACGAGATTCGACATCAAGAACTACAGAAACACCTGCAGAGCGAGAAGCACGACTCGGAGACCTGCGTGGACGAGCTTCGACGTCAAGAGCTACAGAAACACCTGCAGAGCGAGAAGCACGACTCGTAGACCTGCGTGGACGAGCTTTGACGTCAAGAGCTAAAGAAACACCTGCAGAGCGAGAAGCACGACTCGGAGACCTGCGTGGACGAGCTTCGACGTCAAGAGCTACAGAAACACCTGCAGAGCCAGAAGCAAGACTTGAAGACCAGCGAATATGAGTTTCGATATCAAGAGCTAAAGAAACACCTGCAGAGCGAGAAGCACGACTCGGAGACCTGCGTGGACGAGCTTCGACGTCAAAAGCTACAGAAACACCTGCAGAGCGAGAAGCACGACTCGGAGACCTGCGTGAACAAGCTTCGACGTCAAGAGCTACAGAAACACCTGCAGAGCGAGAAGCACGACTCGTAGACCTGCGTGGACGAGCTTTGACGTCAAGAGCTAAAGAAACACCTGCAGAGCGAGAAGCACGACTCGGAGACCTGCGTGGACGAGCTTCGACGTCAAGAGCTACAGAAACACCTGCAGAGCCAGAAGCAAGACTTGAAGACCAGCGAATATGAGTTTCGATATCAAGAGCTAAAGAAACACCTGCAGAGCGAGAAGCACGACTCGGAGACCTGCGTGGACGAGCTTCGACGTCAAAAGCTACAGAAACACCTGCAGAGCGAGAAGCACGACTCGGAGACCTGCGTGAACAAGCTTCGACGTCAAGAGCTACAGAAACACCTGCAGAGCGAAATGCTCGACGTGATGTTGAACGTATAAATTTTTTCTACAAATGTTTTTATTACTTTATTTTGGTAGATTAATGAAAAATTAAAAGCGAGACAACGTCCGCCGGGTTAAGCGGATTGATTTTAGGTTGGATTAGAAAAATTGTAAATCAATCCACTCAGATTTATTTGTTTTATGGTAATGTTAATAATAAGTCTTATTGTTTCAGTATTGTTATTAACTATGCCGCAACCCAGAATATATATTTTTTGACAACAAAGTCGTAATGCTATTCGACTTCAGAACATGGTCAATCTAAAAGTTAACACGTATTTACTGTTAGGCGTTACGAAGTTCGCCGGGTCAGCTAGTTCTTGAATAATTACATTCCTTGTCTAAGGAACATATCAGCCTTAGTGACAATATTATAAGATCGCACCACAATCATCCTACACTTACTTCTCATTCATAAGTGGCTTAAAATACCTATCTGGGTAAGTAACTATTTCAATGAGTAATCTAATCAAATCTACTCTCAAGTGACCTCCAACTTATTTGTATTTGGTTAAAGGTACAATACTTGATAGGCAGTTCTAAGTTTTACATCTACACTATAGCTGCTTATGTAGGTACAAAAATTAGTCTTTATTCCTTAAAATGGTATGGACATCAAGGACTACTAGTTAATCTATGATATAATATCCTTTGAGGTAGTGTTTACTGAAGTCTTTATGGTAATATACTATATTACCATTAAGACTCCCTCTTTGGCCCACTCTTTTTTAAGTCAATGTCATTTCAGTCTTGTTATTTTTGTCTATCTCTTTGAAAAGTGTAAATAAACTTGAAATATTTGCTTGGATATAATAAGTAGTTTTGATTCGAAAATCATAACAAATTAGTTTACATAATAAATATAGTTATTACTTAGTGTATTTTTCTTGCATCTTTATATTATTTCTTTTAATGTGAACACCGTTTGTGAACTGCTGCTATACACCCTATACGATACAGCCATATAACCATAAACTCCCTTTGTGGTGAAGGCGATCGTAGATTTCACCACGGATGACTGTCAGGCAAGTCCTGAATGTCACAGCGAGTTATTACCAAGGCAGAAATTAGAGCGGTGGAATTAGCACACTCATTGGTGTTGCCAGATTTTGCCCAAGATTGTGTGCGGTGAATTTATAGATTTGGGAACCTTAATTTTTATATAAATCTTATAGTAAAACAATTTGTTCATCTCTATCTCATGATGTACATACTTCTACACTTTTAGAGGGTTTAACAGAAAATATTTTGTAATGTGATAATGGTAAATACCGCTGACGCTATATAAAGTAATACCTGAAGGAATGAACAGCTAAAATTTAACACAGAGTTACATAATCTTCATAAACCAATCACCCTTATGGGTGGTAAAAAAAATAAAAAAAAACATAAATAAACGGTACCAGTGGACTGACACATACTTTCTCCCTTAAGTAAATTTGAAAAAGACAATCTGTAATAAAACTATCATGTTTTACAAAGTAATTCTAAATATCATTTAATAATTTATTGTTCAAATTGTATGGAGAACCCCCCACCCCCCCCGGTAATACCAAGCTTTTTTGAGCTGGTTTTGTTCGGTGATTTGACCTTACACTTCATACCAAGTTTCATGGAAAACGGGTGGAAAGTAAGGAAGAAATTGATTTTTTTTTATTTTCCTTAAGAATAACATTGGGCGCTTTCAGACAATGTACTACGTTTATCGTGGACAGTAAATTTAACTTTTCTCTGGAACCGTTAGTCGTAGACAAATAATTCAAAATACTAATTTGTTTAGTTTTTTAAGCTGGTTTCAATGGTACCAGTCAAGTTCTACTTTACTTTTATTTTTTTCGCTGAAAATTTAAAAATTTGAGTTTTTTGACATTTAAAACCCCATAACTTTTGAACCGTCATTTTTACAGACATGCGGGTGGTGTCAAATTATTTAGTGCTCAGTGCACTATAAATTATCAAATTTTAATCAAAATCGTTAGAGCCGTTTTTGAGAAAATTGCATTTTTCACGTTTTTTAAGGGTTTTTAGGGGTGAACTACCCTTAAAAATCAAAAATTCAAAAAAATGAAAAAAACGCCTGGAGATACGGTGACTATATATATACATGCCAAATTTAATCTAAATCGGACAAACGGGGTAGGCTGTGGCGCTGTACACATCCAGACACACACACACACACACACACACACACACGGACGGACAGACATCACGCCAAAACCCACTTTTTTGGATTCAGGGGACCCCAAAACGGATATATCCACCCTCAACTCAAATTCGAAAATTTTGACGAAAACAATACTTTCTCCATATACTATGTATAAGGGGAGAAAGTAAAAAGAGTGATCAAATAAACGGCACTGTATTTATTGCACATCATAAGCTTTCATAGCTTGAAGCTGTTAAGGAATGTTTTAAGTCAAGAATACTTAAATTGTTTCTGAGATCTGCAATTCTACTTTCTGTAAACAAATATTCTATTTGAGAGCACTTGGAGCTGTTATAAAAGCAAAAAGACTAGTGGCTGGGACGTGTACTGCGGGAAGAAGGTACGCCATGAGACCTACGGTAATAGTTTCTTCCCTATGGGAAATTCGCTAAAAGAACCAATTGGGCACAGCATTATTTCCATGAGTGTTTCATTTGGTTAACTCATTATTTAGGTCTTTTTGAGGGCCATCACTGAACTGCCAGTGAATAAATTGCTTCATACAAGAGAACAGCACACTTCAAAGTGATCATGAACATCACCACTGGCTAGTCCAAGTGGCAAATGCAACAAGGATTACCTTGCTTTCTAAACTTTGCTGATCCACTGAAAATACTCTTTTTACAAGGTGATGGACAGTAAAGATTTTATTTTGAAAAAATATAAATGGGGATCAGGGCAAGAGTTAAATCAAAGAGGCACCATAAAAGTTTCAGTTGCTTTATTGGGTTGTTGCAGCGATACAGAAACCAGTACATACATTACATACCAGATAACCACCCGTACACTGGTACATGGAAAAGACCGGAGCTGTTATCCACAATTCTCACCACTGCCACGTTTCTAGTCTCTAGTGGTAAAGAAATATGAAACAAAGTTCCGGTTAGAAGCTTCTGCGGGAATGTTTACCTTTTTTGAGGTGAGAATTTAAATAACAGCAGTGATAAACCGTCGCATGCAGACAACGAATATGTCCAGTTTGGACTACGAGTATCCGTCGGCCGATTGACGCACCCACGGTAAGCGACGACACCCATGTCTTAGAAACAAGCTAGCGATAACAAATAAATAACTTGTGGTAAAATTACAAAGTTTACAGATAGGGTTTCTACTTGACTAGAATCATCATTGAAAAATGTTTCATAAACACTCAAACAAAATTAAACTATACAGATAAAATATATGGTTATTTGACACAGCTTTGATTACAATTTAAATGGTAATATTCAATTTGAAATAAGAAATGGCACTTATTCGAGCTTGGGTATCTTAGACAACTAAATATGTCATATTTGAGAACATGTGTTCTCACATGAAAATTTTAGCTTGCTTATTCATTACGAATTTTTAGGTTGAGTTTAAATAATCCATGTTGAAAAGGTGTTCCTCTATTTAAAAGCTGTTAAGGAATGTTTTAAGTCAATAATACTTAAATTGTGTCTGAGATCTGCAATTCTACTTTTTGTAAACAAATATTCTATTCTCATAGCTACTCTTTTGATTACAAAATTTAAACAGTTGTAAGATATTGTAAGTAAAATTTGTTACCAAGCATAAGAATTATATTGTAATTACTAAAGTGACTTTATGATGTGTGATAGTTACCTTATGATGATTTAGCACAAAACCTTAATGTCAAGGTAAACAACATTGTTTTCTTGAAAAGTAATTTTTTAGAACACAAATAAAAAGATCTTGATAAACATCAGATGCATAACTACAACTTAATACACATCCATAAAGAAACTTAAGTCATTTGAAAACAAATCTAGTGCAATTTTACTTCTAAAAATTTATTACATCAGTTATTTCTCTATCTAAGCATCTTCATAGAAATCTCAATTTTGAATACTTTTTATATAATTTTTACATAAAATACAAATTCTAAAATTTTTTTGTATGAAATAATTATTTGTGCTAATTCTTGTACTATATTGTAACAAGCTCCAATGTGCATTATAATAACAAATTAGTACTTCATAAAGTGGCTAATAACAGATTCTGTGGTGGCACTACTGGAACAGAATATGTAATTCACACAGATTAGTCAAAAGCAATTAACAAAAATAAATACATAAGCTGATCTAATTAGATTCATTGGTCCAAACACATATATTTACAATATTGAACTATAACATAAGCTAGTAGCTGAAAGTTGAAACCGAGAAAAACTTTTTACAGACCTTGCAAAAGATAACTAAATGTTGTATTGTTAGGTAACACGTCCATTAGAAATCAGATATGATAAATTAAAATCAATAATCAAAGATAAACCTTTGACTGCGCTTACTTTCTATCAACTCACAAAATGACAAATCAGAAAATGCAGGAAAATGTACAAAATGCAGAATGGCAGTCTTGATGGCCTTTTATTTAAAATGTATAATTTTTTACCGGAAAGAAAACCATTATTTTATTAGCTAGAAGAACGCTAAAATTCAAGTAATAAAATGATTTATTTTGTGGCAGTTTTTGAATCACGAATTGAATCCAAATTACAAAGAATGTAACAAAGTGGCTTCCAACAATGCTTATATTTCTAGGGGATGTAATCTTAGATGGCAAAGTGACATCAACACATCAACCTCACATTACATTATAATTACTAACGTTATTATATAGCGATTTTATTAATTAGCACTGTTCAAATATTAGTTTAGTGACGGCTACTTACTGATGCTCGTATATACAAAGTTCTAAAGAACAATAATACTCTGATATCGAACCATCTCGACCGTGGAATTTCACACTAATTCTAATAATTGTAGAACGATTTAATACAAACGTGAACCACATCGATACAGGGTGTTTCTAAAATCTTATCGGACATAATAGTAATACAGTATATCATACAATATCTACAAACTCGTATAACTGGCACGTCGTTAGGATCTAGAATACCGACCACTATACTAACGAAAATAAGCCGATATATTTGTTAAACACTTACGGTATGTATGGGAATAAAATACGAAGGAATAAAAATGTAGTAGGCAAGGTTAAAAATGTAAGAATTGTATAAAGCAGATATCGTACGTATAATTTTATGTACGATAATCATTAAAGAATAGAATGTAAACATACACTTTAAGATGATTTTTCTCTATTTATAAATATATTGCAGTTATACACTCGTTTAACAATATAAAACGACTTTTCAATCTAATGTTAATTATCAATTTTATGTCAAAGTTTTCAGAAACATCCTTTAAATATATAAATTAGGAATTGCGATTGAAAATTTAAACTATGAAACTATACAACGAGTCGTGAAAATCAAAGTTCACAACTGAAATCACATTTTACTTTGTCAATGTTTAATCTACGACAGATGGAAAACTTGCCGCCGCATCAATATGATGTGGTGTCCATGGTCAACTTCCGCTCAAAATGCTAAAGATCGATAGTGTTATAAACGATAAAATCGTTCCGAAGACTCGGATAAAATCTAACAACACTAGCGAAGGCCAGGCTATGTCAAACACTAAACCCCAAGAAAGGTCGAGCACTAGACAATAAAAAAATAATTTCTATAATTTTGGTCATCCTGAAAATTTCAATTTGAATCTCAACCCCCGCCGTCTTATAGAGGAAGATAGCTATCACAATCAGACGCTCGGATCCTTTCTTCTGACACGATTGCACTTGACGAGTGACGTACATTTCTTGGCCATTTGTGTTTGTAGTGTTTGTCAATGTTTAGTAAAGGCCACAGCCCCGTAGATTGTTGGCTATGATGACGTCGGTAACTGCATCAAACACAAACTGAATGTTGTTGGTGTCTGTCGCACAGGTCATATGACAGTAAATCTCTTTGGTTGTGGATTTGTTCTTGGCCTCAAACTGTGCCTGGATATAAGCAGCAGCTTCCCCGTACTCTTGTGCTCCTGAGAAAACACAAACCATCAGCTAAATATGCTGCAAATAAATCTATACTTATTTACAACTCACAATTACTGCATCAAATTGTCATGTATTTTTTTAAGATTTTAACTTACAATAATGTTAATACCTTTTTTCTATAACCTTCTATAGACTGGGATGGTGGCGTCATCCTGTAATCCTGCTACTTGGAAGTCACGAATTGTGGATAGTTGTGAGCGATGGTCGGTGGGTGTAGTATTCTCTAGTGTGGATTAAAGTCCGCACTATTGAAAGCTATGTTAATCCGCAAAGACCATCCTCATAATTAGACCAATTCGTAATTCAGAAGTCGTGGTTCGGATTCCACGTTAAACTGTAGGTCCCTTAGTTGCCATCGGCTGTTGGGCTATTAATTAACAGTCCTGACTAAGGAACATGTCAGCCTTAGTCAGTAACAAGACTACAAGATTGCGCCACTATCATCTTACAATCAACTCTCATTCATACTTGGCTTAAAATACCTACCTTGTGGTATGGTTGCCATTTCAATAATCTAATCTAATCTAATCTTCATAGTCATAAGTATTCTATACTTATTATACAATTAAAATAATAAAAATAAAGATACATCATCATAAAAATTCAGAAAATTTTCACTTTTTACTGTGTCATAAATTCACCAAACATTTACTAATTTGTTCAAATAATCAACACAGATTACGAAAAAATTTTTTATGAAAATAAAAATATACAATAAATTATTTCAGTATTAAAAATATCTTTCAGATTACTTGGTGTTTAAAATAAACTTGTTCCTCAGCAAATTGTTCTTGTTTCCATATTTTAAGAGAATATATATATATATATATATATATATATAATTTATAGTGAATTTGTTAAAACCATTTGGTATGTATAACCTTTAACATATTCTTATTTTTATACTTAACACACCGACCCAAACTATGTGGGTATTTTAAGGTTAAAAATGAGTGAAGTTTGAATGGGATGAATTTTATTAATTTTGTTACTAACAAAGATCAACCAATTCAATTCATTCATAGACAATTAATTTAATGGACACCCAGTGTTAGCCTACAGACCATTGAAATAAATTACATGTACAATTACTGGTGAAGTAAATTACCGGTAGCTGTGATGTGATCTCGTGAACTGAATAAAGTGTGGTAACATGGTAAATGGTGAAAATTGCAAAGCACATAAATCATGACAATAGATGCTCTTTATTTGCACTTTCATTAAGAAATACAATAGTGTCACTACAAATAAATAAATGGTTTACATGTTGCAACGTATTAAAAAAATTCCTTGATAGAGTAAACTGGTCATTTAACTAGCAAGTCTCTGAAGCGCTACTTCAAACAGTTTCCTGGCATGTTCTTTAAGTCTTGTGGGAGTGAGTTGATGATTTCTCAGCCAATGTAAGCGGGTTTCTTGCTGTACTGTGTGAATGGGAAGGTTGAAGTCTGCTGCCCTTCTGGTGTTATGTGAATGAAAATTTCCTTTTCTAGGTAGGTCGGTCCAACTGTTAAGTGTATATAACAACTGCATCAATGAAAAGCCCTGTGACTGTTAGTAGCTTTATAGATTTAAAAACCTCTCTGCACAAATCTATGACCAAGACCAGAGAGTGCCCTTACAGTTTTTTTCTGAAGCACAAGAATTTTACCAAGGTTGTACTCAGATGTTCCTCCCCAAACAATTAATCATGACCGATTTGTGACTACTAGTGCATAGTACACTGTTTTAGATATTTCAACACCTATCCATTTAATTTTTTTCCATGCATATATTCCAGATGAAATTTCCTTAGCCAGATTGTGTATATGATCGGTCCAGGAGATTTCGCCATCAATTGTTAATCCTAATACTTTTGATTTACTCAGTCCAAATATCGGGAATTTCTTGCATTTCGTCATGTTGTCTGCTAAAATTTATCCGTGTGGTTTTGTATGGATTTAAAGCCAGGTCATTTTGCAGGGAGTATTGAAGAGCTTTATGTATTTATATTAGGGTGTCTCAGTGTAATTATTGAGCTGTGTCGTTTGCAAATAGAAGGGTTGTATCATCTGCATAAATTATGGTTTGGACATTATGGCTGTCATTGATGACACTGGGGAGATCATTTGTGAAGAGGATAAATAAAAAGGGATCCAGGACTGATCCTTGTACACCTCTGCTCATAGTATATTTCTTGGATCTATATACACATTTATTTTTCTCCCATTATAATTTTGTTGAATTTCGAAAATTTGACTCCATTCTTTCAAGTAGCTGGCCACCCAGTCTTTTGCCACGCCTTCTATTCCTAGTGATTGACAGTTTAGTCATGATGAGATCATAGCCTAGGCAGTCGAATGCTTTGCTATAATCTAATAAGACAGCTGAGACATGTTTGGGTTCCTCTAAACTATCTATTATTAGTTCTATGAGGTTTGTTAAGGCTGTTGTGGTGGATCTCCCTTTAAGGAAACAATTCTGATTTTTTGCTATTAAGTTAAATTGTTCAAAGTGGCTCAGCATTTTTGTTGAAGCGATCTTCTCTATTATTTTTGCAAAATTTGATATAAGTGATATGAGTCGATAATTCTCTAGTTTTGTGGAGAAAGTCCCTTTTTGTGTTTTGGATATATATCTTGGCTATTTTCAACAGGGAGGGGAACTGTCCCAGATTGAAAGATTTATTTATTATACTTTATAGAGGTATTGGTAGTTGTTTGGCATAGTGCTTTATTACTTTTGAAGGAAATTCATCAATTCCACATGATAGTTGTTGATTCTAAGTTCAATGGCAGAAAATTATCTTGTGAGGGGAGAATTTAGTTAGTTATTGCCTTATGTTTTAATTGGTTCAGATTATTTGCTGGTGTTGTGTGCTATTTGTGAAAAATATTTGTTGAAATGTTCGGCTATATGCGCAGGATTTTCTACTGTATTTCCATCAGTTTCTATAAGCCACTTTGTCTTTTCTTTCTGTTTTGTAAGTTTCTCAGTATTAATAATGTCCCAAGTAGCTTTAGAATAGTTTTCTGCATTGTTAATATATTCAGCTGTGGTTTTCACCGAAGATCTCTAAGTTTTAGATCATAGGTTTTTTTTCTCAACCATTTATGTTCTGTCATTTTCATTTCTGGTGATTTCATATCTGTGTAAAACAGTTAGAAAGTTTTCTTTTAGAGTTTTGTCTCCTCATCATAGTGTACTGTGAACTTACCCATCCGTCTTGTTCTAACTTTTTTACTGGAGCATGCGTAATTTAATATTTGTCTAAACGTGGTTTAGAATGCATTGTATGCTTCCTCAGTATAAGGTCAGTATGCACCTTTTCCCAATTTTCTTTGCTAAATTCATCCCTCAGGTTGTTGAAGTGTTTTTAGAAAATATTCTCTTTTGTGTTTTATTTTTTTATGTTATGTTTTTTTCTACTATAAACTTGCAGGTTTGGCCAGTGCAATGGAAGGAGAATTTGAAAATTTACACTCCTTAAATGTGTTTTAACTCTAGTTTAGTGTACATCAATTTTTAAGTTGCTCATTTTGAACATCTTTGATTTGATTTAGATTGATAGAAGTCTAGTAGCACATAGAACTAAAACTACTAAGAGCATAATACTGAGCATTTTTGCTCAGTTCAACTCCTCTAATCTATTAAATTATAAAAAATGTACACAACTACATACTATGATATTCATTTATCCTTGTCTTGATTATCAGGGTCATTGCTTGGTTTATTGGAGCCCAGGCCGGAGCCCTGGAAACCTTGAAGCGCCCCCTATCAATCACACAATGCACATTGGCTCCATGTACAATTTAGTGAGGAGGGTTGCGTCATCACCTTTAAGAGTCCCCAGGTCAGCCATTTGGGCAAAAGAGGTAGAATATGACAGTGACTTGAACATATGTACGAGGCTAATCAATTGCGAGAAAATAGTTAATTTTTATTTCAATATAAATGCTTATGACGTAATATTCCAAATTTAGTAAGTAATAATAATCCCACTCACGCGACGATCCTGTTGAGTAAAATAAGACATTGCTTTTTAACTCTTAAAAAACTACTGAAAATCATGGTCCCTGCTCATTTAGTGTAAAAAAACCCAAATATTATTTTCCCAATTTTTTTGGATATAAGTAGCTTGAATAAAATAGAAATCAGAAATTTGCTTTATTTTCATGTATTAAAGACTTTAAGACTATTTTTAGGTATTGAAAAAGGTATTTTTTTTTGTCCTGATGAGCCATTTCAGTTAATAAATCCTATTCAATATAAACATTCACACAATATACATTATTTACTGCTAAAACATAATGAAAATAAACACACATCGGCGAAAAAGTCTACAAACAAGGTTAGCGAAAGTGAAAACAGCTGGCCATAATGAATTGCGTATATAAGCGTAAGCAGCAGTACAGGAGCGAACGAATACTGGCCAAAGTTGCCTCGCACGGATTTTTTTCACTAAATATTCCTACAAAACCGCCATATTGGTTTTGTGAGTGCATAGAGGCAAAAGCAACTTCACCATGCACTCTATAGGTTGTTTCGCGAACTACAGAGCAGTAAATTTGGTGAAATGATTGACTGTGTCTAAAGGCGTTAGCCGCATCGTGCGACCCTACTGTGCTGCGTTCAAAGGCGCTAGCTGCCCGGTAAGGGCTAATATGGAGCAATTCTATTCTACAAGAGAAGAATTCCACTCACCAGCATATTCTGGAAAACATATTGTCAGGGGGGATTTCTTGATTTTCTCCTCAAACAAATCTTTCTTGTTGAGGAATAAAATTATGGAAGTGTCAGTAAACCACTTGTTGTTACATATGGAGTCAAAGAGTTTCAAACTCTCCTGCATTCGGTTCTGAAACAAGTAATAAATCCAATAATGAATAATATAGGAATGCCATTTAAAATATCTAGGCCTACTGGATAATTTACATACCAACAATACATCATTTATCATAGTTGAGTTCATAGTATCTACAATAAAAAAATTATAGCCTTCCTGTAGCCGTGACATGCAGTCACGGCTAACTGAAGCTAACTGAAGCATAAAAAAAGTCATCCTGTAATCACAGTACCTCACTGTTGCATCTGCTATCCTGTAACTGTGTTCTGAAAGCTCAACCATAATGTAGCTTACAGAAAAAAAATACTGTAAACTTGTCAGTGGGTTGAAACATACTCCCTTAGTTAAATTAAAAAACTAGCTAAAAAGCTATCCAGCTTTAAAGTTTATCTAAATATAAGTAAAAATTTTTGTTTCAAAAATACTCATTTAATTAATTATTTAATTTATTAAATTAACAACAAGAGAAAATAAGTTAAATTAATTGTTAGAAAGTTTTTGGGGCATTACCCCCCTCTACAGGTAATACCAAACCTTTTTGAGTGGGTTTAGTTAGGTGATGTAACCTTACACTCCATCTCACATTTCATGGTAAATTGTTGAGAAATAAGGAAGAAATTATTTAATATTCTCCATAAGAGTAAAATTTTAGCATTATCGGACAACATACTGTGAATACCATGGACATTAAATTTAACTTTTCTCTGGAACCGTTTTTTAGTCATAGACAAATGATTCAAACCACTAATTTGTTTAGTTTTTCAAACCAAATTTAATAGTGATAGTAAAATTACTTAATAAGATTGGTTTTTTTGCCAGAAAGTTTAGAAAGTTAAAGTCCATAACTTTTGAACCATTCAGTTTACAGATGCATGCATCTTATCATATCATTTGGAACCTTAATAGCTAAATCCATGAAATTAATAAAAATCGAGAGAGCAGATTTTTATAAATTTAGCATTTTTCACATTTTATGGGTAAACTAACCTTAAAAATAAAAAAACTCAAAAAATAGTTTGGAGATTGAAATAGTCAAAGTGCATCTGTGTACCAAATTTCATAAAAATTGAACGGTCAGTGTGGTCTCAGGGTTTATACACAGACATTATTTCAAAAACAAACCTTTTTGGATTCAGGAAGCCTCATGGTTGGCCCTCATGGGAAGCCTCAATGAACATATCTAAAGTCAACTTAAATTCTAAAATTTTGACGAAAACAATACTTTCTTCATATACTCTGGTATTTAAGGGGAGAAAGTAAAAATTGGCAACAATTATACAAAAACATCTTTGACATTAGAAATAAGCATGTTTTTAGGAAAATAATTCTTTACAAAGTGAATGTTACCATCAGTGCCTATTATATATCAAATAAATAAACATATCATAATGGGAAAATTATCTTTAGTTTTCTTTTTTCTTTGAATAAGCTCATTGTCTGGAGTACTGTACATGAAAGTACTCTGTACAGCAAGACGACTAAAAGTCCACTGCAAATTTGTTTGTCTCCAACTGATGCCTTGCTCTTGGGGGTTTGTTGTCGTCCTCCGGGCGTTGAATATCAGTTGGAATTTGAAAACATTCTCTTGCGCCTCATGCCAGTTTACTGTCATGTCTTAACTATAGGAGACTTCAACTGTGAGTTACTGAAACCTGAACAATACGAGTCACCAACTGACAAACATGTTTGCGGCATGCAGTATAACTATACTTCCGCTGGACCCAAAAAATCACACCGCTACAGCCGAAACTTTCCTAGATCTTATGATTGTAAATGACCCAGGAATTGTACTTCAGCACGGGCAACTTCCAGTTCCAGCCATTTCCTTTCACGATCTTGTATACTGTGTCTTGGGTATGAGAGCTCCCAAAGCAAAACAAAAATTTTTTACTTATAGAAACTTTCCAAATTTTAATGAAACAAATTTTTTATCTGTTGTTTATTCTACACCATAGCACTACATACAAACTCTGGAGTGTGTTAATGATATGGTCAATTCATTGAATGATTCTGTTAAAAAATTATAATTGTATAACAAGCACGCTCCAATAGTAACTCGAAGAGTTAGTAATAACCACCCCGTGCCCTGGATATGTAAGGCGGTCCTTGAGTTGATGACACTGAGAGATTCGGTCCATCGCAGAGCAAAAAGATCTAGGGATCCAATGCTTAAGGCCCAATATCGTCATATTCGTAATAAAGTAAAACAACAACTCCAAAATTACAGACTTCACCAGATTCATAGTTTATTTTCCGAAAGAAAACAGTCTTCTACTGTTCTGTGGCGCAATGTAAAAAAATTGGACTCAGTATGCAAGAAACAAGTGTTCCAAAATCAGTTCCACTAAACAAATTAAATGCTTTTTACTTTCTCCCCTTATACGTAGTATATGGAGAAAGTATTGTTTTCGTCAAAATTTTCGAATTTGAGTTGAGGGTGGATATATCCGTTTTGGGGTCCCCTGAATCCAAAAAAGTGGGTTTGGAGGTGATGTGTGTCCGTCCGTGTGTCTGTCTGTGTCTGTGTGTGTGTGTGTGTCTGGATGTGTACAGTGCCACAGCCTACCCCGTTGGTCCGATTTAGATGAAATTTGGCATGTATGTATATATTCACGGTATCTCCAGGCGTTTTTTTCATTTTTTTGAATTTTTGATTTTTAAGGGTAGTTCACCCCTAAAAACTCTTTAAAAAAATCTAAATTTCTCAAAAACGGCTCTAACGATTTTGATTATAATTTCATAGTTTATAGTGCACAGAATACTAAATAATTTGACACCACCCGCATGTCTGTAAAAATGACGGTTCAAAAGTTATGGGCTTTTAAATGTCAGAAAAATCAAATTTTTAAATTTTCAGCGAAAACAATAAAAGTAAAGTATAATTTAACTGTCGCCATTAAAACCTGCTTAAAAAATTTAACAAATTAGTATTTTGAATTATTTGTCTACGACTAACGGTTCCAAAGAAAAGTTAAATTTACTGTCCATGATAAACACAGTACGTTGTCTGAAAGCATCCAACGTTATTCTTATGGAGAATATTAAAATATCAATTTCTTCCTTATTTTTTACCCGTTTTCCATGAAACTTGGTATGAAGTGTAAGGTCAAATCACCCAACAGAACCAACCCAAAAAAGCTTGGTATTACCGTGGGGGGGTGTTTCCCCCCATACAGTTTGAACAATTAATTTAACTTTGCCTCTCTTGTTTTTATAATCAGAAACGGGATGATTATTTTTGAAACAATAAATTATTAAATGGTATTTATTTAGATGAACTTTGAAGAACATGATGGTTTATTACAGATTGTCTTTCTTGAACTTACTTAAGGGAGAAAGTATGTGTCAGTTCACTGGTACCGTTTATTTTAGACAAAAAATCATAAATCTTTGGACAGAAGAGAAATTTTGCCCAGACGTTGCTTATTTTAGTGAGTGATTAATTACTTTTGAAAATATGTTTATTTTTCATGATGTATCCTGTTTTGTTATTTTTTTGTTTTGTTTGTGTTAATTAGAGTAATTTTATTTTGTGATTTCCGATCATTTTGATCAGCTTAAGTGTAGTTACAGTAGTTAATTAGTTACTGAAATGGTGACTTACACAAATAGGTATTTTAGCCAAGTATGAATGAGAAATGAGTTTAAGATAGAAAGGTGTTACCCGTTGCATGCAAACATAAGAAATTGTTTCCATAACATCGACAAAACTTTGGTTGTATATTATTAAAACATAAATGTGAAAGTCTGGTTAGGGAAGGGAATGAAGTAATTAATGGTCGAGAAAAAAAGTAGTCGCGTCGTCTGCTAAATGGTGTGACAGCCACAACTTCCCACAGCAGGGGTGACGGCGGTGGGTGTGTTCTGCGAGTTGATAGATTCGCCTACAGATCGCAGCACTAGTACCGCAGCAACGGTTGTCGCCATGGCAACCCGGCTAGCTTGGATCGATAACACTCGCTTCGGGCCTCGGGGCTTGACGATCCGCGCCAATTCTCGGCTCGGATGAGTGAAACACTCCTATCGATTTCGAAATCTCAACCACTTGACACTGCCAGTAAGCTCAACAAATGATTAATAAGCATCCCATGGCCAAATAATTTCTGGTTAAAACTGGATTTTTTAAGGAGACACATAAAATCGAATTTGCTATTTGAGGTATAGGTATAAATTCTTGAAAATATTAATTTAAAAACTCTAGTGCTTTGTTAGACCTACCATTCCGTCCTAGAATTTAGCAATTACAAATATGTTATAATATAGATGATATGTTAATTTATCATTCAAAGTACTGTATTGTACTACTTCTGAACATATTACTGCAATATTACAAATAATGTTAATGACACACATTTGTAGTACGTATTTGTGGAATTTTCATGTATATCATACATTTTATCGAGGAGTAAAGACCTGAAATAAATATGTTTTCACCTTTCAGATATGGTCTTTGAAAATTTTTAATCCAAAATAATCATAAATGTTGGGTTTAAAAAATATTGAAAACAAATAAATTTTAAATATAAAACAAATAGGATGTTATCATTTTTTAACATTTGTGGGTAACTTAATTAATGGCTATATTACTTTGCATAAAGTTAAATTTTTTAAATGAATCATTATTTTTAACGAATTATTAAAAATTAAAATGTAATTCAAAAGAGTGAGATTTATTAAATGGGATATACAGACAGAAGGAAAATGTATAAATTTTAAATAACAAAAAAAAGTACTGTAAAACAATATGTTTAATGAGTCCTCAATAAATGATAGTTAAAACAATAATAGATCAACTAGACACAAGGATGAATTGTTCAACTAATGAGAAAAGGGTTTGGTTGCACTCAACAGAAGAGCAATCTTAGGGTCGTTGAACTTATCACAACCAGCTTGTGTTCCATGGTGTAAGTAATGCAACACTCATTTAAGCTACTTCATCAATGAAATATAAATTGTGCTGAGAATTGCTAATTGTATTTTATTTACAATCCAGAATTTTTATGAGTTGTAAATAGTTTTTTGTTTCAATTTATTTTAAGACAAACCAAACTTTACAAGAAAGAGTTGACGAAGGGGTTAGATGCCAAGACCTGAGCCCAAGACTGTGTTCTCTGTTTTAAGTTAGTAATCATATGTTTTAACAATAATATTAAATATTGAGAACTTAACCTTTCTGAGTTACAGTTTTGTGTTATAAAGTTTCATTTATAATAGTCTGCTCAGGATAGGCATGCTCTGTTTTTGGTTTGAATGGGATCTCTGTTATATCTTTGTATTCACATTTACTGTGTTCTCTGTTTTAAGTTAGTAATCATATGTTTTAACAATAATATTATTCCTTGTTTACAATTTTGTCAGTTCCAAAATAGACTGTGCAAGAATAAAATGTTTTCATAATTATATTTTTCATTTCATTTAATAAATACATAAAACTAAATAGTTCAAAAATATTAAAATCTTGGTATGGTTAAGTGCTTAGAATACAGATTTTAGTTTTTATTTTATGTGATTTATTATCACAAGCTGACTTTATGATGTTAGACTCTTGAAACACAATATTTGATATATTTTTTTATCTTTATTAGCGAATTTCCCATAGGGAAGAAGCTATTACCGTAGGTCTCATGGCAAGAGTTAAGCCCGAGACCATGTTATTTTTTCTTCTTTAGGTGCCCAGAGACCAAAAACAATAGTCGTTAAAATTTTTATATATATATATATATATATATATATATATATGTGTCTGTGAACACGATAACTCTCGTAAAAAAGGTCCGATCGAGACCAAATTTGGTAGAGACGTGTATTCCTACAAATGCTCGGACGAGTTCGTAAACCAGACATATCGGTCAATGGGAACGGGTAGTTTGGGGGGGTTTTGTACCCCAAAATGGGGTTTTTTGCGTTTTTCACATGTAATTTTAAAAATTCCTAATTTTATATTTCACCATTGGAATCAGCTTAAAAAACTACACAATTAAGTTCCTTAAAGTTTTTCTCTATCTTCAACGGTTACCGAGATATAAAAAAATCTAAACACAGTACGTTGTATTTTTGAGGCTCCAATGTTAATCTTATGGAGGATTAAAAAAAAATTATTTTTCACTTATTAACTAATATTTTTGGATGAAACTTGATATTTAGCTTCATGTGGTTGAAATCCATACATTTGTGCTAAAAAATTATAGTTTATGTGTTTATCATGGCAGCAAACCTGCATACTCTTTTCCCATGTTAATCATATGGAGATTAGGCAAATTCCTATGTTTATGGACAGATGTTGATGAAAGTTGGTATAAATGTTAAAAATAAAATTTTTGATGGTATAAATGGCTACTTTCAGTGTTCCTCACAGCAGCAAACCTACTCACTATTTCCCATTTTAATCTTATGGAGAATAGGCAAAAATTCTCATGTTTATCGACAGAGTTTGACCAAACTTGTCATATATTATTATTATTATTATTATATTATTGATTTGGAAATTCGCTGAGTACGCAGGTCTGCTGCGACGGGGGTATTTTTTAATATCTTGGTAACAGTTGAAGATGCACCAAAACATTAGGGAAGTAAATTGTGTAGTTTTTTGAACTGATTCTAATAGTAAAATATAAAATTTGATATTTTAAAAAATGACATGTAAAAAAAACATTTTTACATCTATATAGATGAAACATCATTACACTGTGTTTCCAATTGAAAAAGGACAAAATGTTCTAATGACAGCATGTGTTGAGAATCATTTCATGATAGCCCTAGGGTTTCACCTTTAGAACTATAAGCATTATATTTGTTGACAAAAGTGAGGGCTGAAAACAGTTCTTGTAGGAATGAAAATATTCTCACTAAAATTCCCATCAATTTTGATAATTTTCAGCATATTATAAAATAAATCCATCTGAAACTTTAAAACCGAACTATTTTTATAATTTGACTATCCTTATCAATGTACGGTACTGTATTAAAAAACACTTAATACTCTTATAGGAATAAATAAAATCTATTCCGCTTGATTGATATTGCCAATGTTGTTTCATTAACAAAAGTGAACACTCAAGATCATAACTGCTTCACAATACTGTAGTAATTACTGCACAGGGAACAATAGGGTACTAGGTACAATAGGACCTCAATACAATCCAAACCACAGCAGGTGACAGAGGTTACAGGAAACTAGTTCCAACCCTCCAGATGACATGGCCAACTGGCTCACAGGAAAGACTGGCTCATCTTGTGTGGTACAACAGTATCAATAATTTGAAGCAGACTTACATGCACCATACATATTGTATGAATTCAGCGGCTTAATACATATTACACCCACTAACAAAATGTTGTTATTTAACGGATTGTCTACAACGAATTTAAAATTTCTATATCCACTTATTTTATTAACTTATAATAACATTTTGTATGATTTTTATGCAATTATTTGTTAGTTAAATTGTAGTGAGAAAATATTTATAAATCAATATTTAATGTTAGCTGAGGGATATCAGCCTGTTCGATTAATTATATCATATTCTTTTTAAGTCCTGACACATTGTGTAGGAAATAGGAATTAAAGTTTCCCTTAAATCATATGTTTCTCAAAGATGGCCAATAACAGGAAGGCAAATGGCTGTCGAGAAAGTGTAAAAATAATCGAATTGTTTATCAACGTAACCCCAACAGTTGCTGGCTGTGAGCCCAGTAAATATACAGGTGAAACCTAGCAGCCACACACTTTGCCACTGAACCCCATCTACCCCAGTATGCTTACTGAGCAAGGCACTTCACTACTATTTGCTACGACACACACACACACACAATGTACACCTACAAACATTGTAATGGAAATTAAATTAACTTATTTCAACACACTTTATGTCCTTTTAAATAATAATCCATTAAGGATACTTTTCAAAAACTTTTTCAATCTCTTTTTTTACATAAACTCTAAAAAATTACTACTTATATAGTATTTTAAACGGCTTCTTCAACCATAAAACTAATTAGTTAAATGTTAAATTATAAAAGTGAGTTGATGTACAATATGATAAATGAAATAATTATTATTCACACTTTATGGCCAAAGTTAAACTAGAATTTTTTAAATAATTATAGACAACTTTTTAAAACTAATAGGAGGTAAAATAAGTTTTTTTAATGTAATAGAATGTCAATTATAGAAATAGGCGTACCACCATTTTGAAAGAACATATAAATGAAGATAGGCTTTTCCCCCATTGATACGAAAAATAAAATTTAAAAGTGCATCGGACAACACAAAGAGGAAAGACAACAATTAAAACAAGCATATCCCAAGGCGAGACCGGGTCTTATGTACAGTGGGATGTTTGTCTCGAAACAAAAGTTCTGCTGAACTAAGGATACAGCCACAGGTGATGTTAAAATGTCAAAGGACCAAGGTTAAAAAATAATAGCGAGTTGTATGAACGGAATCAAAGAATTAAAATATACTTTTGCCCTTTGGTAGCTTTGTTTGTGATATCAGTTGGTAAATTAACTACAGGATAAGCCAGGATATGCCAAAATCTACTCAATATCTTCAATTAGCTCATACTCATTTTCTGAGCAATTTCACTAATGGTTCAGTATTACATTTTTTTATCCAATCTTCATTTGCCATTATTAAGTTAAAATTAAATTTTTTATTACTTATTATATTTTTACTTCGGCCAAGATCTAAAAGAATAAAATTATTTTTTTCTGTACAGTGCTTGAAATCATAATATTTTTGGATAATTTCACTTTTATACTTTAGAAAAACAAAAATGGGTTCAAATTTCTGTCTCTTCAAACATAGGCTTTCCGGCCTAAATAAATTTCTGTCTGTCTTTCTGTAATGCTGAACAAGGTTTTTTGTAATACTTTAATTTTTGGCTAGTGATCTTTTTACATTCCCACTTATACGATAGTATAATGGAGAAAGTATTGTTTTCGTCAATATTTTCGAATTTGAGTCAAGAGTGGATATCCGTTTTGGGGTCACCAGAATCAAAAACGTTGGTTTTTACTTGATGTCAGTCTGACTGTGTGTGTGTGTCTGAATGAACCAAAGAGTTAAAATTAAAAATTTATCATAAATAGCTGTAACGATTTTGATTAAAATTTAGTCTATAGTGCATAGTACTAATATGACACCAATATGTGTAATAATACAAGTAATATGACACGACCCGCATGTCTGTAAAAATGACAGTTTAAAATTTAAGGCCTCTCAAATGTTTCATTTTTGTTTCATTTTTTAAGTTTTAAACGAAAACAATAAAGTATAATTTGACTAACACCATTAAAACCAGGTTAAAAACTAAACAAATTATTATTTTGAAATATTTATCTACGGCTAACAGTTCCAGAGAAAAATTAAACTTACTGACCACGGTAAATAGTGCGTTGTCTGAGAGTGCCCAATGGTTATTTATGGAAAATATAAAAAATCAATTTCCTCCCAACCGTTTTCCATAAAACTTGGTATGCAGCGTAAGGTCACATCACCCAACGAACCCACTCAGAAAAGCTTGGTATTACCGTTTGGGAGTAGATTGTCTCTTCCAATAACGTTCTAAGCATTAATTTAACTTTGTTTCTCTTGTTATTTTCGAATATTGGATGATTATGACAATAATAAATTAATTATTGATATTTAGATAAACTTTAAGTATTGATAATTTTATTAAAAATTGCTGTTTTAGCGAATTTCCTATAGGGAAGAAGCTATTATTGTAAGTTTCATGGCAAGACTTAAGCCCGGGACCATGTTATTTTTTGTTTTTGGGTGCCCAGAGGCCAAAAACCATATATACATATACATACATATATATATACACACACACACGTGTGTGTGTGAACTCACGTCAAATTCATCCGATCCAGATCAAATTTGGTAGAGACGTGTATTCCTACATTTGCTCGGATGAGTTCGTAAACCAGATATATCTGTCAATTGGAACAGGTAGGGGGGAACATTTGTGTTCAAGAATTAGGTTTTTTGCCTTATTTATGGAAAATATAAAAAATCAATTTCCTCCCAACCGTTTTCCATGAAACTTGGTATGCAGCGTAAGGTCACATCACCCAACGAACCCACATTTGCTCGGATGAGTTCGTAAACCAGATATATCTGTCAATTGGAACAGGTAGGGGGGAAGATTTGTGTTCAAGAATTAGGTTTTTTGCCTTTTTCATATGTAATTAAAAAAAAATTTTAATTACATATCTTTTTACATTTTTATCTTTTACCATCAGAATCATTTAAAAACTACATGATTTAGTTCCATAAATTTTTGCACTATCTCCAACAGTTACCGAGATATAAAAAAATCCCACAGTACGTTGTACGGCGACGGCCAAGTTGTTGTCGTCGTTTAAGAGTTTTTGGCCAACCTCAATTGTTTTAGCTAATCATATACTGAATTTAAATGTCCATACAGTTTGTTATTATTATCCTGTGATCAACTGATTTTGCTAGAAAAGGAATGAGGATTGAAAAGCAAAAGATAAATTTAATTTACACCAGTTAATTGGTTTGTTACAGTGGCTTCAAGCAATAGAATGAATACGCTTTCTTTCAATACACAAAAGATTTTGGAAATAATTTTCTCTGCTTTTATTTCGCACAGTTATTTTACCCTTTAGTTTTTACAAATTGTTTAGTAATTTGATAATTTTTCATTTATTACATACATAAAATAAATATTAATGCAAAACCTCTATTCACATATTGTTTGCCACCATCTTCAATCAACAACTGTCAAACGGTTGTAAACAGCTGTTTTGATTTGTATTGTTTACATTTGATTCTCCATAAGCGTAATGTTAAATTTTTAGATTTTAAACTTAATATTACAAGAAAACAAGAATTTTCCTGGACATTAGACCTATCTAGAACTTATTTTCTACTCAGAAATTAGTTATTTCCAAAATTTAAAGAAAATCCTTAGTGCCATTTTCGAGATCCGTGTGCAAATATATATATATAAATATATATACAAACCTGCTCGTATTATAGTATTGGATGTTTATAATTATGTCGGCCAAATAAAATATAATTACGGTATTTATACATATTACATTTGTTATAATAATCAGCTTTTTGTATATCTTTCCTATAAAAGCTGTGTTACAGTTTTGTTTGGTTTTAGGTTGGATTAGAAGAATTGTGAATCAATCACCCACCCCCCCCTACTCTATTTGAGTGAGAGTGAAGTGTGATGTCATCATTACCATCCATAGAAGTCATGTTCCCCCAGTCACAGGTAATTGCCACCCTCTGTAACTCTATGATGCTCCAGTGTGAGTGAATGAGATGAGTTGTGATGTCATTACACATAGAAGTTCATGTCATGTTCACATATCCACAGGTAATTCTTGATCGACAAGTGTACATTTGATCTGTTGTTTCCAGTTATGATTATGTATTCATGTCATTACACATGGGCGTCAAACTGAGTGTTTTTCATAGGTAATTACCACCCAGTAACATATTTCATCTGTATTATGTATGGATGTTTATAATTAGGCCTAGTAATTGTATGTTATACATATTCATTTGTTATAATAATCATGTAATCTTTCCTATAGTGTGCAGTTTTGTGGATTAGAAGAATGTTACCCAGTCACAGGTAATTGCCACCCTCTGTAACTCTATTTGATCGATGTCCAAGTGGCAGTGATGAGTGATGAGAGTGTTCATGTCATTACACATGGGAGTCATCCTGTAACATGTTCCCCTTACCCAGTCACAGGTAATTGCCACCCTCTGTAACTCTATTTGATCGATGGCCAAGTGGCAGTGATGAGTGATGAGAGTGTTCATGTCATTACACATGGGAGTCATCCTGTAACATGTTCCCCTTACCCAGTCACAGGTAATTGCCACCCTCTGTAACTCTATTTGATCGATGGCTAAGTGGCCAGTGATGAGTGATGAGAGTGTTCATGTCATTACACATAGAAGTCATCCTGTAACATGTTCCCCTTACCCAGTCACAGGTAATTGCCACCCTCTGTAACTCTATTTGATCGATGGCCAAGTGGCAGTGATGAGTGATGAGAGTGTTCATGTCATTACACATAGAAGTCATCCTGTAACATGTTCCCCTTACCCAGTCACAGGTAATTGCCACCCTCTGTAACTCTATTTGATCGATGTCCAAGTGGCAGTGATGAGTGATGAGAGTGTTCATGTCATTACACATAGGCGTCATCCTGTAACATGTTCCCCTTACCCAGTCACAGGTAATTGGCACCCTCTGTAACTCTATTTGATCGATGTCCAAGTGGCCAGTGATGAGTGATGAGAGTGTTCATGTCATTACACATAGGCGTCATCCTGTAACATGTTCCCCTTACCCAGTCACAGGTAATTGCCACCCTCTGTAACTCTATTTGATCGATGTCCAAGTGGCCAGTGATGAGTGATGAGAGTGTTCATGTCATTACACATGGAAGTCATCCTGTAACATGTTCTCCTTACCCAGTCACAGGTAATTGCCACCCTCTGTAACTCTATTTGATCGATGTCCAAGTGGCTAGTGATGAGTGATGAGAGTGTTCATGTCATTACACATGGGAGTCATCCTGTAACATGTTCCCCTTACCCAGTCACAGGTAATTGCCACCCTCTGTAACTCTATTTGATCGATGGCCAAGTGGCAGTGATGAGTGATGAGAGTGTTCATGTCATTACACATGGAAGTCATCCTGTAACATGTTCCCCTTACCCAGTCACAGGTAATTGCCACCCTCTGTAACTCTATTTGATCGATGGCTAAGTGGCCAGTGATGAGTGATGAGAGTGTTCATGTCATTACACATGGGCGTCATCCTGTAACATGTTCTCCTTACCCAGTCACAGGTAATTGCCACCCTCTGTAACTCTATTTGATCGATGTCCAAGTGGCCAGTGATGAGTGATGAGAGTGTTCATGTCATTACACATGGGCGTCATCCTGTAACATGTTCTCCTTACTCAGTCACAGGTAATTGCCACCCTCTGTAACTCTATTTGATCGATGGCCAAGTGGCCAGTGATGAGTGATGAGAGTGTTCAAGTCATTACACATGGGAGTCATCTTGTAACATGTTCCCCTTACCCAGTCACAGGTAATTGCCACCCTCTGTAACTCTATTTGATCGATGTCCAAGTGGCCAGTGATGAGTGATGAGAGTGTTCATGTCATTACACATGGGAGTCATCCTGTAACATGTTCCCCTTACCCAGTCACAGGTAATTGCCACCCTCTGTAACTCTATTTGATCGATGGCCAAGTGGCAGTGATGAGTGATGAGAGTGTTCATGTCATTACACATGGGCGTCATCCTGTAACATGTTCCCCTTACCCAGTCACAGGTAATTGGCACCCTCTGTAACTCTATTTGATCGATGGCCAAGTGGCATTGATGAGTGATGAGAGTGTTCATGTCATTACACATGGGAGTCATCTTGTAACATGTTCCCCTTTCCCAGTCACAGGTAATTGCCACCCTCTGTAACTCTATTTGATCGATGGCCAAGTGGCATTGATGAGTGATGAGAGTGTTCATGTCATTACACATGGGAGTCATCCTGTAACATGTTCCCCTTTCCCAGTCACAGGTAATTGCCACCCTCTGTAACTCTATTTTTCACACATCAAGATGAGATTCATGTCATTACACAGGTCATCCTGCGCCAAAATATTTGTATTAGCAAGGGATTTAATATGATGCATAACATTATATATGTTTTTATTTAATATTTCCGAGATTTGAACAAGTAACCCTCATTTTCTGAAACCCCGTGTATTTAAACAAGTTTAAATTATTTCAACGTTATTGCTTGGGGTTGGTTTAGTGGGAAAGAATTTTATTTCATCATTGTAGGACCAACGTTTTTTTTGGAATCAATATCAGACACCTTATGTGATTCACCCTGTATACAGTAGAAACCCTCATAACTGGCCACAATTTTCCTGGTCCTCAGAATATCCGGCCGTCCGCTTCCTATAAGATATCAAAATTTTTTCTCACGGCTTATGAACACATAATTTACACACTAGCTTCCACTACTCTATCGCTCTCAAGTTTTTGGAGATTGCTACTCTATTGAGCTACTGTACAAGTTTTAAAGGCCGGATTTCACCAAAAACTAAAACCGCTAACCTAACCTAAAAGACAACTTAAAAAGAGATTATCCTACAAGGTTTTTTAGTAATGGCCAGTGGTGTAGTGGAGTCGGAGCGGTCCGGAGCGCCGCTCCGGCACAGCTTTTAGAGACGGAGCGGCGCTCCGGCACAGATTGTGCAGCTGAAAATCAGATTTTTATACTTGTACAGTACTAGCCTTTTTATAGAGAGTGGTAGGTAAGCGAGTCGCTCGCATCATTTCATGATCAACACGCAATATCGAGGCAATTTTAGGCGTTTTACATTAACCCTGACCTAACAACATCGTAACACCAGAATCAAACACTAGGGCTTACTTGAAGACCGTATATCTTTTTATAGTATCTAGTCTTTTAATTCAAAAATATATTTATTTTACAACAAACTTGAGGTTGCTAAAGAATTGTTGAGATTATTTGGAATTTCAGACCATTTAAATCCTATTCATTTTAATCTCCGTCTAAGATATTTATTTCAAAACACACTCTTCCTACAGAACAGCCTTTAAATTCGATGATGTTGCGGTGTTTTTTACAAAATAAAATTTGAGAATTTTCCCCCGTATTATGTGGTGGATAAACTCATCTACTAATATGTTCTTTTTCGTTGACCTGCACTCACCAGTTTGTGTTGAAAAAGAAAGCGAATCCTTACTAAAGGGGACCGTTTCCCTTCGACTGCAATACTTTGCATGAATACAACAGATATCCCAGAAGCATCACTTGTCGCTTTAGCAAAATTAAACTTCGGTTTATGTAATTCTTTTATAAATAGATAAAATCGTTGTACACAATTCCTTTTTTCTTTCCTTCCCTCGTTCCTTTTGACCAACCATTACTCCCCCCCAAAGAATAATGACCTTCCTAGGAAGGACCGCTACGCCACACAACGCTCCGGCACAGCTTTTTTTAGCACTATACCACTGGTAATGGCATATTTCTTGTTATGGGATCAGTGATTTAATTTAACTGTTGGTGCTCAAGAGTCATTCATTATTTTTAGATCTGCTGAAAGAGCGTGTGTATTTCTTTGCTTTCAAATATGTACGGCAAAGATTTTTCCCACCAAAATAATCTAACTCCACTATTCATTATTAGTAAAAATTCTTTCATCATAAACACTGGATTATTACTTGTTATGTTTACTTGTTCACATCAAACGAATGTCATGACAGTTCAGTGCCACCTCGAATTAATTATTATAGTGAACTCTTTTTCCGTTAAGAGTTTTGTGTTTAGTGCTGCAGTGTCATATTACTTTCAGTTTACTGAACAGTAATGTACAACAAAATCAGTGTGTCAAAACTGAAACGTAACGTGCTGACAGTAAAACAAGTTGCTTAGCGATCAAACGCATTAATAAAGGCGAATCTGTGGCAAAACTATGTAATGAACTAAATGTGGGGAAAAGCATGGTTAATGACTGGCGTCAAAATCAATAAAATTTTTGATTGACTTTTGAAGAGGCATACAGAGTAAAAAGGTGTTAACCGAGCTACGATACTTGAGAAAACTTTCCTACGGGAGGGTTGATGACACTTTGCATTGATTTTATAAACGGATGTATTTTTTCAATTACAATCACAAAGGTTACTTAAACCCTCATTATGACTATATTTAGAAACTTAATATTATTTATTAGGTATAAATTATCACTTAAAAATAGATTGGTTTACCAACCAACCAAGGGCTCGGTCCCGACATGGCTAGATATGAAGGGCTACAGTAGCGCTTTATTTCAATTCACTATGTTTATTATACATCGTATTATCAATATTGTAAGTTCAGACAGAATTTCATATTCAAGCTACCCCATAAGATTTAGATTACTGTACAAAACCTCGGAATCTCGTAACGCAGTGAATGTGTTAAAGGCACATACCCGCATAAAACGCATAATGAATTTTAACGACTAATATATTTAGTCTCTAGGGACCTCAAAACAAAAATTATCATAGTCCTGACTTAAGTCTAATCATGCCACCTACAGCATGGCTAAGGGTAATACCTTTCTTTCCTAGAGGATATTCCCAAATATGTAACAACAATTTTTAAATTCCAAGTATAAAAGCACAATTAAATTTGTACATTTTATTAAAATTTGTGTTTACATAATGCTGCTGGTTTCAGAACAATTACAGTGCAAACTTAGGTAAAAACATTTTTAATTGAAAGTACAGTAGTATTAAATATAGCAAAAGTAATACTCACCGTGGTTTCATCTTCATGAAGGACTTGATCATATTCCGACATTGCTACACAGAAAATAATCGCTGTAACGTCTTCAAAACAGTGAATCCATTTCTTTCGTTCTGATCTTTGGCCACCAACATCAAATAATCTGAAAAAAATTTAAACACATTAGTTTCAGGAATATTATGAGGTAACAGCTGGTACTGTAAATAATTACTGAAAGGAAAATATATTCCTAAAAAAAGTTGGTCCAAGATGGTAAGGATAACTTAAATTATCAAATTTGATGTTCAAGTCGCTAGAGTTTTAGCTACCCCTAAATTCCCTAATCACCAATAGCTTTACCTGACTGACTACCTGGTCTACCTGGTCCTAGGATTGGTTTTGAGTGAGGTAAATAATCATGTTATTATCTCATCACAATTTAATACTTATACATCCCATTGCAGATGAAGCGACCTAGTATCTGTTGGTTTGCTGGTCCGATTACACCAAGGAGACAAAGGAGAAGACTTAACGAGTGAAGCACAAAGCCATAGAAGAGCTCTCGGCCCATTCATCTTGCAAAATCAATGAGTCCCATCCTGACTTTGAATAACCTCTTGCGTTCCACATAAAACACCCACTCCCTCACACTTCTATAATGGTTCCTCTAATGCTCTGCAGCCCCCCTTCTCATACACCACTCTATTATTGTCTAAGTAGGACATATATTTAAGAAAGTAATTTGATGATTAGGTTATAAAATGTATTTTATCGATGTACCAGTACTGACTTTTAAGTGCTGAGGTTCTTGTAATATAATTGAAAAAATGTTAAAATTAATTTTTCTACTGAGCTTTGTCAGCTCTTCAGAGATAAAATTTTATAAACTTTAAGTTATATAATACTTACTTAAAATTAAGGTTTTTGAAGGAGAAGTGAACCTCTACAATACCAGTAGTCTTGACTCTTGTTCGCAAGATGTCTTGTTCGGTGGGCTGGTAGTCTTTGGCTCCAAGACGGTCTAAGTCATCCAGGAAACTGAAAGAGCCAAAAATCTTAAGTACAATAGTATAGAACATAATTTATTAAGTCCAGATTAAAATGAGAAATAGAAAATACATATTCCCCCGTCACAGCAGACCTGCGTACTCAGCAAATTAATATAATAATAATAATAATAATATATGACAAGTTTTATCAATATTTGTCGATAAATATGAGAGTTATATGCCTATTCTCCATAACATTAACATGGGAAAAAGTATGTTGGTTTGCTGCTGTAAGGAACATTGAAAGTAGGCATTTCTAGCATAAAAGATTTTTATTTTGACAATTTCAAGTTTAACCCTAGAACACAAAGGCGTCGTCTGAGAGACGACGCGCAAGGTGTCATTTCTACCCCTTACCCCCTTCCACTCCACTAAAATTCACAAAACTCCGTGTAGCTGTCAGTCTTGGCCTAATATTAAAAGGGTCTGGTCGGTGTTCCCTTGCGTCCTTTGTTTTAACGAGATTTTAAAGTTTTTGAAGTTCGCGTCGTCAGGTCGACTACGCCTTTGTAACAACACACAGTTTGCGGCAGACTCGCAACGTGTACGGATCGTGGTGTCTTGTTGCAGAGTATCGTATACCTTCGTTTTTTCGCGTGTTATGGTGTTAGTTAAACATTATATTGGAAATATATGATGTATATAGTGTAAATATTTATTTGAATTGGACCAAATGTGCATTAACACTTCCTGCAGTCGTAAAACAAGGAGGTGGTCCATATGTATGTTTTATAACATCATAAACATCACTTAAAATGATATATACGTATTATATGTAGAAAATCGTGTCTGAGCCAATCGTGTAAGCCCCTAAGTCGGCAAAATTGTTTAGGGAAATGCAAAGAGAGCTCCTGAAATCCTGGCTTCAGGGCACAATGTGCTACGAACTCTCGACCGGCAATCTATTGCTTATATTTTAAATGTAAGTGTGCCAAATGAAACTCCACAACCAGTCCAACAAGGTAGGAAGGTGTGTGCCTTCTTACCTCCATGGTTACGGCGCATGACAAAACATTTTTATGGACGTTGCGCAAAAGTCATGTGTGGCGAACACCAAGGGACAATCTGCTGCCAGTGCCAGAACAATTAATATATGGACATTAAACTCTTATAAAACATTAATTCAATGTTCACTTTAAATGTTTCTATAATTTAAAAAAATCCCCCGTCATTAAAAGTATTTTATATATATTCTCAAAAAAAGTAGTCTGGGAGACTACGCCTTTGTAACAATGCTTGGCTCAGGGAGCCTTTGTGTTCTAGGGTTAATAAACATCAGTCCATAAATAAAGGAGTTTGCCTATTCACTATATGATAAACATGGGAAATGAGTATGCAGGTTAGCTGCCATGATAAACACAATAACTATGGTTTTTAAGCATTCGAAGCATAAGATCTCATCACATAAAGAAAGGAATACCAAGTTGAATGCAAAAATATTGATTGATAAGTGAAATATTAATTTTTCTTTGACTTCCATAAGATTAACATAGGAGCCCCAAAATACAACTTACTGTGTTTAGATTTTTAGTATCTCGGTAACCATTGGAGGTAGAAAAAATCTTTAAGGAACTCAATTGTGTAGTTTTTTAAGCTGATTGTAATGGCCAAAGATGAAATTAAAAATGTTTAATTTCATTTTTAAACCCCCCCCCCAAACTACCCATTCCGATTTATCGATATGTCTGGTTTACAAACTCGTCTGAGCAAATGTAGGAATACACGTCTGTACAAAATTTGGTCTCGATCGGACCAGTTTTACGTGAGTTATTGCGTTCACACACACCTAAATATATATTAACGAATATTGTTTTTGTCCTCTGGGCACCTAAAGACATAAAAATAACATGGTCCCGGGCTTAAGTCTTGCCATGAAACCTACGGTAATAGGTTCTTCCCTATGGGAAATTCGCTAAAAATTATAAAATTAATATTAAATTAGCAACTATACCATAATAAACTACCATATCAGTGATATGTAATTGTGTTACAATCCACCATTTATGCTTCATATTATTCTACAACTACAGTCAAAGTATCTGGCCTAATTACTTTGTAATATTTCTTATTTCTTTGTGATCACAGAAAATTTAGTTTAATGAATAAAAAATGTTTTATTTGTTGTAATATTACTTGGTTGTAGATACTGTAGGTACGATCTCTCTTTCCGATTTTAGAATATTATTTTAAACTTTTCAAAGTAAACACATTGTATTCAATCCGTCATCAATTATGAGTGTAGAGTTTACAAACAAGGGTAATTTTTAATTCCTAATTGAGGTTTAGAATCAGTCGTAAAAATTTAAATGCGACAATACTTTTAATAATCTTTTACTGAAATTACGCCAATAGATTGTTTTGACAAAATCATCCTAATTATATTACAGAAATTAGCTATCATCCATGAAGTGTGTTTAAATCACATATTGGGGGTTTCAATTAATTTCTAACTAGGGAACGTCTCACTTCAAAGAATCATTTTAGACTTGCAATTTCCAACATAATTCATTTTTCGTTTCGAGTTAAAAAGTTCTTATTTAAATAATGTGCAACTTGAAATGATCCGATAAGTAAATATTACTCTGCTGTGAGCGTGAACTAGAATGAAGTGTAGAAGGTTGAGCATCAACAATTACTGCTGAACAGATGTTTGGTGACGACGCCGTCGCGCACACACATCCGGTTGGAACCCTCCGCCACACTCGCCAACCAACGTGACCATCTGATCAAAACTCGGGCTAAACCCTTTGGCACCGTAAAAAAACTACAACCCATACAAAAACTACAAGTTATACAACACTTATGTATAACTTAAGATAAATAAAAAATAGTATTGTTCGGTGTAGTTTCGACAAATATAACATAATTAGACTGATTGAAAATACTAAATTCATTGCATTTTACTGTATTGTAAATTCAACTAACAATACACTCACAAATCTAGATCTATCTCAATCTAGATTTTTAAAAAAGGTCAAATTTGGGGCAGCCGAACTGAAACACATTAAATGGGTTTTGGCGAAGGGTCGAACTGAAATGCTCATTATAAGGATGAAGAAGGGTCAACTAGGAGACCCCGAGAACGGTCAACTCCCAGGGCCGCCCGGCCAGATAGCGGCCTCAAAACGAGGGAAAAGGGAATTTGGAATTCCCACTGAACCCCCGTATAAGAAAATAATAATATATTTCGTATAGGATTTCAGGAAATAATATGTTATGGATTTGTAAGTTCAGAACAATTTAAGAGCCGTATAATTATTGTTATAACAATATAGGCCAACAAGATGGATGTATATATTATTAGTACCTGATAACTTGGCGTTGCTCGGTGAAATATATAGGGACTAAACTTAAACATGTGCAAAATTTAAAAATAACTCCAATCTTACACTACTAATAGATATTCTGGGTCGCGGCATAGTAATTAACAATACTGTAACGATAAGACATATTAATAATAGTACCTGGTGACCGAGCTTTGCTCGGATAGAATAAGACATGTTTTTACAAGTTAATTAGCAAAATTAAAACAAATTTACTGCCCAATGAAAACATTTATGTGGTTGAAATAAAACCGATTTAATACACCATAATTAATATAGCACTGAAGAAAAAGTATCGCCCCTGGTGGGAATGGAACTCGCGGCCTATAGTTCTTGAGGCCGACACGCTACAACTCGGCTACGACGTTAGTCAATTGAGCGATGCCGTTTAACGTCTTTTAGCCAAAGCCGATCATTAACTGTCTAATTATCCATACCATTATTATTAGCCTGTGATCAACTGATTTTGTTATAAACGGAATGAGGATTGAAAAGCAAAAGAGAAATTTAATTTACATAAATTAATTGATTTGTTACAGTGGCTTCAAGCAATACAACGAATACGTTTTCTATCAAAACACGGAAGATTTTGGAAATACTTTTTTCTGCTTTTATTTCGCACAGCTATCCTTAAGTTCCTTAAACGCTTAAGTTTTTACAAATTGTTTAGTAACCTGATAATTTTGCATTTATTTAATTCATAAAATAAATATTAATGCATAACCTCTATATTGTTCCCCGCAGTCTTCAATCAAGAACTGTCAAACGGTTATAAACAGCTGTTTTGGTTTGCATTGTTTACATTTGATTCTCCATAAGCGTAATGTTAAATTTTTAGATTTTAAACTTAATATTACAGTAAAACACGAATTTTCCTGGACATTAGACCTATCTAGAACTTATTTTCTACTCGGAAATTAGTTATTTCCAAAATTTAAAGAAATTCCTCGGCGCCGTTTTCGAGATCCGTGTGCAAATATATATATATATATATATACAAACCTTGCTCGTATTATAGTATTGGATTCCCACGAAATAAATAAATCTGAGTGGATTGATTTACAGTTTTATAAAACCCAAACCAAACCTAACTGTACTGTAATACGGCTTTTAGGAGGGATTAAATTTTCTGAATCGCGGCATTTTTGTATAATAAAACTCTCGTAATCTAAAATCCAAAACGGAATCCAAAAATCAATGATCATTTGTACATTTTTGCAAACTCTCTGATTGACAACCAAACATTTGTTCGGATTAAATTCTCTTGATGAGCCAATCAGACCATCCAATTCCCAATTTAGAAGTAGTCAGAAAAAACGACAAGATGCAAAAAAACTTTATTTTATAGGCACAATGCCAAGAAAAATGCAGGTACTCAAGGTACTCAAAAAAGTAGTTTAAATAAAATAGGTTTGAGTTAAAAAAACTTGTGTTTTATTTGAACCTAGATAAAAAAATACTTTTACTTAGTACTGAATTGTATTGAACTATTGTGATATTTTATCTATAAGTCACAGATATAAACGGTGATATAAATATTGAGTATTAAAATAACCAAATAAAATTTATAGTAATATCATGTAGATATTTTAATAAACAGTTGTGATAGAAAACAGTATTTTACTGAAAAAACAGAATTTTAACGAAAGTAATTAATAAGAATATATATATATATATATATATATATATATATATATATATATAATATATACATATACCGTATATATAATTATACATAGAAAGTAAAATATAGTTAAACAGAATATTAGTTTTTTAGAAAAAAAGAAGAGACAGAATGCTGCTGTAAGAGTTAGACAGGCTTGGAATAATTGCTAAAGGACTAAATATCTACCTATAAATATCTATCTAAAATAAGGCTCGGGGAAAAAATAATTCGCATTCTCCTTCTAAAGGACACAACTGATTGCTCCTACCTGGCCGGGCGGCCGTGGGAGTTGATCGTTCTCGGGGGCTTATAGTTTACTCTTCTTAATTCTCACAATGAGTGTTTACGTTCGACCCTTCGCAAGAACTCCAAAAATGTAAGGTAATTTGGCTACGGGCCCGTTAAATTAGAAGAAACACAATAATTAAAACTCAACACGTCAGTTTTATTTTTGTTTCATTAATAAAATTAACCCAGTTTCGCAAAACCATCGCTCTTTGACAGGAAATCGAACGCGAACAAAAGAGGCGGAACTTTTAAATATTTGACATCGCGTGATGAGTTTCAACAGCGACCCCGTGTTTTGATATTTCTTATGTTTTGTTATACTTGCGCCAGATTCTACAAAGATCACACACCTGTACAGAGACGTCCATCACTTCAGGGTAATTTAGTGATTGATTCTGTATACATAATTAGTAACCCTGTACTCCGTATTTTTGGAATATGCAGTACAGTTATTTTTATAACAGGTTTGTTTATTTTTCAAGGGCAGTCTGGTATCGTTTAGACGGGCAATTGCTGTCATGTCGGATGACATAACTATTGTATGTTGAATACAAATCATTTGACAATAGTTTAACTTTAACCCTGGAACTTGACTCAAGGGCGATCGGTGCCCGTATGTAGCCTAGCCTAGTGAATGAACAGCATGCGGGCTTGCTCCCGCTACGGCTACACAGTATACGAGTACACTATTCCTACGGCCAATTAAAAGTAATTCTGCTGCTGATTATGAAATAAATGTTTTACGGTAGTTTAAATGTGTAATGTAAGTTTACATAGTTGTAATTACAAAGAGTAAGATATTTATCGAGATACATGCAAAGATATCATTTCGATAATCTATGCGCATTGAAAAGTTCCATACAATAACCGATACTCGGAATGAGCGATCGTATCCAACTAGGCTATGTCGTTTTAACTGTTGTAGTAGTCCAACAGCTCTCTGGAGCGAGTTTTACCACAGCTATATCATAATGGTTCCATAGCACAGTACATTTTCCCCTAAGATCAAATTTGTTTTGCTAGACAAGATCCATTAGATAGGCATATACTGGTCAAGATAGATGTGATCATAAAGGCATTACTTTTTGTTTGAGGATAACATGAGTATGAGCTACTCACAGTCCAGCTCGCAGGTACTGGCTCCAATGAGGAGGGTTATAATAATATTGAACAATACAAACACTATAATGCGGAAGCGGTCTTAAACATCCAAAAGTAAAATCATCAAGCACTATTTAATCTCAAATTGTTAATGTATAAATCATTTTTATACCTAATATACCTATAATAGGCCTAGGTATAATATCAATTTGATAGTTGTTTTTTTAAATACTGCGTTGATCCGCAGAGACCATCCTCATAATTAGTCTAGACCGTAATTTAAGGGCAGTGGTTCGGACTCCACGTTAAACTGTAGGTCCCTTAGATATCCTATTGACTGTTGAACAATTAATTAATAGTTCTGTCAAAGGAACATGTCAGACTTAGTCAGTAACAAGACTACAAAATCGCGCCAAGATCATCCTACACTCATTTCTAATTCATGCTTGTTTGGCTGAAAATATCTACCTCGGTAGGTTGCCATTTCAGTTAAAAGTGTATAAGTATAAACAATACACCAAATAATATATAAATCATAATCAGTATATAGTAAAATTTGATTATTCCAAACAAAGATACACAAAAATAATGAAAACTTTTGGCTCAAATTAAAATAAATCAGAAAGAAAAGAAAATAAAGTCAGAAAATATCCGAGGAAAAGCTGAGAACATGCACTGTTTAGACTCTAGTACATAGAGTATATACATTGTGGGACACGCACGGGCGCTATGAATATGTATCCCAGGCTTCGGCAACCACATCCTCTACTGTTTACTCTATGGAATGGTACGCGGCCTTGGCTTACAAAACGTTTAAAATAATCCAGCGCAACAAACGTTTCAATGCTTTGAATAGAATATTGATTTGGCATGAATTATAAATAAACGGCATCAGTGAATTGACACATGCTTTCTCCCTTAATAAGATTAAAAAAAAAACTAAAATCTTTAATAAAGCTATCATATTTTTTAAAGTTTATCTCAATATGATTCAAAATTTATGTATTGAAAAATAATCATCCAATTTCTTAAACCAACATGGCGAGAAAAAAAGTTAGATTAATAGTAAGAAATGTGTTAGGCCGTCGCCCAACGTAATACTGCATATATAGAAATTGATTTTATAATATTCTCCATAAGAATGACATTGGGAGCTCTAAGACAATGTACAGCACCGAGTTTGCCATGGACATGAAATTTAACTTTTCTCTGGAACTGTTAGTCGTAGACTAATGATTCAAAATATTGTTTAGTTTTGTAAGGCATTTTCAATGGTTGATAGTTAATTATTGTTTAATTGTTTTTCCGTAAAGTTTAAAAAAATACAACAATTTTGCGACTTTTCAAAGCCCAACACCTTTAAAACCCCGATGTTTTTAGAAATGTTAGTGGTTCCATTGTTTGTCTCTTAACGGACTATAAACAAATTTCATAGAAACGTTCATAGAGCCATTTTTTTATTCTCATTTTACATGCTTTGGGTGGGGGATTAGGGGTAAAATAGCCATAAAATGAAAAATTAAAAAAATGAAAAATCTAAGAGCCTGCCGTGGATTGTTACGTTCATATCGAACTTCATGAAAATCGGACCAATAGTCTCTTGTCTAGGCTTCTGCACATCCCCGCAAACGGACAGACATACAGACACATCTACCAAACTAACGTTCACTGAAATATGTTTAATGACGAATTAATTGATTGCTGCAATTGATTTACGTTAAAATGAATTTTTTTATAGTCGGACATCACTCTAAAAACACTTTTTTATTCAGGGGACACTAAAATAGATGTATCCACCAAAAACTCAAATTCGCAAATTCTGAAGAAAACAATACTTTCTCCTTTTACTATCGTATAGGATAGAGAGTAAAAATTAACTCCAGTTTATGCAAAAGTTTAAAAGCATGCTTTCTGCTTATCCATCATATGCTCTAACAATAATAGCAGTCGGTTAAGGCTACATAAATATATTATTGTTAGAAAACATACCTATTGGCACAGTGTCACATCTACCAATGCAGATATATATTTTTGAGAGAACCCTGACCCTGATATTGACAGACATAAACTTTTGGGAGAATTTGAAATTAACACGACCACCCGGCCAGGTAGCCGCTTTAGATCAAAGGAGTGGGAATTCCTGACCAGCCTCCGTTAAAAAATATTAAATTTAAGATTACAGATTGTACGAAAGTATAACCATAAGTCCTTTATTGAAATATTAATAGACTATATATGTATATATATATAGCGCAAAATTTAAAGAATTAACATTGAATCCTTGGATAACATTTTAATGTAACAACATGTTTCAACCTTTAGGCCAAACATGTTGTCAAAATGTTATCTAAGGATACTCTGTTAGTTTTTGCAATCCTTCTTAAAATAACAATAGTAGTCCAAAAAAAGTGTATTTCACGATTAATAGTGACCATAGATCATATACATACATATACATATATACATACATATATATACGTACATACAGTATATACGAGTAAATTAATTAACTTTTTCCTACGATTATTTATTTACTGTACAGGCAAGACACAGAAATGACTCAATCTCTCATTGGGACTCATCCGTAATTTTTCGAATTAAGAATTGGTCTATTGTGAGAATGGTCTTAAAAAGGGAAGAACATACCGACTGTATTATCTCCGCTCGTCCAAGAATATAACAGTAATTTGTCGAATAAATATTCACATTTCATACTAGTGTTTTGTAAGTAATCCTATATATGTATTTACAATCCACGCAAAATCCCCCCTCTCCCCTATATTTTCAACAGATCGTATTTAAGAAATATATATTTTGGCTGATGATAACGCAATAAAATGGTGCTGTGAGGGATATGACTAAAAACACAGTTTTGTCTCGTTATTGTTATACTATTGGATATCTTAAAACGCAACTAATAAAAATGCAACACCAAATATTAATTTAAAACAATTATTTGTTCAACCAATCAATAACAACACGTGGTATGGTAAATGTTAATATGGGGAATGTTGGTGTAACGTGGGTGTGGGTGTAGTGAAGTAGTAGTTGCCGCGGCTGCCACACGGTAGCTCGCAGCGCCACTGTGCCATCGATCCATCACATCACCGACTGCAACTACAACTCCAGGTCTACAGGTGGTGTGGTGGCGAGAGGCGACGACTGGTAACCATCATAACAATACCGGATCCGTCTATGATATTTCTGTGTCATATTCCTAACAGATGCAGTGTTTTTGATTTTAGCCAATAAATAAATGAATTTTAACGTAAATCAAATGCAACAATCAATGAAATCGTTATTAAACATCTTACAGTGGACATTGGTTTGGTTAACGCATCTCGGCGACAAGTTCCAGTGTGTATCCACCGGAGACATACATTACTATGACGTTGGTACTATGACGTTCTGTTGAAATCTGAATATACTTCCCCAGTAACGAAGATTAATGTTGAGTTTAAGTAACTCTAAAAGTGTATCTTAAGTTATCAATGCCATGTATCATTATTAAATTTGAAGAATACATTGCACTGTAAACATCCATCGTTGATAATTAAGTTATCAAACTTTTCTTCACAACAAAAGCACATATACCACGAACGCACTCCGTCAGTTGTGATGAATATAAACAACTCGAACCGGAAGTCACGACTGTGATTGGCGGAAGTGACACTCTTGAGGTCTACTTACTGTGACCATCGACACAAAAGATTGGTGGGCTACTTTTTTCCTTAAAAACTACTTATCTCAATCCCAACGCTGTCAATTAGATGTCACAAGCTTCCGTATACCGCCGTACTGTGTTGACGATTATTGTGTACTGTAGTGATTGAGCTACTTTGTACAACGTGAAAAACTACTTATCTCATTCCCGACGCTGTCAATTAGGTGTCACAAGCTTCCGTATACCACCGTACGGTGTTGACGATTATTGTGTACTGTATTGATTGAGCTACTTTGTACAACGTGAAAAACTACTTATCTCATTCCCGACGCTGTCAATTAGGTGTCACAAGCTTCCGTATACCACCGTACTGTGTTGACGATTATTGTGTACTGTATTGATTGAGATACTTTGTACAACGTGAAAAACTACTTATCTCATTCCCGACGCTGTCAATTAGGTGTCACAAGCTTCCGTATACCGTCGTACGGTGTTGACGATTATTGTGTACTGTAGTGAGTGAGCTACTTTGTACAAGGTGAAGACCTACTTATCTCATTCCCAACGCTGTCAATTAGGTGTCACAAGCTTCAGTATACCGCCGTACGGTGTTGACGATTAATATGTACTGTATTGAGTGAGCTACTTTGTACAAGGTGAAGAACTACTTATCTCAATCCCAACGCTGTCAATTAGGTGTCACAAGCTTCCGTATACCGCCGTACGGTGTTGACGATTATTGTGTACTGTAGTGATTGAGCTACTTTGTACAACGTGAAGAACTACTTATCTCAATCCCAACGCTGTCAATTAGGTGTCACAAGCTTCCGTATACCGCCGTACGGTGTTGACGATTATTGTGTACTGTATTGAGTGAGCTACTTTGTACAACGTGAAGAACTACTTATCTCAATCCCAACGCTGTCAATTAGGTGTCACAAGCTTCCGTATACCGCCGTACAGTGTTGACGATTATTGTGTACTGTATTGAGTGAGCTACTTTGTACAACGTGAAGAACTACTTATCTCATTCCCGAAGACTCCGTACTATTATCCTTTAACTCGTTACGCTTCAACGTAAGGCACCGTAAGATGTTGATGGTTGTGTTATACTACTACATATAGCAAAACTTATTTACCAAGGTTACCAATATAAAACAATCTAACTGACCATGTTTTGCATTACACAATCGACCACTGAAACGTGTACGCGCTCAGCTGCTTATATTATGTCCTACACATGGATCTCTAGTTTCGATACGGGGGAACATAACTAGGCAAGTCAGTGGAGAATATCCGAGAAACTGTACGGTAGTCGTTGGAGACTAGGAGGTAGACCTTGTCATCAGTTGCTTGTCATTGGAGCCTGTAACGACATCGTTAGCGCCTGTTTATGCTCGATACTCTCGGAGACATTCAGGCTAATGACCGCCACGTTCACGATAAACACAAATAATTGAACACTCTCCGCGGAGGAGCTGTGTTTACCGATCGTAAAGCTTCAATTTAATTGCCTCAACAACCTCGTATCGCCCATTTAATTAGTCGATCAAACTATATTTGAGCAAAACTAGTGAAGTTAATGCTATTTAAAAGTGCCACGGTGATGACGATATGGATCGAGACATTTAAGGAATTATGGTCTTGGAAGAAAAACTGAGACGGGCGATACTGAAATTAAGACTTTTAAGATCGAAAGATTAAACGAGTTATAACGCTTTTCGAAGCGCAATAATAGCATGGAAAGATTATGGAACAATCTTATTAGGAGTGGAAACATTCCGAGGGATTTTTCCTTTAAGAATAACATTTATCAATAATTTAACATTTTTAATGAAGGAAATTTATACGCTTAATTTTATTTTAGATGATCTAAAAATGAAATGTTTAACTGCCTTCCTGCCAACTGACAATCAATAGGTTTAGAGAACAATGGGGAAGGTTATTGATTACTGATTGTAAAGACGAAAGTGGAGGCTCTAGAATCTGATTGGGAGGTAAAACTTCCGCCCTTGTCTTCCCATTAGCAACACTTCCTCTAACGCCGCTTGATAAATTTCCCCCATGTAAGGGGATGTTTTGACCCCAGAATCAACACGATTTCTCTTCCTGAACAGGATTAGTTTTTTGGTTCTTTTCAGGAGCGTTGTACAGTAAATGAGCAAAATGGTTACAGGTGGATAAGCTAGATTTACCACCGTAACATAAAACCAATTTAATATCCAATCCGACAGTACGATATCAAATTATACATCAGCATCATAAAATGTATTTGTAATTAATAATTTGGTGTTTGTTTAAAGTACATAATCTTGAAGAATCAGTTTATTATATATACCCGATCAAAAATTATCGTAATAAGATTAATTACAAAGAATTTTTTTTAATTAGAGAATAATGCTTAAGTTAAGCAAGTGATTACTCACTATTTGGCAGAGTCGTTGAGCTGGTACTCGTTGGAGCGGCCGAAGCACTCCTGGACGCCTACGTCAGCCCAGAGCCGCTTCATGGCCGCCAATAGTTCCTCGGAGAAAGGCTCCGTGTCTTCCATCCTCTGGATTACATCGAACACCATTTTGGCGTCCGTCTAAAACAGACAAATAACACTTTGAAGAAATCAAGCACCTAGAAAACACAATACATGGAAACATCACGAGGTTTTCAGCAATACTGTATACCTGATTTTATACCAGCTGGAAAAGTATTAACGTCAATGAAAATATTTATTGGACCGATAAATGAATCAGATAAACTATCTGAATGATCATCGTTATAAGCGTTATAACGTGAGAATGGTTCGTACAGAAGAGTAGGATAAAAAAGAATAATACTTTAAAAAAGATGAATAAACAACATGTGCCCTCATCTGTAAAGTGCCTTTACAGAGTCATGTAGCGTCTAACTTGTAAACTACCACCTGTTAAATTATTACTTGGGACGGATTTGGTTAAATTAAACATTTTACAATTTTGAATATGGACAAATATAAAAATATGTTGGTACTTCGATGTGAGTTCTTATTGTTTGCTATGGTGACATTTGCGATCTTCAGGGGGTAAACAATGTAAGTTTTTTACAGACCATCATGTTGCGATTTTAAACAGTAAAAAAATAACTACTAGGCGTATAAGTTATGATGAAAATAAACTCAAAGTAGCCTAAGTTATATGATATTTACAAAGTACACGGAGGCATAAGACGTTTGTGGAGTCACATCGTACACACCACACAAAAAAAAAACTCAACTGTGATACTCGGGACCATAGCCATAAAAATGGCCATGGTCCCAGTAATATATGGTCTCCACATTGTAACAGCAAGGTTGAATTGGAGACAAGTGTTTAATTGATAACGAACTTGATGAGGTTAACTGGTAAAATAGGCGTTTCATGTATAAGGCATGTTTCTGACGTTTTCTTACTTTTACGTTTTAGCATGTTTTAGAATACAATAATAGCTTACTATAATCATTAAACGAAAGAGATAACAGCCATTGCGTTACCAAGACCACCGGGATATGCGTGTGAATAAAACAAAATACGTTCAAATAGAGGTGAATGAATGTCATCAAGTCAAGTGCAAACCCAACTTCGTTATAACTTAACATAAATACCCCCGTCCCAGCAGACCTGCGTACCCAGCGAATTTCCAAATCAATATAACAGGTTTGATAAATATCCGTAATAATCAAGAGAGTTTCATGGGAAAGAGTATGCAGGTTTGCAGCGTGTGGAACGATGAAAGAAGGCATTTTTACAATAACCTATTTTTATTAAGACCATATACCAAGTTTCATCAACATCTGTCCATAAATTTAGGAGTTTGCCTATTCACTATATGATTAACACGGGAAAAGAATATGCAGGTCAGCTACCATGATAAACGTATAAACTATAATATTTAAGCATAAATGGATGGATTTCAACCACATGAAGCTAAATATCAAGTTTCGTCCAAAAAATAGATTGATAAGTGAAATATTAATTTTAGCGAATTTCCCATAGGGAAGAAACTATTACCCAAACTCAAACTTCTTTATTGTTAGAAAACATTTAAGTTCATAACAATCGTCATATTTGTTTAAAAGCATTACTATACAATAGAGCCTAATACAATTCAAACATTTACGAATAATTGAAGTTTGAAATATGATAATTTATTTCTATATCTTACTTGAGTAATATTCGTTCAAACTGTAAAACTCTTTCCTAACTAGTAGGGCTTTGAGTTTTCTCTTAAATTCATTAATTTCTGTCGCCTTTTTTAGGGCGATTGAGGTGATGAAAGAGCTTGATCGAAGAAAACAATGTTTGATACTAAAAACAACGTAGTTTTGTGCTGGGGAACGGATAGGATATTAAGATTTCGTATGTTGAATCTTGAAGGAGGCTGTTTTGGAAAGAGATCTGGGTTGTTCTTTAAAAATACCAAACAGGTGAAAATGTAGATTGACGGGAACGTTAAGATGTTGTTGTCTCTGAAAATGCCTCTACATAATGCTGTTGGGCGGAGGCCAAAGATGATCCGAACTGCCTTCTTTTGGTGTTTAAAAATGGCTTGTTTGTTTTAACTATCATGGCGCAAAATCACAACTCTAAAAGCAAGAATAGGAATAAAACATCCATAATAGGCAGTGAGAATGATTTCACGATCCAAAAAATAAGAAAGCCTGCGGAGAAGGAAGAGTCCGACTTAACCTCCTGGATATTCTCTCAATGTGTTCATGAAAATTGAGGCCAGAATCAATTATTATCCCCAAGAAGTTATTAGTTGAAGATGACGTCACTTCGAAATCACCCAGATGTATATGATCGATCTCCAAACCTCCTTTTTCCTCAGTGAGAAATTAACAAACTTTGTCTTCACAGCTTTAATACTAAGGTCATTTTCATCCAACCTTTGCAACACAAAGTTTGCCTCAATAAACATTTCCACCCTGACATATCTTAGAGAGAGCAATAGATGTGTATCAGCAAACAAGCAAAGAACCCTGTCCGTCAATGTATGGAATAGAAACAATTTGGGACCTGCTCTGTAAGTATGGTCCCACGGTATCCAAAGATGGTACCTTAGAAGACAGCCCAATAACACCAACTCTGATCCCCTCCATCAGAGAAGTAATGGTTGAAGTAAATAGTTTTTAGTAATTAGTAAAATTCGGTAAATTAGTAAATTAGTAATTGGTAATTAGTTAATTAGTAATTAGTCCTAATCAATCCTTTTGGGTCATCGATCAATTCACCATCACTATTTTTCACGACGAACTTTTTAAAGGGCTTGGGAACCTTGCCAGGGATATTTTCATTAACAATACTCCAGAAAGTTTTTTGCTTATTAGTTGAGGCAGAGATCTGTTCAAGAACCAATCATACTCTATGACTGAAGTTGATGTCGGAATATTTTCCTTTTCCTGGCGGACCTTTTTTCATGGGGCAAGATGAGGTAAAATCCCTAGTCAGACTGTGTAGATTGAATAGAATAAATCATCCCGTGATTTTTGAAAAGCAGGGGTAAGAACTACTCTCTTAAATGGATATCGGTCAATCGGAACAGGTAGTTTGGGAGGGTTTGTACCCCAAATACCCCCGTCGCAGCAGACCTGCGTACTCAGCGAATTTCCAAATCAATAATATAATAATAATAATATACGACAAGTCAAGTGGTCAAAATCTTTTGATGAACATGAGAATTATTTGATTATTCTCCATAAGATTAACATGGGAAAGAGTGTGCAGGTTTGCTGCTGTGAGGAACGCTAAGAGTAGGCATTTATACCTTCAAAAACATTTATTTTTAACATTTATACCAACTTTCATCAACATCTGTCCATAAATAAAGGAGTTTGCCTATTCTCCATATGATTAACATGGGAAAAGAGTATGCAGGTTTGCTGCCATGATAAACACATAAACTATGATTTTTAAGCATGAATGGATGAACCTCAACCACATAAAGCTAAATATAAATTTTTATCCAAAAATATTGGTTAATAAGTAAAATATTAATTTTTCCTTATCCTCCTTAAGATTAACATTGGAGCCTCAAAATACAACGTACTGTGTTTAGATTTTTTTATATCTCGGTAACCGTTGGAGATAGAGAAAAACTTTAAGGAACTTAATTGTGTAGTTTTTTAAGCTGATTCCAATGGTGAAATATAAAATTAGAAATATTTAAAAATTATATGTGAAAAACGCATAAAACCCCATTTTGGGGTACAAAACCCCCCCAAAATACCCGTTCCCATTGACCGATATGTCTGGTTTACGAACTCGTCCAAGCATTTGTAGGAATACACGTCTCTACCAAATTTGGTCTCGATCGCACCATTTTTACGTGAGTTATCGTGCTAACAGACACATTGTTTTTGGTCTCTGGGCACCTAAAGATGAAAAAATAACATGGTCCCGGGCTTAACTCTTGCCATGAGACCTACGGTAATAGCTACTTCCCTATGGGAAATTCGCTAAAATGGGGTTTATGCGTTTTTACATGTAATTTTTAAAATTTTCAAATTTTATCTTTTATCATTGGAATCAGCTCAAAAACTACACAATTTAGTTCCTAAAAGTTTTTCTCTATCTACAACGGTTACCGAGATATTAAAAAATCTAAACACAGTACGTTGTATTTAGGGGCTCACATGCTGATCTTAAGGAGGATAAGGAAAAATTAATATTTCCCTTATTAACCAATAGTTTTGGATGAAACTTTGTATTTGGCTTCATGTGGTTGGGATCCATACGTTTATGCTACAGAATCATAGTTTATTTGTTCCTCACATCAGCAAACCTGCATACTCTTTCCCATGTTAATCTTATGGAGAATAGGTGATCTCCTTTATTTATGTCCAGATAACGATAAAATTTGATATATGGTCAGAATAAAAATTGTTTATGGTAAAAATGTCTACTTTTAAAGTTCCTCAAAGAAGCAAACCTGCATACTCTTTCCCATGTTAATGTTAAGGAAAATAGGCAAATACTCTAATTTATCCACAGGTATTGAATGATCAATCCTGTCACATACTTGTACTATTATTGTCATATTATTGATTCGGAAATTCGCTGAGTACGCAGGTCAGCTGCGACGGGGGTATTTAATTTAATTTATAGAATGCTGTTTTGGACAGATGGGGGGGGGTCTGGTTGGTTGGGGTTGGGTTGGGGTGGAGCGGGGGGGGGGCGGGGTGGGTGGTAGGGGGGGGGGTGGGGGGGGGGTGGCGGGGGCGGGGGTTGGTCAGGGGGGGTTGGTGGGGGGGGGTGGGGGTGGGGGGTGGGAGAGAGGGGGGGTGGGGGGGGGGGGTGGGGGGGGGGGGGGGTCTTCAAGCAAGGGAAAAGCTAAAATTGAATCGGTCTTCTCTTAACCATGGCCAACCAATTTAGGATTTAGACCCTTGTACCATGGACCATGGACAATGGATCTGGCGCAAAAATAATCAGGAATGGACAGTGAATGAGCCGCCGAACAGCCGAAAGTAGTGGACAATGAACCACGTCCCTGCCATCGACAACCACCATTACTTATTACTTTTACAAAATGGCGACCTATCCAGGTAAGTATTTTAAGCCAAATATGAATGCGAAATGAATTTAAGATGATTGTGGCACGATTTTGTAGTCTTGTTCAGTAACAAGACTTCAACGAGAGTCTAAGGAATACGTTAGCCTTAGTCAGTACTAAGGCTAACCATGTTGCTTAGACACGGTTGTTACGAACTGATCTAGTTATGAAGATGGTCTTTGCGGATGAAAATAGTGATCAATAGTACGGACGTTAACCCACACTAGAGATTCTCTAGACTACAAGACCGACCATCGCTCATAACCATCCACAATTCGTGACCTCAATGTGAATGGATTACAGGACACGCCACCGTCCCAGTCCCGTCGAGTCAGGGGTCCCATGAACGTCCTACAAAATATTGTGTTGTTGATAAGTGGTAGATGCAGTATTTGAAAAGCCTGGGCACTATGATTTTATGTCCATACCGAACCGATCCATTCAGAAAGTATGTTGATTCATACTCGTAATACCCGCCCTTTCTTTGATTACCAGTTTACACTGTAAAACTAAAACAGCTTTTTAAACTGTGAAATTCTGTACTTATAAACAATAAGCAAGTCTTGATAAGCGGTGCATGAAGAGGAAGTGACTCGCGTCGACGTATAGTGATAATCAGAAGTAGAAATATAAATTTCTGAATAAATTTGTGGTGCTTGGGTCTGTTTCACGAATGTGGGGGTTCAAGACATACTCATGAGCATTTAAAGTATAATTAAGGTTAACAAAACTTAGGTCAACTTAATTAGATAAAACGCCTCAAATTTAGTACAAATTGGAAATAAACTACAATTATGTACCTTCTGTAGTAATTTTACCAGTCTTCTAATCGTTTGTAAAAGAAAATCATCAGAAGATTTATCTGAAATAAAGCTATATTCGATTTCTTGACGTGATTTGAACTTATAATGAATTTCCCTAGATACAAAAACTCAATAAATTCATTTACATTGGTAAGTTATCAATATCAGTTAGTAGTCACATTTAGTTAAAGGCAAGATATATTTAGCGAATTTCCTTTGGAAAAATGTGCTATTCACATGGCTTTCAGAACTCAATCCTCAGTTATTCAAAACTTAATATATAACTGAATCCACTATCCAATTTTAGTAAAATTTGGTGCAGCTGTTCTTTTCTGTAATATATTGGAAACTTTCGACAATGATAACGCTCTCTTATGGGGAGGGGGGTTTACTCCAAAATGGGATTTTTTGGAGGTTCTTACATGTAATTTATGAAAATTTAATTTTTACTAGCACCATTGGAATCAACTTTAAAAAAATGTATTTTTAGTCTTTGCTGCACGTCAAGCGGTTACTAAGATATATAAAAACTGAAAAAACAGCACAAGCGTTGTTTTTTGGAGCTCTAATGTTAGTGACTTTCTCATTCTCAATTTTATTCTTATGGAGAATGAGATAATAGTAATGTAACTAACTTTCCTTCTTAATATTAAGCTATGGTCAGCTATTCAGCTATACTCACATCAGCTAAGGACTTATATTGTGGGGGCATGCCCCGAGTTGCCATTGGATTTTTCTCCATCAGAAAACAGCCGTGAGAACCATTGCATCCAGTGGTTTCCGTGATCACTGTCGTCCCTTGTTCCGCCAGTTGGGAATTATTACCATCCCTTCACACTACATCCTAGTTTCTCTGATGTTCGTGAAAACCAACGTCAGTTCTTTCACCATAAGAAACCTCTTACACAGCCATGGAGCCAGTAAGGAGCAAGGCCAATCTTGATACCCCGAGACGTAGGTTGACTTTACCTCCAAACGGTTCCCTGACATGGCTTTCAGGTATAACAGACCTCCTGGTGAAGTCAGGGTATTGGAGAAGACCCGTTTTGAGCGAGTTCTGACTCGATGGCTGAAGGAAATGGCATTTTACTCTGTCGACGAGTTTCTCTCTGAGTCACTCACCTCCTCCTTGCAGACCGCCTGTGCCAACTAAGTTCAAGTTTTAAATTTCAACTTTAAGTTTTTTATTATTTTGCATTAATTGACGCGAACAATCCAAGATTACCTGGTAAAAGTTCTAGAGAGAAGATTCAAGATTGCTAAAAACCTTTTTTAATAAAATATGGTGCGAATTGGCAACTTAGTACCTCAAATTGTCACGCAATATCAGATTATTATTATTTTTAACTAAGTTAATTAACCAGCCTTGTTAACTAACTGGGTAACATTTAACGATTAATAATAACAATGTTTATCTAGTTAGTAGGCCTACACAAATGAGAAGATTGAAATTTATTTCTATACATCATTATTTTTATTTTTCGATCCTCGTCAATTACGATTTATTATGCAGGTTCAATCAATAATTTAGATTGTTTTTAAAACAAGATATGAGATACATTATAATTAGAAAGCAGAGAACACGACAAGAGAGTAATTTGCATTTTCATGAGCTATTCTTGTAGCTCCTCTGCTGGCCGGTACGACGTGCTTCGATACCAAGGCCACAAACTGATAAACTGATAAATGTCCAACACGACCTTGATAACAATGGTAACTATGTTCGTGTTGATACCGCCGGCACTTGTTAGCTTAACAGTTCTCTAGTAAACCCATCTTGGTGAATATACTGTAGTATCTGATGAAATTAAATAAGACATGAATGTATTTTGCGTGTCTTGTGTCGTATGCTGTTTCATGTCTTTTGTTTGCAGGATGCCGTGTTCAATCAAATGAAAATGTTACCAGAGAAGGATGAAGTGATATTATTCCTGCGAATCCTAGGATTCACGTTATATCACTACTTTCTTCATTTAGAACTATAATTTTGGAAAGTTGCCTTACGTTTTAATCTTGACTTAGATTTAGATGAGAGACTACTGATGTAACCGGTATCACTCAGGTTCAGAGCGGCAAAGGAAGAAGGGCGGATGCAGCAATTTGGGGGGAACGCAATTGAATTGAGCTGCGCTAACACGACTAGAGTAGAGTGGTGCCCAACCTGGCTAACTTGTAGTGATTGTGTCGCGTTTGGCAACCCTTGCAGGACAGGGGAGGCTTAAAAAATTGAACGCCAAACGAAAACAAGATCGCACTCAGCACGCTGACGTGAGTAGAGCGAATCTCATAGAACTTATATTATTCCCATCATAGTAATCGAATAGTACTGAGTATGCAGGTTTGCTGCAATAATGGTTGTTTTACATGGTAATAAGCTTATATTAAAGCCGGTAATTATGTAAAAAACATCATGTATTATCCAAATAATTACGCGACTTCTCCTTTTTCTATTCTCCTTAAGAATTACACAGACAATGAGTAAGCAGGTTTGCTGCCATAAGGAACATATAAGTTGGAGGTTTTATGGAAGTATTAATAAAACTTTCCTAAATGGACCTGCATATAAAATTTTGGAAGAATATTTAAGAAAATAATAGAGTTATTGATTTTAGTAAGACGCCCCATGAGATTAAAATTAGACAACGTACTGTGTTTACCATTTTGAATAACCTAGTAGGCGTAATCGCTAGACGTGGAGTAATATTTCAAGATAGTACTAAATTACGTGTTTTTAGCTGAATCTATTGGCAAGAAGAAAACAATTTGGAAGAATATTTAACTAAGTAAGGGAGTTATTCATTCTTAGTTAATCTCCAGTAACATTAACAGTTAGACAACGTACTATGTTTATCGTTTTGAATATTTTAGTGTCAAATAGACCTAGAGTCATGATTAAAATACTGACTTGTATGTTTTTGGGTTGAATCCAATGATAAAAATGTCAGATTTAATCTCAAAGTTCACGGCGGTCACCAGGAGGCCGGCGTTGTCAAAGCAACCACCGCTCGCGTCACCGTTCCACCTTTACGTTACCGTTTACTGTGCTATGCATCCCGCGCGATACAGAAGATGTCAGATTTAATCTCGAAGTTTTCTGCGGTCGCCTAGAGGCCGGCGTTGCCAGGGCAACCACCGCTCACGTCACCGCCCCCACCTTTACGTTACCGTTTACTGTGCTCTGCATCCCGCGCGATACAGAAGATGTCAGATTTAATCTCCAAGTTTTCTGCGGTCGCCTAGAGGCCGGCGTTGCCAGGGCAACCACCGCTCACGTCACCGCCCCACCTTTACGTTACCGTTTACTGTGCTCTGCATCCCGCGCGATACAGAAGATGTCAGATTTAATCTCGAAGTTTGCTGCGGTCGCCTGGAGGCCGGCGTTGCCAGGGCAACCACCGCTCACGTCACCGCCCCACCTTTACGTTACCGTTTACTGTGCTCTGCATCCCGCGCGATACAGAAGATGTCAGATTTAATCTCGAAGTTTGCTGCGGTCGCCTGGAGGCCGGCGTTGCCAGGGCAACCACCGCTCACGTCACCGCCCCACCTTTACGTTACCGTTTACTGTGTTCTGCATCCCGCGCGATACAGAAGATGTCAGATTTAATCTCGAAGTTTTCTGCGGTCGCCTAGAGGCCGGCGTTGCCAGGGCAACCACCGCTCACGTCACCGCCCCACCTTTACGTTACCGTTTACTGTGTTCTGCATCCCGCGCGATACAGAAGATGTCAGATTTAATCTCGAAGTTTGCTGCGGTCGCCTGGAGGCCGGCGTTGCCAGGGCAACCACCGCTCACGTCACCGCCCCACCTTTACGTTACCGTTTACTGTGTTCTGCATCCCGCGCGATACAGAAGATGTCAGATTTAATCTCGAAGTTTTCTGCGGTCGCCTAGAGGCCGGCGTTGCCAGGGCAACCACCGCTCACGTCACCGCCCCACCTTTACGTTACCGTTTACTGTGCTCTGCATCCCGCGCGATACAGAAGATGTCAGATTTAATCTCGAAGTTAGCGGCAGTCGCCTGGAGGCCGGCGTTGCCAGGGCAACCACCGCTCACGTCATCGTCCCACCTTTACGTTACCGTTTACTGTGCTCTGCATCCCGCGCGATACAGAAGATGTCAGATTTAATCTCGAAGTTAGCGGCAGTCGCCTAGAGGCCGGCGTTGCCAGGGCAACCACCGCTCACGTCACCGCCCCACCTTTACGTTACCGTTTACTGTGCTCTGCATCCCGCGCGATACAGAAGATGTCAGATTTAATCTCCAAGTTAGCGGCAGTCGCCTGGAGGCCGGCGTTGCCAGGGCAACCACCGCTCACGTCACCCCCCCACCTTTACGTTACCGTTTACTGTGTTCTGCATCCCGCGCGATACAGAAGATGTCAGATTTAATCTCCAAGTTAGCGGCAGTCGCCTGGAGGCCGGCGTTGCCAGAGCAACCACCGCTCGCGTCATCGTCCCACCTTTATGTGTACACTTAACATTGACTGAATTAGCCGTCTAATACTGAATATCGTTAACTACTGTAACTTTGCACTGCTTTATCTGATCCGAACCAGTAGGCCTGCTGTGTTGGGACATTTTTAACAAGGCAAATAGTGTGTGTATAGGTTTAATCGCAAATTTTAAAATCTAAAGGTTACCAAATATCGGAGCGGTAGCGTTCATTTGATGTGAACTAATGTAAAAAATTATAAACTTATCTTGGTTTTTTATCAGTAAAACGACGCCAGTACATTAAGAACGTATACTATTTAAAGAAATAACAGCGCAGTTTGATCTAATATTAGGTAATAATAGATTAAATTTACTAGGTAGTTATTATTTAATTTTTAAAAACTGTTCTAATTGTAAAACATATTAGTCACAGAATTAATTAGAAGTAGACTGGTAGTAAGACACAATTCTTAAGGTGGCCCTTAATGGTCAGTTTGCTTTAAATTATTATTAAAATCAAAATTTAAATTTTTATTTTATTTTATTTTTTTAAATTTAGTAAGTTATTATTAAAATAAATATGTTTTAACTAGATTTAATAAATGTCAATTAGTATTTAGATCAAAAATGTTTGTACTGTATTGTATGAAAAGATTTTGTAGTGAATAAAGTTATTTGTTATTTATTTTTATATTAAACTAAAAACTACAAACATTGTTATATGCATTCGTATGTAAACATATTTTTCGAATTCATGAACATAAAAATCATACTAAATATCAGAGAAAGAAACATAGGCTGATCGATGTTGTTTTGCAAACAACACTTTTTTTGTTGATTACAAAACAAGAATGAGAAAAACACTGTCCAAGTGCAACAAAAGGAAAGGTGAGGGAAATTCAATTGCTGAGCGTGTCGGTTGGCACACGTGGGCGAGAAGCATTGGAATGGTAGTGTAACCTAGTTGGGTTACCAACATGGAATTATTAACGATAAGCAAATGTGTGGGCGATAATGGTACGAAAAAACGAAGGCGTGACGCAAACCGGAGTAATAAGGTGTTTGAAAATATATGTTCGAGGTTGCCGTCAAAAGCGATATAACAAGGCAAAGGTTCGCAATCATGTCGTCCTGAAGATGTAACTCTGTGTGTGTAGGCATGTTTGTCTTAAAGCACTTAGCTAACGTTATTATTATGTGCGTGAATTATTATTATTATAATTTGTGCCTAACAAAACAGTTAATAAATGCCATTCAAAATAAATTCTTGTTAATCATTATTCGCTTTTGCAGTTAATGAATTAAATGATTATTTCATCATACACATTACTCAAAACAGACATGGAAAAAAACAATAAAAATGATAAAAAACATAAAGTTACGAGGTAATAAAAACAAAATTGGGCTTTCGTCTTTGGCATACCAATTTAAAGGACTTCTGTGCACTTTAAACAAACGTCATGAATTTTAATATGGAAAAAAAGTTTTAGTCAATCACCAAATATCAGACCAAATTGCGCAAACGCCCTTACCATGATTAAATTGTTGATTACTTAAAAAGCGTTGCCGTATTAGTTGTATAAAATAAAACAAAACAAATTTGGGCTATATATCGACGAAAGAGAATTCTCAACAAAAGAAGTTAAAAAAATCTCTGCAAGTGGTTGCGTGGAAGGAAACATGATATACGAGAAAGCTTGGTTCGCTCACGCCTTCCTGATAACACTTTTGCGGTGTCGCAGTCAGCCACGAGGAAATGATAAAGGCACGGAGTCACCGAGACTGATAACACCAACACTGATAACAGAGGTTATCGGTGTACAAGGGTGCTTCAGTATCGAGAAATAATAATTGAAAAGATACATCAGCTGATACAGCTACATTATTGTGATATCACTGGTTCTACGGTTATGTCTCGTAACTGATAGGAAAATGATAGCGTTGAATTAGATTGGTCTGTTATTTCATATCTAGTGTTCTTATAAATCGACTAAAACTGTATTGTAAATTTAGGCTTAAAACGAAAGACCATTAACTTAATTAGTATTTCAAATCATGATTGCAGATACCAACGCTATATTTTGATTCAATTAACGTCTGACATAAAAAAATAACACTTAGTTTACAAATCTAAAACCGCATTCCGAGGATTCTCTAAACTGGCGTATCAAAATGATTCAGACCTAAGAGACAGTGCTCTGGTTCTCTGGCACTCCTGCTTGTGTTTTTCGTTAGTGATTGGTGAGATTGTTGTGTGAGCATCGGTCGATATTCGATCCTTGGTGACACTGCTATGACGCGCGTTGCTGGTTAATTCGTTGTTAACAGAGGTGTTAAGATGAATTAGCTTCCTTATCCCCTTATTTCACTGGACTTAAACTCCTCCTTAAACCTTATACGCATGAGGCTCTAGTAAAGTACTACCAAAGAACATCGAAGTATCCTATCCATGTTCTTTTGTACTACTACCAGAACGCACCTATGAAGTTTAAGAGACACGAAAATGGCTATATCTTCATTAACACAAACTTCACAAGAATGAACTAGGTTTTATCCTGATACTGTATCCATTAAATATTACATAAAGGTTAACATTTCAAATGATTTTTCAATGTGTAATTTAAATTTTAGTCCAGTATCTTTACTATACACAGGAATCAAGAAATATGTTTTCTATAAAGGTTGTAGAATATAATTTTGTAAATAAATTAATGTGTACAATCATATAATTATACATAAAAATATTTCGCAGGGATAATTTTAACGTGTCAGAGTCGCCGCTGTGCCGCTGACATTGTGACTGTAAACATCATAAACCGTAATCTCGTTGAATTGAATAGTTGGCAGGCAACTATTTAATTATTACAGTTATTAAGTTATTAGTTAAAGTTTGAAATCCAGAAAAATCGGTCTATCCGAAGGGGGTTTGGTAGAGTTCATTACTCAAAAATTGGGGTTTTTGGTGGTTTATTAAAGTTACCCCGCTGAATATTTTTTAAAATATTTAATATGATTAACGGATCAAACGTCTGATTAAGCATATCACTGTGTTCACAAAATAATATTCTACCACTTTTAATGGAAGATATTTCTCGATTTTTGTGTATGGTAATAAACATACTTGACCAAAACTAAAATTAAACACAGGAAGTCTTTCAATAATATATATTTATCCTAACACATCTGAACAACCTTTATGGATACATGATTGGGAATGAAGTCAAATTCTTATTCAGTCATGTGAAGTTAGTGTTAGGAGTATGTATGAAGGACACATGGTGAATGTAGACATTTGCGTGTAACCTGGTACAGGCGGCAGCTCCAATTGCAGTTTTGGAGACATGAATCTCTAGTAGTACTCTATCGATGGTACAAAATCCAGTCTTACGCTATTTTTCCAATCCGAACTGTTTATTAACTGGAATATTTGGGTGCGTGTGAAACGATTGGAAATTGCGTTTAAAAATAATGAATAGTGAAAATTATGAGGTCAAGGTCGTGAAATTGTAAGTGTTGAAACTGAACAACTAATTAATTGTATACTGTATTCTAGTTACCATGCCTTTAGTAATCCGATCTATTCGGGTCTTTTTAATTTAAGGAAAGTGAAATGAATAAGAGAACAAAAACTGATTTGCGCTCAACATTATGTAACAAATTCCCCCGTCGCAGCAGTCCTGCGTACTCAGTGAATTTCCAAATGCAGGTTAGCTGCCATGATAAACACATAAACTATGATTTTTAGCATAAATAGATGGATAACCGCATGAAGCTAATTACCAAGTTTCATCCAAAAAATTTAGATTAATAAGTGACGTATTATTTTTTCTTTTCTTCCATAAGATTAGCATTGGAGCCTTAAAATACAACATACTGTGTTTAGGTTTTTTTTAACATCTCGGTAACTGTTGGAGATAGAGAAAAACTTTAAGGAACTAAATTGTGTAATTTTTGAGTTAATTCTAAAGGTAAAAGAAATAATTCGAAATTTTTAAAAATTACAGATGAAAAACGCAAAAACCCCATTTTGGGGTACAACCCCCACCCAAAATACCCCTTCCGATAGACCGATGTCTGGATTACGAACTCGTCGGAAACAATGTACGATTACACATCTCTATCAAATTTTGTGTCGATCGGACCATTTTTACAAGAGTTATTGTGTTCACGGACACACACACACACACACGTAATATTTTAACGACTTTTTGGTCTCTAGGCAGCTCAAAAGGCAAAAGTAACATGGTCCCGGGCTTAAGAGGTGCCGTGAGACCTACAGTAATAGTTTCTTCCCTATGGCAAATTCGATAAAATTTAAAAAAAATTGTTGTTTTTCATACACAATGATAGCTGATCCCCCAAATTCACTAGACGAATCCTTCTTTAGAGAATGCCAACATCGCGGGGAAGCCCTGCGCGGCTGTTGATTGATGTGACCTTAACGCCTCGTTGTTCAGTCAATGAGGCACATACGGCTTCTTCAACAGGTAGCAGATAGCGGATACAACAGGTGAACAGGTGGCCAATCATCATTCATCAGTGATCAGCAATCACCACCGCATGCATCAATGATCTCTACCTTATTCCGTCAACTAGTTGAGAATCGAATGGTTTTTTAAAGATTTTATATAAATTTTAAGCAGTTCAAGAAACTGCACTACTGTATTACCGCATTACTGTACTACGTACCTCCCGCTCGTTGTTGCCGAACGCGATGCCCAGCGTGGGCATAGCCCTGAGGATGGCCACAAGTGACTGGATGGTGTTACTGTAAACCACAGGTCGGTACTGCTTGAAGTCCTCCGACGTGAAACCACTCTCGTGGATAATCCTGGAAAAAAAACAAACTCATCAGTACAAACTGCGGAAAAAACAACCAGTTCCTTAAGGGATTGAATTGTTTTAGGAACATACATATATAATTCATCTAAAACATGTTTTCATTAAAACTCTTTTTGGAAAATATACACTCTATTCGAGAAGGATTTTTACAAAATAGTGTTTTCATTTATGAACAATGTATTATAATTACCAAACTATACATTTTCGGCGTTGACCCTTAAACCAGATTTTCTAACGATCGCATATATCATTTTGGCAACTGATTTAGAACTGTATTCCGTTATTAGCAGTACAAGTAATACTCAAATAAACATCACGATAACATTTAAAATTAAAAACTTGTTTTAAATAATAATAGTAGTCTGTTGGTAACGATCGAAGTATTAATTTATAGTATTAGAGCAGGACAATTAAAAATGTTTGTAAACATGGATCATGTAAAAAGTAAAGCGTCTGACGCGAGTAACTAAAACTATGAACACTTCGAGCTAAACGAACCGCGTGCATAAATAACCACAGGCTGTTCGGATTATAGTAAATAAAATCTATTTCCGTCTTTCCGGCCGCTTCAACTAATCATTGGGCGAGGCGGCTCAGATACGCGCCTTTACCGCCGGCCAGGGTGGTCTCGGGACATCGTAAATATGAAAATGATATCGTCTACTTTCCGGCGGCTTCAACTAATCATTGGGCGAGGCGGCTCAGATACGCGCCTTTACCGCCGGCCAGGGTGGTCTCGGGACATCGTAAACATGAAAATGATATCGTCTACTTTCCGGCCGCTTCAACTAATCATTGGGCGAGGCGGCTCAGATACGCGCCTTTACCGCCGGCCAGGGTGGTCTCGGGACATCGTAAACATGAAAATGATATCGTCTACTTTCCGGCCGCTTCAACTAATCATTGGGCGAGGCGGCTCAGATACGCGCCTTTACCGCCGGCCAGGGTGGTCTCGGGACATCGTAAACATGAAACTGATATCGTCTACTTTCCGGCCGCTTCAACTAATCATTGGGCGAGGCGGCTCAGATACGCGCCTTTACCGCCGGCCAGGGTGGTCTCGGGACATCGTAAACATGAAAATGATATCGTCTACTTTCCGGCCGCTTCAACTAATCATTGGGCGAGTCGGCTCAGATACGCGCCTTTACCGCCGGCCAGTGTGGTCTCGGGACATCGTAAACATGAAAATGATATCTTCTACTTTCCGGCCGCTTCAACTAATCATTGGGCGAGTCGGCTCAGATACGCGCCTTTACCGCCGGCCAGGGTGGTCTCGGGACATCGTAAATATGAAAATGATATCTTCTACTTTCCGGCCGCTTCAACTAATCATTGGGCGAGTCGGCTCAGATACGCGCCTTTACCGCCGGCCAGTGTGGTCTCGGGACATCGTAAACATGAATCTGATGTCGTCTGCTTTTTGGCTGAAACTTAACTTTTATTATGTTTACATGAGGTTCCTTTAATTTTAGGGATCTAAATTTATCGTTAGGCGTTGAGCTTGATACGGAATTTAATTTCATTAACTTATTAATTTTGTATTTGTAAGTATTTTTTTGAATTTTTACTTGTGCATTTATGAAAGCAATGTAGTTAATTGCCAATATATATAACTTGCGTTAAAAATATTTCATGATATGAACTCTCGCGTATGTTCACATACAATATAATATATGTACACGTATAATCTAAACTAATCAGAAATAAAACTTATAATAAATAATATAATAATAATTTTATACATACAATAACGATACATATAATGATATTATAAACTAGACATATAGGTACCAATGGCAAACGGGCAATGCGACTAATTACTTATAGTAAAATGTGATAAAGATTGAATATACTCTGCAATGTGTTATGGTGTCACAGAACTAACACCAATACGTTATTAATATGGTCATGACAAACAACAAAAAATATTGTAATACCGTTCCGCGGAATAATTGATTTAGCATATCCGAGTCAAGAATAATTTACATATTCATGGAATGTCTGTCCCTTTATAGTATACCAATCATACGTGTGAGTTGAACGAATCGCAATAGTTGCAGCAGCGATGTTGAGTGCATTACTTCCACCACGTAGTATTATTTGTCTACAAAGGTGATTAATGTGCGAAATGCATGATCAATAATACGGATGCAAGAAGGAGAGTGTAATGGCCACGCTGGGCTGGGGTCGCGTGACAGACGAGCGTGACTGAGCGGACAACGTGACGCGTCACGCAGCTAGGTCACGTGACCACTACCACCCCGTTATGGCTGCAAATGCAATGAGGTCCGCCAACACGTCTCTAATTTTATTGTTTGTTAGTCATAAGTTCTTCAATTCTTACTGCATATTACAGAATTTTTACTTCACGAACACACACACACACGCGCGCACACACGTATGTTTTACTTTGAAACTGACGAAAAAATAAATCCTTCCTAATATTGTGAATGTGAAAATAGTGATGTTTGTTACCTTTTCACGCAAAAACTACTGGACCGATCATGTTGAAATTTTGTACACGTATTTATGAAGGTATTAGAATTAAAATAGGATATTTTTTAAACAAATTTGTTTTATAAAAATAAATAAAATATCAACAATAAACCCCAGATTTTAGCAATGTTAGGCATATTTTTTCTAGGTTCTATACAACATGTGATCTATAAAAGGGATTTAATAGAAAGAAATAACTTTCAGCTGTAAAATTAAAATTGATATTGCATTTTACATTGCATTGTATTGTTTACATTAATCATTGATTTTAAATCCATTTCAAATATATACCACATCAAATGCTATTCTTCGTATAATAAGCCCGTACAAAGTACGGGCTTACTGCTAGAATAATATATTTGTTTTCTGTGATACTGCAAAACGCTTTGTGAAAACCGCATCAAACTGGCAAAAATTGCCTTGGTCTGGGCTTGGATATAATTTTTATTTCATATCGAATTTAAATAATTCATCGAAACAGCTACGTCGTAGTTATGATACACTTAATGTAATTTAAACTTAGAAATTCGGATTTTTCGGTATTCAGAGTTGCACTACTCTCGCCGCTTTGAAGGTTGGGGTTGTATGTTCCCCATACTAACACACCTCTTTCTGTGATTGAGTGTTCCCATACCTACACACCTCTTTCTGTGGTTGTGTGTTCATCATACACACCTCTTTCTGTGGTTGTGTGTTCGCCATGTACACCTCTTTGGGTGGTTGTGTGTTCGCCATGTACACCTCTTTGGGTGGTTGTGTGTTCGCCATGTACACCTCTTTGGGTGGTTGTGTGTTCGCCATGTACACCTCTTTGGGTGGTTGTGTGTTCGCCATGTACACCTCTTTGGGTGGTTGTGTGTTCGCCATGTACTATAATTGAGTTTAAATATATTCATATTTATGTAACTCAATCCTCCTCATTATGGCTACATAAGATTTGCGTGTTAATCCTTTTCCTTTTATTTAAATTGTTTTAAATTTTCTAAAATCACTCTAAAATAATTTCGTTCGTTTTTATTTAGCTATTGTATTTTTAAGATACCAAAAACGGAATACATAACTACTAATCATCACCACAGACTACTGTTCCCCTAATTTATACGACGCTAACAATTGGAGCATGTTTTTCTACAACACCACCAACGGAGTCTGGGGTCTTTATCACGACACCAACAAAAAATAAACAACTGGCAATAGCTTGAACGGACATCTAGGACACCAACGACGGGGGCCTGGGGGCGGAGATCCGCAACGAGCGAAGCGAGTAAGTTAAATATACACGAAGTATTACAAAAGCAATATTGGAAGGGTGTAAGGTCAAATCAAAGCCATGAATATTAATTAAGAACAGTAGTTGCTGCAACTCGACGATCTGAACACAAGAAGTTTGACAGAAATATCACGAGCATGATGAGTCACTAATTAAAAATGACAGACGAAGACGTCAGGCTCCTCATGGTCCGCTCCACAGATAGGCTACATAACACAGTACGCCAAACACGAAACTTGACAATGCCATTTGAAAAATATACATCATTTACACTCGCTGAAACATTGTTTCTATAATTATCGATGATGATAATTGCCATGTTATCTTGCAAATAAAGCAAACTATTCATTTTCAAGCACAGTAATTTTTAAGTGGGTACATTTTTATAAATACAATAGGTATTTAAGAATTGGTTGATATATTTTATTGTAAAAGTGTATTGTATTTACGTCGCTGTCGGAAATTTAGATCTGAAGAGATTTTTTCAGTTCATTTAAACACCTGTTCTTATAACCCTATGACGCCACTTCCCTAAAACTTACGTCCTGCCTATTAATTGCTAACACCCCCAGATTATTATTTAATTATTTTTAGACATGGATACGTCTAAATATCCATCCCTAAAAATAATTAAATTATTAGAAACAATAATTACGTACCAAACAAGTACAATAAAACAGAATATAATTTTTAAATTCAATAAACATATGATGGTTTAAATATTTACAAGAGACAACACATATATCGAATGGAAAATATTGGGACTTTAATGAAAGATTATTAACATCTTCAGAAATATCATACCTCATAATTTCTATTCGTTATAATTATTTATTTAATCGTCATTTCTAAACGATTCCTTCCTTCCAAAACGGTTTCCTCAGATGAGAGAGCGAGAAGGACAGCAAACATGACGCCCATCTCACTCTAAATAGCCGTCGTCAAGTAATGGCCTCTCTGGCTCTGAACCTCTCGGATGACTGGTGTTAACGTTGCCTAATCCGAACAAAAATAATAATAATCAGTGGTGAAAACCACACGTCCATTACGTAACGGCTCAAGCGTGTCGAGAGTAACTTATTGAACAATTTCCGATTCTGGAAATATATATTTTTTATTACATTTAAAAAAAATCTTTAGATTTGTTTCAAAATGTATAAAAAACGTTATTCGCGTAAAGGTTTTGTATTTCTAGTTTCAGATGTATTCTTATTTTAAATTTTTAATTGGCCTCCATTTTAGATTTTTGAGTTGGGTATATTACACAAAATTATGTTATCCTTACTAATCTTAGAATTTGTATTAAATTTAAAAGTCTTAAATATAAGAGTTTTTGTGAAAATATTTTACTTAATAAAAACAAAATTGCTGCTCAGTGAGTAATGATGATTTATAATAATTAATATTTAAATGTGATATTTATATCTTATACTAACTCACAAAATAATGCAACAAAATGTTGGTAAGTTCCGAAACACTAGGTAGGTCTAACTTAGACGTTCTATAAATTACTAACTATATGCTTGCTTTTAAATAATAACGGATAAATACGATGTCTGCAGGAGTGATGAATATTTCGTCTAGCCCCGACAGAACAAAGGTAATTTTGTGAAAGTATTGCTAGTTACGCGATTGTCGTAAAATTATGGTTGAGTTGTCAATATAGTAATTATTATACTGTAATTATAAGTAATTATATAAAGAATTACATTATTCATCTTTTATATTTTTATATTATTTTTCGGAAAAATATAATTTTCATCTCTCCTCATAGCTATTAGCTATTTTCCACGACGGCTTATTTCAATGTAAACAAAATGTTTCCCTTGCTTTGAATTGGTTCACTACTTGCCCACTAGGCGCAATAGAGTATCCGTACAAATTATTTTTAATTTATATCAGCGGTTTAAAAAGATTTAAATGTAAACATGTACGCACAAGTTACTATTTTCTGTGTTTTTTAGCGTAGTAGGGTTTCAATACTCCGAAAATATCTAGTACTCCTGAAAATTTAATTTAAAAAAAGCTTAAGATATTACGGAAAAATAAAATAGTTTTAATTATACCAATTATTCTGCTTTTAGTGATTTTCCGGCACTTGCTCCTATTATTCCTGTCTTCGGCTTCGCCCCTTACGTGAAATGTTGTGTTCCTGTCTTCGGCTTCGCCCCTTACGTGAAATGTTGTGTTCCTGTCTTCGGCTTCGCCCCTTACGTGAAATGTTGTGTTCCTGTCTTCGGCTTCGCCCCTTACGTGAAATGTTGTGTTCCCGTCTTCGGCTTCGCCCCTTACGTGAAATGTTGTGTTCCTGTCTTCGGCTTCGCCCCTTACGTGAAATGATGTGTTCCTGTGTTCCTGTCTTCGGTTTCGCCACACATGAAACCTAAACGCGCACCGGAAAAGCCCTACTTTCGGTACTTGTAATGGAACATACTTTACCACGCAATTATTTCCAATAGTTAAGGAGTAAGTATCATGTTTACTAAAGAAAAAAAAATGAAAAATGTTATTCTCTGGATACTCTTTACTATTCTGCCTTTTATTTGATACCTAAGTGGTCAGTAATGCTGTCGTAAAATTAACATTCTAATTATAGCACAAAAATCCAATATGGCGGAGGTATTGCAGACTCTTGATATTCAAACCTTAAATGTTATAAATTAGTACAAGTAAAATATACTACAGTGGTTTTCATTACAAGTAACCCAAGTGTTTTCCGAACGCTCCGAGCTCGTTCAAAGTACTGCATAACACAACTGCCATTTTAAATCCCACTACACGCAGAACAACTGTTTTTGGTTACGTAACTTATCTGTTAATGCTAACGTGTTTAGCACTGTAATATTACGGAGCTGAAAAAAGATCTTTAATAAAAATTTAATAGTACAATTAAATTTTATTATCTAATAAAATAATATAAAAATTACGTAACTCTCAATAAGATTTATAGTTTACTTACTGGCATTATAAAAATAAACAGAGTTTTTTAAGTTTGAAATGTGAAATTATAATACCGTACATGCTTGAATATCAGCTGCCGGTTTAAAATAGTAGGCCTAAAGTTAGAAGAGAGCCGATAATTTGATTTTGGCAGTCAACCCCTAACCCAAGGTTTCTTCATAATCTCCTCAGTAGGATACTGTTTGCTATAATATAAAAAACATCCTATCATTATCACTATACAGTACTTTAAATTCAAATAATGATTGAAGTAAATCATAATATTTCTCACAAAACGTACGGTGAAACGTAAAGTGAAAGAAAAAATAAAAACAAAGTACCGGTAACGATAAATGATGAAGTGAGTAGCGACAGAGATGTCTTGTCTACAACAGGTCTGCGGCTGCTAAATAAGGCAGACCGCCTGCCGTGGTGACATAATGGATCGTGCCTGCCTATATATTGCAAGCGGCAGACTACACGGGAGTGGCTGCCCTATACGGACTGGACTATACTGTACAGCACAACAATACTGTACAGTGTACAAGCCATTGTACAAATATCTTGAACATTATACTCAAGTTTGTCATTTACTGTATATTACATTTTTAATTTATAAAAAAATAGCTTCGCTCACTTGGGGCCCCACCCCCAGGCCCCAATGGTTGTTGTCGGCAGTCCTTAGTAATTAGAATACAGTAAATAACGTAACACAGTTGCAAAATGTGCAAGAATAAGTCACAGTTAAAAAATGTAAACTGTTTAGTCACTCGCATAACTTTAAAACTAAAATGTAAACCAAAATAAAAATCATAAAAAAATGCAAGTTCTCCAATGTGTCTGGTATATATTCAACTAACAGATGTACGAGTAGTAAAGCAATCAGCTGTTAAAAAGAAAATAGCTATAATGTAAACAATGTTCTGGTTCCACAGTATGGGACCCTTTTTGGGCTTCTAGGGAGAACCCCAATTGACAGCAAAACATGATCCATTTATGATCCACAAACTTACATCATGAAACTTTATCTAAGTGTACCACTTTTCATAGCTAATCGTCCATCGGTGTCCGAGCGCATAAACTTCTAACATACAAATACATATATATATATATACAATTATCCTCTTTTATGGATATATACGACTAGAATTTCATCAGCCTTAAATAATGTTACCAATTCAGACCAGGCCGACACGGTAAGCACACAATTATTGTTAAAGGATTATGTATTTTTCAGACGACCCTATTGTTTGCTAGTAACCTTAATAGATTTAAAGTAAGATTTAATAGGTGTCAAAAACATCATATTTATAAAAGTAATCTATCATTCTGCACGCCACTGCTTAATGTTATGCTTATCTAGTTAGAGCAGTCTAGCGCAGCGTCAAATATTTACCTCAACTCTCTTCCGTAATCTCTTTAACCAACATGAATTATAAAATGTTTTCCAAGCTTTTTTTAAATTTATGTCTTAGTTAATATATTACCTCTTAAATAATCTCATTTGCGACTAAAAGTTTTGATTGGATCTCGAGAACAAGAATACGTTTGGTTGGACAATAAATACAGATCTTTTTCTTTATGTTGAACTAATAACACTATTAATATAATCGTTTCGAATGGTGATGAAATACAGTATTCATCTCTACGTATTCAATATCTCCAAAAAGTTTCGAATAGGTGAAAATCGTATTGGAAAATTCCTTAAGTGTTAACAAGATTTCTATTCGTCGAGCTCTTGATGATAGTGAATTTTAGATAAAATATCTACACAAAGTCGGTTACAGAAAAGGAAATTACGTCATGAAAGAGAAATAAGAACATTTGTATATTAGTATTAATCTAACTACCCAATATTATATTATGAAAATATAATTAAATTCTAATGAAACAGCATAACATATAAACTTGAATTTTAACACATAAACTTGAGTTTTGTGTTTAAGAGTTAAAATCTTAAGCGGGGGATATGATTAAAAAGTATAAATTTTAACATGAAAATGTCTTAGCTCTCGGGGACTGTTAGCAATTTGAACGACCAAAATTTGAAACGTAAGAATAGCTGTTTAGATTAACTGAAAACATTCCCTTTGCCATACCCCTGATCTAACTTATTTCCCACAGGGAAGTAAATACAAACATTTTTGTTTAGTACATTTCTTAAATATTCTAGAAAACTAATGCGAAATTTCTAAAAAATATTTTGTTTAGAATATCATTTACATATTAACAGCACAAAGTACAATAATTATTGTCTTAAGTGTAACAATCAAATGTTAGACTAAAAAAACTATGAAATAATAAAAAATTGAAGTAAATGAATAAGGAAGAAGAAATATTGTTTAGTAATTTGGGTTTCTACTACAAACAAGTCCAAGCCTAGCAGTTGATCATGATAAATGCAGACAGGGACATTGTTTATATCGCGTGTGGATCACAATCATGACCGCTTGCCTGGGTTGTCCCGTCCCCCTCCGCACGAATATTCTACGTTTGTTGACGCCCTAGAAAATGGCTTGCGCTCAATTGAAACGTTAAGTCGGGTACAAGTTTCTATTTCTAGCTCGGGTTTTCACAAGAAACGTGTACAATCGATAAGCAACAAGTTGGCATTAGTTGCTCAATATCAGTCAGCTGTACAGCAGACTGCAGCCCACAGGAGGCCCGGAAATGTTCGAAAGTTCAAATCGAGATATGATACCGTCGCTCGATATCAGTTGTTGAATAGCTTGTATCCCACGGGAGGTTCGGAGATATTCTAGAGTACCGTCGCTCGATATCAGTTGTTGAATAGCTTGTATCCCACGGGAGGTCCGAAGATGTTCTAGAGTACCGTCGCTCGATATCAGTTGTTGGATAGCTTGTATCCCACGGGAGGTCCGGAGATGTTCTAGAGTACCGTCGCTCGATATCAGTTGTTGGATAGCTTGTATCCTACAGGAGGTCCGGAGATGTTCTAGAGTACCGTCGCTCGATATCAGTTGTTGGATAGCTTGTATCCTACAGGAGGTCCGGAGATGTTCTAGAGTACCGTCGCTCGATATCAGTTGTTGGATAGCTTGTATCCCACGGGAGGTCCGGAGATGTTCTAGAGTACCGTCGCTCGATATCAGTTATTGGGTAGCCACTAGTTCACGGGTGTCCCGGAGATGTTCGAAGTTCAAATCGAGATAAGATACCGTCGATACCGCTGTCAGCCAGTCAGTAGACCACAGGAGGCTCGGATATGTTCAAGAGCTGTAATAAGATACTGTAGTATACTGTCGCTCGATATCAACTGTTGGTTAGCCAGTACCCCACGGGAGATCCGGAGATGTTCGGGAGTTGGTAACAGAGTCTCGTCACGGCGCCCGGCCACAGCCTCGGGTTTGGTGTGAGTTTCAACCCTCAAGGCCTTCGTCCGGTTTTTGATCATGTGAGAATGTAATAAATTGCGTAAGAAGTGATTTGCAAACTGCTACATATCTTGGTATTGCGATTGAATTTACTTAAGGTTAATTATTAAGACTGAAATGTGATTTTGTGAAAGCCAAAAGAAGAGAAATCGATGAAATCACAAGAAAACAAAAAGGCTGTATAACCCTCTCACTACTTGTATGGTAAATATTAAAAATGAACACAATACCCTATTGCATTTTATCAGAAACGTTGCATTTGCAGCGAAAATGCATTTCGTTTTAACGTTGAAAGCTTAGCATCCTTTATATAATATTTTCTGATTGTAAATATTTTCTAAAACTAAAATTTAATATTTTTTCCACCGAACTAGACTAAACGATAGTAAGGTTCCTGATAATAAGTACTATTCCGTTATACGTCGGCGCGGCGTCATAAAACAATTACTCCCGAGAAGCAGATGAAATTACTAGGACGAGCCCTGTCATTAGAACTGACGGAATTGACCATTAAATGGCCCTGGTATGGGATGGAATGTCCAGGAGATGATTGGATGCCGTTATCCAGGTTGTCCACTTAGGGAAACTTTCACATTTCCCAACCCTCTACGTATAAAATAAATTTGCCATTCTCATCGACTTTACTCACAACACGATTTTAAGAATTCCTTGTGAGTAACGCCACACAACATTAAAGGTTTAACATAACTTCACACAAATGCAACCAACACTCTGACGCCAAGAGTGTAGTGCAATATAGAAGAGTTGCAGGCAAAACACCAAACCCATTAAGACACGTAGGCCTACCTTGTAAGAACTTATTTGGACTGATTTTAAAATTCTCTGTCAGAGAGACAAAATGTTTAAATATAATAAAAATAATCATCAAACAATCATATGTAGGTATAACACTAACTGAACGAGGTAGTCCAAGCTGGAAATAATGAATACAGAAGTCTTCAAAACCATTTTTGTTACAATATTATAATTTGGTGTTTTCTTTTCACCTTAGATGTCAATTTGAGTGTCACTATTGTTTAAAACATGTCACCATTCAGATATACCATGAAATCTTTTCAGCTCACGCACCTTATCCGCTATTTGTAGCATCTATGCGAGTACTCAGTATTAGTTACACCACAAAAATGCGGTTTCCCAAGTCGACACTCTTTCCGACGTCTGTTCACTACGTCATTTTACTGGACACTAACGTTCTACTAATAATACAAACACGCTATCTTTACGATGACGGGTCACCAACTTTCCGCTACGACACTCTCTCTCTTTGCTAGGAATAGTCACCAACATTCCGCTACTACACACTCTAACACTAACACTCCGTGGCTAAAACACGCTGCCTTGGTCACTAACACACGCTGTGTTTAAGATCAATGGTCACTAACATTCCGCGGCTATCATACGCTGTCTTGGTCATTAACACACACTGTGTTTAAGATCAATGGTCACTAACATTCCGCGGCTATCATACGCAGTCTTGGTCATTAACACACACTGTGTTTAAGATCAATGGTCACTAACATTCCGCGGCTATCATACGCTGTCTTGGTCATTAACACACACTGTGTTTAAGATCAATGGTCACTAACATTCCGCGGCTATCATACGCTGTCTTGGTCATTAACACACACTGTGTTTAAGATCAATGGTCACTAACATTCCGCGGCTATCATACGCTGTCTTGGTCATTAACACACACTGTGTTTAAGATCAATGGTCACTAACATTCCGCGGCTATCATACGCTGTCTTGGTCATTAACACACACTGTGTTTAAGATCAATGGTCACTAACATTCCGCGGCTATCATACGCTGTCTTGGTCATTAACACACACTGTGTTTAAGATCAATGGTCACTAACATTCCGCGGCTATCATACGCTGTCTTGGTCATTAACACACACTGTGTTTAAGATCAATGGTCACTAACATTCCGCGGCTATCATACGCTGTCTTGGTCATTAACACACACTGTGTTTAAGATCAATGGTCACTAACATTCCGCGGCTATCATACGCTGTCTTGGTCATTAACACACACTGTGTTTAAGATCAATGGTCACTAACATTCCGCGGCTATCATACGCTGTCTTGGTCATTAACACACACTGTGTTTAAGATCAATGGTCACTAACATTCCGCGGCTATCATACGCTGTCTTGGTCATTAACACACACTGTGTTTAAGATCAATGGTCACTAACATTCCGCGGCTATCATACGCTGTCTTGGTCACTATCATTCCACAGCTAACATACGCTGTCTTGGTCACTATCATTCCACAGCTCACATACGCTGTCTTGGTCACTATCATTCCACAGCTAACATACGCTGTCTTGGTCACTAACATACCGCGGGTACCATACGCTGTCTTGGTCACTATCATTCCACAGCTAACATACGCTGTCTTGGTCACTAACATACCGCGGGTACCATACGCTGTCTTGGTGACAATCATTCCACAGCTAACATACGCTGTCTTGGTCACTATCATTCCACAGCTAACGTACGCTTTCTTGGCCACTAACATACCGCGGGTACCATACGCTGTCTTGGTCACTATCATTCCACAGCTAACATACGCTGTCTTGGTCACTATCATTCCACAGCTAACATACGCTGTCTTGGTCACTAACATACCGCGGGTACCATACGCTGTCTTGGTCACTAACACACGCTGTGTTTAAGATCGATGGTCACTAACATTCCGCGGCTAACATACGCTGTCTTGGTCACTATCTTTCCACAGCTAACATACGCTGCCTTGGTCACTATCATTCCACAGCTAACATACGCTGTCTTGGTCACTAACATACCGCGGGTATCATACGCTGTCTTGCTCACTAACACACGCTGTATTAAGATCAATGGTCACTAACATTCCGCGGCTAACACATGTTCTCTTTATGAGGGGCTGCTGGACTTAACGGTGGAGACCTACATACCTCCATGAGCGGAACCACTCATTACTCAAGAGCAATGGTATGAATGTAATACAATAGCCAATGTCCATTTTCTTCACAATATTGTGAAGACACACGTACTCGTAATGTATACCCACTAACTTCATACCTACAATGGTTCTCGCTAACACATGCCCATGTTGTCACCGTGTTTATTCAATATCCCACATGTAAAACAACACCGCCGGACGATATCTGAATGGAGCTGGTACTAGGGCTGGCAGCCGCCCAGGGGTTACAGGTGATCTCTTGGCAAGCCACCCGCGGTCTGCAGGTTTAGTCACTCTCACTCTCGTCTCTCGCTATTTCCGTACATTCACCCTCATACGCTTAAGGGATTCTGACAAAGAAAACTACAGGAATAATACAAGACACTTGCGGCAGCCCTGTTCAATTAGTACGCGTCCCTTTCTTCGGAAAGAAAGGGTCCAAGATGCGAGATGAACTCATCGACAATAGCGATGTGAAAACCTTTCACCGAACATTCTGAGCAACAGCCACCATAACCTATCTTCATTACAGCTGAATTGAATTTCTACATTTAGATTGGATTTGTATAAGAACTCTGCTTGTGTGCTAAGAATTAAAATATTCACTGAACCTATAGCAGAAGCAAAATAAACTATCAACATACTATTATCATTATTTGATCAGTATTACTAGCATTATTATTAATATTTAGGAACTTTCAATATTTGGTACGACTGGAGAATCAATCGATTAAACGACAATGTAAATTTATTATGATTGAAAACCACAATTATTAGATTAGATTATTATTGACAGCACTAACTTGGATTACTAAATCTTATCTTAACACAGATGAACAAGGGGGAAAATAATTAGAGTGACGGATTTATTTGATGAAGACTGTATAAGCGTCCGTTGCAGAGTGCACGGACTCCTGGGCCCTACGCTCCAGTGGAAAAGGCGCTTAAACCTCAAGTGCCGAGTCTGGGACAACGCTAAAAATAGTCATCTCTATGGCGGGCCAGACACGCCGCCGCGATGAGATCCTGGACTGATGTTTAGTAAATAGCCACAGAACTCGTGCAATGCCACTTACAGTGAATTTTATGACATGAATATATTTACTTGACGGGATTGATCACGTCGTACTATTAAAATATACATATATTTCTTTAAGCTATAATCTTTTGTAAATGTTATTGGGAAAGCTAACTAATAATTATGACACTACAGTGTGAGACTGGGCAACCTCTGTCGAGCTCACCGATGACGCCATTAACCGCATACGCAAAATTCGTATAACAACCGAAGTCAAATTACTAACGGAGCAGCGTTAGTAATTTGGTTGAAACAAATATTATTTATATATATATATATATATATATAGAACATAGAGATACTGTAACTTGATACAAACGGACTCTACACCGATAAATTAGATAAAGAATTAGGTTAAAAGTCACACCAAATAATGGTAATAATAATAATTATTAAGATACTATTATTATTTATGTAAATAATATCGGCAAATAGTGAGATATAAACATGGAAACCATAATTTTTTCCACCATCATTCAAGATGCACTTCAATACTGAGCAACCTTTAAATATTAAATAGCCATTTGAAACAGGATGGAGTCTATTTAGGGGACCCTTTGCAACCGTAATTAATACACCCACGAAGTTTAAATATTGAAACACTGATGTAGGGATCTGTATAAACCTCGCATTATACATCAGTGGGTGGTATAAACAGGCAATCACATCGCGGGGGCTGGAGGGGACTGCTTTGCTGCTAAAACTCACGATAACTTTTTTACAGCGGTATAATGCAATATAGCACATTAATTAAATATTATTAGATAAAAATGAGCACCGATTGGGTAATTTTAATAAATAAGAACCGTAAAAAATACAGTCAAAGTTAGTCTGTTTGTATTGTTAGTATGATACAATTGAGATTTAACTGCCACGAGTTTTTTACTATAAGGTTTGAATTATTGATCGAAATTGTCTAACAACGAAACTCACGGAAAAGGAGGCTCCCGAGCCTCGTTATACTATGATTCGTACAAGTCGATCGCATTGATTCACTACGGGGACTAGTCGGGTAGTGATCAAAAAGTAGATGTTTTAATAAATCAGAACAGGTTTGGCAAATTAATGCCTCAGATTTTCGCGTGACAACACTTTCCCATATAAAATTCATTGGATCGATTTCGTGAAATGCAACCTTTGACTTTTTCGGTCGAAAATACGACTTCCTGATGAGCTAGAGACTTGAAATTTTTTATGGACGGTCCTAAAAGGTTACTATAAGTAACCGAATCATCGGGATTCCAAATTTTTAGTTTTTACTATCCTAAATAATCTTAGTTTTTCGGCTATATCTTTTTAACGAAAGGTCCAATCGAAAAACGGAGGGTTTCTTGTGCCACGGATTTCGCAAGATCTACAACTTTGGTCTCTTGACTTTTTCTCGTATCTCGTCTCCTTCACCCTTAGATAGCGTTAGATTTTTTTGAAAATCTACATTTTTACCCACATTAAGCTCCCCTGTTTTGTTGTTATAATACATAGAGCTTTTATATTTGACACACACTTTCCTTTTATCACCCTTAAAAGGAAAACGAAATAATATTACTTAATATTTATTTGAAAAATGAAAAATTTGCATGTATCGGAAATTTAGTTAATTTTCCCAAGTTCCTATAGTAGTATGAAAATGCAGGTTCTCGATCAATTTATAGACAAGGTTTTTGTATGTGGCTTTCAGACGACCTGTTGATTTTAATCTCTTTATGTGTGTGTCAAATAGTTTCTCTAAGTAGAATATGACTTTTCTCGTATTTTGACTCTTTCACCCCAAGATAACGTTACGTTTTATGAAAATTCCTAACCAAGGTTTTCGTATGTGACTTTCAGACGACCTGTTGTATTAATCTGTTTGTGTAGAATATAGTGCAGATAACTTAGTTTTTAACTTTTTATGACTTAAAAAATAATTTTCAGAATAAATATTTTTAGTTCTTTTATATATTTCTTGAACGAGATGTTCTCAAAGACTGAGAGTACCGTACCATACGGATTATTGAAGATCTATATCTTTGTTAATATGACTTTTTATCTTAACTCATTCCCTTCATTCCTAGAAAAGTTTTTTTAATTTTTTTTTATTATTACCATATTACATTATAATAGTACATAGAGCGCTAATATTTCGTTAAAACCTCACTTTAATCACCCTTAAGAAGAAAACGTAACAATTTTACAACAATTTTAATGAAGAAATGAAAACTTATCAAATATGGGACATTTAATTAATTTTCCTTAAGCTCTGGATGGCTTAAAGTACATGGAATTAGATATAATATCTACAATTACCAACAAATCTGCAAATTGGTACATCCCTACAACAATCACCTGTATTACGATTGTATTACAACAACTCAGATAAAAATCTTTAATCAATCTCGGCATTGCTTTAACAACAAAGACGACAATACAATACTAATATCATGAAATAATTGTTCAAAATCTAAATATATACATTTTTCGTGCATTTGATTTGGTTGTCAACAATATCTTCATTCATTTATTGGTACCAACCTCACCTGGTCGGAGCAGGCATTTATGTAGCGTTCGTACTCAACGTCCACCAATTTTGATCAAAGCCCACCAATTTTATAACATAATGATCTCTACGACACAAGAGGAATATATTTTAAAATTTCTACAAAAAATAAATCTAAAAACTAAACGATTCTGCCGACACCTATAAGGGAGCCTGGGGCGGAGCCCCCAGCGAGCGAAACGAGTAAGATCAATATTTCGACATTTTACCTTATACTGTCGTCAGATCGACCTCGATTATTCGCTTCACTATATAACATCAATATTCCGACATTTTACCTTATACTGTAGTCAGATCATCCTCGATTATTCGCTTCACTATATAACATCAATATTCCGACAGTTTACCTTATACTGTAGTCAGATCATCCTCGATTATTCGCTTCACTATATAACATCAATATTCCGACAGTTTACCTTATACTGTAGTCAGATTATCCTCGATTATTCGCTTCACTATATAACATCAATATTCCGACAGTTTACCTTATACTGTAGTCAGATTATCCTCGATTATTCGCTTCAGTGTATAACATCAATATTCCGACATTTTACCTTGTACTGTGGCCAGATCAACCTCGATTATTCGCTTCACTATATAACATCAATATTCCGACATTTTACCATATACTGTCGTCAGATCATCCTCGATTATTCGCTTCTCTATATAACATCAATATTCCGACAGTTTACCTTGTACTGTTATCAGATCAACCTCAATTATTCGCTTCACTATATAACATCAATATTCCGACAGTTTACCTTGTACTGTCGTCAGATCAACCTCAATTATTCGCTTCACTATATAACATCAATATTCCGACAGTTTACCTTGTACTGTAGTCAGATCATCCTCGATTATTCGCTTCACTATATAACATCAATATTCCGACAGTTTACCTTGTACTGTCGCCAGATCAACCTCGATTATTCGCTTCACTATATAACATCAATATTCCGACAGTTTACCTTGTACTGTCGTCAGATCAACCTCGATTATTCGCTTCACTATATAACATCAATATTCCGACAGTTTACCTTGTACTGTCGTCAGATCAACCTCGATTATTCGTCGCTTCACTATATAACATCAATATTCCGACAGATTACCTTGTACTGTCGTCAGATCAACCTTGATTATTCGCTTCACTATATAACATCAATATTCCGACAGTTTACCTTGTACTGTCGTCAGATCAACCTCGATTATTCGCTTCACTATATAACATCAATATTCCGACAGTTTACCTTGTACTGTTGTCAGACCAATCTCGATTATACGTTTCACGATGAAATTCGGTCGTAATTTGCCATCTATTGAATGTAGAAATGATATGGAATGGTTCACTCAATTTTTTAAGATCCTTTGCTTAACCATTGTTTGTCATTGTCATCAGTGGACAATTTTTAAATTTAGGTATTTTATTTAATATATTTACCCTTATTTTTAAACTTATTTTCAGTTAATAGATTAAAGAGACATCCTTAATCACTAGTTCAAAGGTCCCGTTTAGCATAATTATTATCTCAGATTATTGATATTTTGAATGTATTTTATATACTCACGACCACACAGTAATCGTCTGTAATATTATATTAAATGTTTTTAATCTACTAAATTTTACAAATACCTCAGTGTACATATCTGGAATTCTAAATTGTAGAATGATGATATGATCATATGTCAAATTTAGAGCAGTCATGCGTGAATATCATATCGCTCCTCAACACACCAGACGTAGTGGTGTAGGAGGGATATGCTGGCTGCAGATGATACAGAGGCTATCTGAGGAGTTCGGCGTCGAGGCGGTGGCGATGATTAGGCACGTTATCAGGAGGGTGAGGGGCGCGGCCGATCAATACAGGCCGGGCGCCGCGACGGCGGGAGCATGCGCCACGACGCAACCACGGCTACCATTCACGGGTTAACGTGGTTGTAGAACCGTTCTGAGGGCTGGTGGTCACGCAGGAGGACAACGAGCAGAGCAATCCTCGACCAAAATTCACCGGCTACCGTGATTGTAGAACCGTTCTGAGGGCTGGTGGTCACGCAGGAGGACAACGAGCAGAGCAACCCTCGACCAAAATTCACCGGCTACCGTGATTGTAGAACCGTGCTGAGGGATGGTGGTCACGCAGGAGGACAACGAGCAGAGCAACCCTCGACCAAAATTCACCGGCTACCGTGATTGTAGAACCGTGCTGAGGGATGGTGGTCACGCAGGAGGACACCGAGCAGAGCAATCCTCGACCAACATTTACCGGCTACCGTGATTGTAGAACCGTGCTGAGGGATGGTGGTCACGCAGGAGGACACCGAGCAGAGCAATCCTCGACCAACATTTACCGGCTACCGTGATTGTAGAACCGTGCTGAGGGATGGTGGTCACGCAGGAGGACACCGAGCAGAGCAATCCTCGACCAACATTTACCGGCTACCGTGATTGTAGAACCGTGCTGAGGGATGGTGGTCACGCAGGAGGACACCGAGCAGAGCAATCCTCGACCAACATTTACCGGCTACCGTGGTTGTAGAACCGTGCTGAGGGATGGTGGTCACGCAGGAGGACACCGAGCAGAGCAATCCTCGACCAACATTTACCGGCTACCGTGGTTGTAGAACCGTGCTGAGGGATGGTGGTCACGCAGGAGGACACCGAGCAGAGCAATCCTCGACCAACATTTACCGGCTACCGTGGTTGTAGAACCGTGCTGAGGGATGGTGGTCACGCAGGAGGACACCGAGCAGAGCAATCCTCGACCAACATTTACCGGCTACCGTGGTTGTAGAACCGTGCTGAGGGATGGTGGTCACGCAGGAGGACACCGAGCAGAGCAATCCTCGACCAACATTTACCGGCTACCGTGGTTGTAGAACCGTGCTGAGGGATGGTGGTCACGCAGGAGGACACCGAGCAGAGCAATCCTCGACCAACATTTACCGGCTACCGTGGTTGTAGAACCGTGCTGAGGGATGGTGGTCACGCAGGAGGACACCGAGCAGAGCAATCCTCGACCAACATTTACCGGCTACCGTGGTTGTAGAACCGTGCTGAGGGATGGTGGTCACGCAGGAGGACACCGAGCAGAGCAATCCTCGACCAACATTTACCGGCTACCGTGGTTGTAGAACCGTGCTGAGGGATGGTGGTCACGCAGGAGGACACCGAGCAGAGCAATCCTCGACCAACATTTACCGGCTACCGTGGTTGTAGAACCGTGCTGAGGGATGGTGGTCACGCAGGAGGACACCGAGCAGAGCAATCCTCGACCAACATTTACCGGCTACCGTGGTTGTAGAACCGTGCTGAGGGATGGTGGTCACGCAGGAGGACACCGAGCAGAGCAATCCTCGACCAACATTTACCGGCTACCGTGGTTGTAGAACCGTGCTGAAAGTCTACGGTCTCGTCGTTTGTTTTCATTTGATTTCACAATAAAAAAAAGTTGTATCCATGTGAACAGAATTTGGCAGAGAGGTAGTTTTGTGTATCCATCATTTTTTGTTAACAAAAAATTTAACTTCGCATAAAATACGTAATTAACCTTACGTAACAAATTATCGCTATACAAGTAACTTTTTAATATTTCAATGTATATTGTTTTATGGTGAGCTTTACTACAAACATTAGTTCATTAATAAAAACCTATGAATTTATATAATGGTTTTATGTTTTATAGCCACGTTGTTTACGGAAAACATAATGAGTTAGTTTTATTCTAATTTAATTTTTAAAACACATCTCAGACCCATTGTTAAATAAAAATAGAAGAAATACTCTGGCTTGATGACTGAAAGAGAAGCTGATAATTGTGCAATAATTGATTCCAAGGTCAAGGGCAAAATAATAAAACGTCTGTGATGTAGAATGTGCAATCGCAACAATCGTGGGGGCAATCACTGTTGCGGTTGTGTGCTGGCGAGTGTATAAAATATTTCACTAACATGAAATATTAAACAGATACGTATTCTGTTAACAATTCACAGTTTCTCCATATATTTTATGTATACAACTATTATTTACACTATCCATAGCTATCATAAAACATACAATTTAATGATTTCATATTTAAACTTATAGAAAATCAATCTTAATTTCTGCGTGTCCGAGTCGGTTCTACTCCAAAGGAATTTTAATTATTCACACAGAAATTTATAACAAATACGTTTTTCTTGAAATCGGTCTAAACCCAGAAGGAAGTCTCGGTATTTGAACCAGTAACCTCTTGCACCGAAGTTTTATACGTTAACTACATAACCAAAAATACACGCAACGTGTATTTATTGCACTTGCAGTAATTTACGAGGCCTCTAACTTAACAAAGTTTATTTATGCGAATTGTGGTATTGAATGAAAATTGAATAGGCCTACGTATTAACTGAAATCGTTTAACGTTTACAACTTTCTATGAGTCCCTGAAACTTCGAAATTAAAGTTCTTTAAATCGTTTTCATTAAAAAATCATTGTTTTGAAAAAAATATTGAAAGTTTTTATGATTGTGCAGATGCTAGACTCGAAGCTGAAGTCGGCTCGAGCTATAACGGGATTGCGGATGGTAAACAAAACACGCGTCGTTCCCAGGGTATACAAATCAACATTGTTATGTTAACAGGCTAATGCGGGTCGGTGAAAATAGCGACAGAGCTCATAGCTCGGCGACTTGGCGTAGAGAGGGATGAAGACGTGTAGTGATGAACAGAAGGCGTGAAGAGATTGGTGCCATTGTGGATACAATATTCTGTCAATATGACAGAAGCGAACAGATTAGTTTTATGCGGTACACAGTAACTGGGACAAAAGTGAAGACTGGCGCTTTATTGGAAACGTGAAGTGAGATTAGAGTGAGTGATAAGAGATTAGTCTATGTCGAACGATTAGTCTGGTACTGTGACAGAAATGAAGAGATTGATTGATGCTTTTGTGAACACGTTAGTGTGATAACAATTTTGTGAACACGTTAGTGTGATAACAATTTTGTGAACATGTTAGTGTGATAACATTGAAGAAATTGGAGCCGTTAATGTGACAGAAATGAAGAGAGAGATGCTTTTGTGAAAACGTTAGTTGGTAGCAGTGAAGAGATTGGTGCTTTTGTCTAGATGTTAGTGAGAGTGAAGAGAGAGATGCTTTTGTGAAAAGTTAGTTGGTAGCAGTGAAGATATTGGTGCTTTTGTCTAGATGTTAGAGAGATCGAAGGGATTGATGGTTTTGTGGAGACGTTAGTGTGGCAGCAGTGAATAGTTTAATGAGGTTGTGGAGACGTAAGTGTGAAGATCGTCTGTTTTAAATTACTGTGACGAAGTGAAAATTCTTAATTGTTGGTGTTCCGGTTTTGTTTCGTTTTGTTTATGTTTTTTTTTTGAAATTTCGTCCCTTTGCGGTGTTTCTTGCTTGTTTCTATACGTGTCTCTTGCTGTTTTTTGGGCCTTTAACTTGTTTATTTATGCGAATTGTGGTATGAATGAAAATTGAATAGGCCTACGTTTTAACGTTTAACGTTTACAACTTTTATCCCTGAAACTTCGAAATTAAAGTTTCTTCGTTTAAATCGTTTTTAAAAAATCATTGTTTTGAAAAAAATATTGAAAGTTTTTATGATTGTGCAGATGCTAGACTCGAAGCTGAAGTCGCTCGAGCTATAACGTATCGGATGGTAAACTACACGCGTCGTTCCCAGTATACAAAACTTTTTTGGCTAATGGGGTCGGTGAAAATAGCGACAGAGCTCATAGCTCGGCGACTTGGCGTAGAGAGGGATGTGTTGCGATGAACAGAGATTGGTGCATTGTGGATACAATATTCTGTCAATATGACAGAAGCGAACAGATTAGTTTTATGCGGTACACAGTAACTGGGACAAAAGTGAAGGCTGGCGCTTTATTGGAAACGTGAAGTGAGATTAGAGTGAGTTAGTCTATGTCGAACGATTAGTCGGTACTGTGACAGAGATTGGATTTTTTGTGACGTAGTGTTAGATAACAATTTTGTGAGTTGTGAGTGTGATAACAATTTTGTGAACATGTTAGTGTGTTTTTGAGAAATTGGAGCCGTGTGACTGAGTGTGCTTTGAAACGTGTTAGTGACAGTGAAGAGTTGCTAGATGTTAGTTGAGAGTTTTTGTGGTGGATGTTGGTTAGTCAGTGTGAAGATGGTTTTGCTGTGTTAGAGATAGCAGTGATTTAGTTTTGTGTGGAGACGTAAGTGTTGTGGACGAGTGGTTGGAGTGAAGTGTGAAGTGGTGAAAAGTTGTGAAGTTACTGTGAGTGAAGTGTGGGATGCTTTTGTGAAGACGTTACTAGGAAACGTTGTAACTAGGAAGAGTAGTGTAACTCCGGAATAGTATCCCCATATGGGGGAAAGGTAGGCTGCCCAGCAGCACCTGTCAAGCGCTTCTCACCTGCTTGACCTGCTTGTGCAATGTTATTAAGTAAATAAAACATAAAGAGAGCACTCATTATTATTCTTCGCGTCGATTACCTTAAGTAATTCACGTTATTTATTTACCATAAGTTCCTTTAAGGTGCATATTTACAAAATAAAAAAGTTACAGTAATTTGGGTAACTATAGGTGTAAACTGAAAACCTGGACTTTGGTCTAGTAGACTATTCGAAATACGTTACAATCGATCACAAGTGTTATCAAACTTAAGTAAATGATGTGATACAGTAGTAAAATTTTATTCTCTTTTTACATTTCGGTTGAAGTGTGATGAAAATTTATAAAATATAAAACATTAAAGAAAAATATTCTATCACTTCCATAGTCTAATGGTGAATCCAGTCCTGCTTTTTCAGGCGCTTTAAACTATATTCTAGGTAAATAACTCATAACGCGTCTAAATAACGTCTTATGCCGTGAGGAGTTGCGTCCCTGTCTTTTCCGCCGTGTCGTCTGTTTTGTTTCATATCTCTGGGATGTCAGGTCGCGAGCTTCCTCCCGTCATATACTGTACCTTCAAATGGCCTGGCCTTGTACACTGGCCACTTGACTATACTTCACCTCTTTCCTGCACGTCAGTTATTTGTCTGAGGTCCGTTTACGGCATACACCTTTGGATTCCACCGTGCCGGACTCATCAAGTTTTTTAGTTTGATTTTGTTATTTTATCCAGTGACGTTCTAGTGCTTTAGTGATGCTGATATAGATCTCAGAGAGGAGGAAATACTTCGCAGTTTATGAGACAGTGTTGACAAAGAAGTGAACCATGAGGAAGCAAACCTTTGAAATTCGGGAGCGATTAGGTGAGAACGTGTTGTTGACGAACCTCCTGCGTCACCCGATGACGGGAGTTAGTACTCAGACTTTGTTGTTGTATAAAAACCTATAATACCTTCGACATGCAGAGAGCACACTGTTTTTCATTGGCGTAAACTGTGCAGAAGACCAACCTAACACTTGTGAGGACGATGACGACTAAAAGACTTTGATGGCTGGGAATTTTGCTGCACGATTTTCGAATTTACTTATTAATATTACTAATTATTGTTATTTATCTATTTGCAATTACCTAAAAATGTGTATAAATAATAATGTTGAATATTCCAATAAAAGAATATTTGTTAGAATTGAGTTAAAAAAATAGCAGGCTCTTAAGTGGATACATATTTTCAAAAAACCTATTCTCTATATTTTCAACCAGAGACTAAACTATACAATGTTATAATATTGGAATATGCTTAATCTGTAAAATGTCTTTAATAAAAAGATATATTTATAATACATTGAATGATTGCTATATGTATAGCGTATTGCATCGTATATTTTGTTAAATTAAAACCAACAATAAGGATATTCCCACTTAGTGTTGCTAGACGTCGGCCAACCGCGTGAGGTCTTAGACCAATACCAAGACCAGCTCGTTCAAGGACCATCAGGAACACATGTGCTACCCAGCCAGATGCCGAGTACGGTTTTATGGATCGGTTTTATCAAGTAAACCAACCAGCAGTTACTTTAGATAGGACTTCTAAAGCTTGAAATAGGTAATCAGGTTATCAGTGTTCCTTTTAAGTAGTGAGTTTAAGAGGACAGGTGTACTCTTGTGACTGTTGCGTAACAAATTCACTTTTGTCTGTGGCTACTATACTTGATTAATGAAAAACAGCCTGTTAAAGTAACTTCAAGACGGAACGGTTATAAAAATGTAGAATGATACGTTACACTAGCGATTTCTATACAGTATTGCCAAAAAGCAAGCCATGAAATTTGACTGCATGTAATTTTGCCCTTTATTCTGGTCATCTTTTCTATCATTTATCATTCACTACTATCACTTACCTGCGAATCGTTTAACCTTATAATGTAATAAAGATCATCAACATACTTCAAAAATTATATTGAAGGATATCTATGACTATCTATGACAATGAAGGTGTACTTACTTCATTTGTTTAACTATTGTGCTTTTTCCGGATTCTCCGGCTCCTAAAACAGACATAACATTTGTTTTACAGTAAGCAATAAAATTAGATAGTATGGAACAAACAAGAGAACCAGAAATCATTGTTGTTGGGCTTGTAACTGACGTTAAAAAGCTTCATACGCCGAAAAAAAAAATATATGTAGTACTGTAAACGGGTAAGTGTTTGATAATCTTAGTGGAAGATTTGGGCACTTCTGATTTTGCATAGACTCTTTAAGGGAGTTAATTCAGCCCCCGTTAAGGGTAATGAACACAATTTTTATGACCCGGAAGAGTGCAACGTAACACCAAACCGCAGTAATAGTACTTTAAGTATAAACTGCGATATTCCAACAACAGGCAGTATAACAATAATACTGGTTCAGTTGTAGCCGTCCTGTGGCCACCTCGACAGCAAGAGGACCTAACCGACCTTTGTCTCCTCACCGATATCTCCAACGTGACAATGGACTATTTTTTTTCTACAGGTGACAACCATGTTATTTGGTTTTTTAATTCGTACTCAATAAAAAAATATTTTGCCACCTTCATTTTTTGTGTACCGGAAATCCATTACGTCTGACATTATTGCTGATCGACGTTAACGGTTTAAGTTGAAAGTCATTTGTATTATTAAAACTAGAAACTTTTATACATTAGAGACATATATTTGTAATTTTAACTATATGAAGCTGCACCAAGATTTACCCTGATTTCTCAAATGATAATTTACATCTATAGCTCTAAATAAAAACGAATGTATGTATGTATATGCATGTATGTATTAGATTACATACGAGTATTATTGAAATGGTAACCGTACCACAAGGTAGGTATTTTAAGCCAATGAGGATTGAGTGTAAGATGATGGTGACGCAATTCTTAGTATTGTTACTGACTAAGGCTGGCATGTTCCTTTGAGAGGATTGTTATTAATAGCCCAAAAGCCGATGGCAACTAAGGGACCTATAGTTTAACGTGGAATCAGAACCACGGCCTCTGAATTACGAATTCCTCTAATTATGAGGATGGTCTTTGAGGATTAACGTAGTGTGGACATGTGGACCTATTCATGTGGACGTTAATCCACACAAGAGAACACTACAACCACCGACCATTGCTCACATCTATCCACAATTCGTGACCTCCAAGTAGCTGGATTACAGGACGACGCAACCGTCCCGGTCAGTATGTCCTTTAAGCGTTGCCAAACTTCTCATCCGATCGCCATGAAATTTTAGGAATTTTTTAGGCCCAATCGTGTGACCAGTGTTTAGTGATATTCAGCCATAATCCTAACACATTTTGTTACTGTGGACACGCCAGAGACCAAGGACCAATCAAAACAGTGCTTCGGGGTGAACGTAGTCTGTCAGCCATAATGATAGCTTCGAGAAAACCTATTATTTGGAGAGAAAAACATTAGAAAACGCTAGATTAAATTTATTGAGCCAAAATGTGATTATATAGAAAAATAAAATGTTTGTTTGCAAAAAAAGTGGTTTTATTAAACAAGTCGATGTATCAAACCGCCCTCGTAGTACAATTTTGAAATAGGTTTGAAATCCATGACCAATGTACACAAACAAATATTGAACTTTGACAGCTGATGAATGTAATTCTATTGAATCACTTATCACAGTGAGGGTAACAGACTTGAAAACGTCGAAAGGGTTAAGTGATAACCTTTCTAAGGACTTAAGACAGATAATCGGCATGGGAAATTTTGAAATATATTTGGAAATAAACATATTCCTCAAATCAATTAAAACAACAATATAACACATACTTTGAACATAATACACATGATATAAATTAAGGACAAAACTAACAAAATAAGGACAACCACAAAGCAATCAGTGTACTTCGTGGCCTCATGGTTCAAATGCAAGGCCGCCTTCGGGCAGAGATAAAAAACTTTAAAAGATGTATCAGCTGGTAGTAATTTGCAGCTAATAGATCAAGTTTTTCCTCTTACCTAAATACTTATACAGTATTTGATTTTTTATAGTTCTCTTAACCTTGTCTGTGAAAATTATACTCCTTCAATGCGTTCGGCTATTATTAATTCAGTGTTTTTGTTTGCAATTTATAAGACGCGTAATCATCGTAAAATGAATTATAAACGTTATGTTCAAACGAAAACAAACTCCGGCCAAAATTATCACATTACCAAGACCTCAACTTCCTCCTAATATTTCGATTGGCAATACTATCGTGAAACGGAATCCTCCGGATCAATCTGCTAAGTGTTTAGGAATTCATCTGAACCGAAATCTTCATTAGAATCTACATGTAAATTTAAAATTAACGCAAGTTAATTTAACTTCTTCATTTAAGTAATTTAGTTAACTCGCTCCGAATGGAACACCCAGATAGTATTTTCCATTGGTTTTTTATATCAGTCCCAAGTTCTGTGTATAATACAAATTATATACGCCTGAAATCTTGAACACGTAAATACTGTACAAAGAAAAAATACCCCTGTCGCAGCAGACCTGCGTACTCAGCGAATTTCCACCTCAATAACATGGCAATAATAATACAAATATATGACAAGATGGATCAATCAATACCTGTTGATTAATTTAACTATTTGCCTATTCTCCATAACATTAATATGGGAAAGGGTATGCAGGTTTGCTGCTTTGAGGAACATTGAAAGTAGACATGTTTAGCATAAAATATTTTTATTTCAACCATACATAAAGTTTTATGATTATCTGGACATAAGTAAAAGAGTTTGCCTATCCTCCATGAGATTAGCACGGGAAAGATTATATAGGTTTGATGCTGTGAGGAACACATAAACTATGATTTTTTAGCATAAACGTATGGATTCCAACTACATGAAGGTCAATATCAAGTTTCATTCAAAAATATACATAAATAAGTGAAATATTAATTTTTCCTTATCCTCCATAAGATTAACATCGGAGCCCCAAAATACAACGTACGGTGTTTAGATTTGTTAATATCTCGGTAACAACTGTTAGAGGTAGACCAAAACTTAAGGAACTTAGTTGTTACTCAGTTACTTTGAACTTAGTTGTGTTGTTTTTTTCAGCTGATTCTAATCGTAAAAAGTTCTCATGTGTAATTTAAAAGAACGCTATTTTTGAGTACAAAATTCCCCCAAACTACCTGTTCCCATTGACCGATATGTCTGGATTACGAACTCGTCCGAGCAAATGTAGGAATACACGTCTCTACCAAATACTTTATCGACTATTGTTTTTGGTCTCTGGGCACCTAAGGAAGAAAAAGTAACATGGTTTAGGCAAAATAACAGTCTTGGCATGAGACCTACGGTAATAGCTTATTTCCTACGGGAAATTCGCTAAAAACTTATTTTCAGTTTTAATATTCATTATTAATTTAAAATTATATGAATGCGATAAAATTAGAAAATTTTAATGATTATTAATATTTGTTAACCTTTAAAATAACATGTTGTATGGTATAGTTTTAAAAATAAATAAAGGCCTACTCCACATAATGATTTGGAGTAAATAAAAATAATTGAATAAGCGATGGTAAAATATTTCAAACAAGAGTCAAATGTTGGTCATTGTATATTCGAGACCATATTCGTCCAAGTTTTTTTTTAATATGGTTAAGAATATTTTGCTAATAACAATGTGATTTTGTAATAAATTATGTAAAATATCCCATTTTGGATTACAATACTCCTCCTAAACCGGGTGCCGGATAGACCGATAAAAATAAAGTCATAGAAAATCAACAAAAGTGTCCAAGTTTAAATTTTTCTTAAGTAGGGTAATTGTAAATAGATTCAAATTAAAGACAATATATACTTTTAACATTAATTATTAAAACTGTCCACCATATTGGATTTACGGTACTTCAAAAAAGGCGAAACATTAAATTGACTATGACTTAAGAAAAAAACATGGTAGCATTCTGCAAAAACAAAGCCTAAATAGGGGGCGCGTGAAAGTGCCGATCCGATGCGTTCGGTCCCGTCAGGTCACCGATGTTCAATCCATCTATGTCTCAATAAACAATTGTGGTTTTGAGTCTTTGCTGGCAATACCTCAAAAAGTCAGAGACTTCTGTGACTAAATGCATTTCAAAAGGAACTGAACTAATTCGTTATCGAAGAAAGAGTTTTATTTTTTATAACGAAACCCAAGTAAGCCTAAGCGTTTTTTAGATGTTTTTAGAATTTCGTCTTTCCATTTTACTAGAGCAAATTAAATGGTAAATTGAGTTTACATCTATAGATAGGGCTATAGAAATAGTAAATTCGAAAGTAGTATCATGGATTAGTAGTAGCAAAGACATGTTGGAGTTGTTCTAAAAAGTTGTATTGTTAGGATCTTATGATTTTTAATAACCATAAATGTTTAGAACTGCCAGGCATTATATTGGATAGTGGATATTATATTTTACACAAGCAATTAATAAATAATAAATTAATTGAATTATAAAAGTCGCGGGAAAACTGAAATTCAATGTCAGTGATAAACACAGTACGTTGCCTGGGGGTACCCAATACTCTTATCGGCTTTACAAAAAAGATCAGTGCAATCCAAAAATTGAATTGGGATTTGAAAAATTGAAATCATTTCAATTTAAAATACCCCCGTCGCAGCAGACCTGCGTACTCAGCGAATTTCCAAATCAATAATATAATAATAATAATAATATGACAAGTTTGGTCAAAATCTGTCGATAAACATGAGAATCATTTGCCTATTCTCCATAAGATTAACATGGGAAAGAGTGAGCAGGCTTGCTGCTATGAGGAACACTGAGAGTAGGCATTTATACCATCAAAAATTTGTATTTTTAACATTTATACTAACTTTAATCAACATCTGTCCATAAATAAAGGAGTTTGCCTATTCTCCATATGATTAACATGGGAAAAGAGTACGCAGGTTTGCTGCAATAATAAACACATAAACTATGATTTTTTAAATAATAATAATAATTAATAAGTGATATATGAAGTGAAATATTAATTTTTCCCTATCCTCCATAAGATTAACATTGGAGCACCCCAATACAACGTACTGTGTTTAGATTTTTTAATATCTCGGTAACCGTTGGAGATAGAGAAAAACTTTAAGGAATTTAATTGTGTAGATTTTTAAGCTGATTCTAATGGTGAAATATAAAATTAGAAATTTTTAAAAATTACATGTGAAAAACGCAAAAAACCCCATTTTGGGGTACAAAATCCCCCCAAACTACCCGTTCCCATTGACCGATATGTCTGGTTTACGAACTCGTCCGAGCATTTGTAGGAATACACGTACCAAATTTGGTCTCGATCGGACCATTTTTACGAGAGTTATACATATATATATATACATATATATATACATATATATATATAAATTTTAACGACTATTGTTTTTGGACTCTGGACACCTAAAGAAGAAAAAATAACATGGTCCGTATTACGCCATGAGACCTACGGTAATAGCTTCTTCCCTATGGGAAATTCGCTAAAAAAAGGTAAATTTTTCTTTACATTCTTTTTGGATGATTCTTTGGGTCGCACGGTCTAAGTAAAACAATTATTTAATATAATATTAATGTTTTTTTGGGGCAAAGTGTACTTATGTGAGTTACTTTTATGGGGCGAATTTTGTAATAGTTAATGGATGCCGTTAATTTATGAATTTCGATAAATTACTGTGTTTAATATTGTTTCATTATACAAATGTATCAACCAGTTATAGACTTCCTCAAACCTGCAAGTCGTGGAAAGCTCCGAGTACATCACTTAACAGTATTCTTAATAAAATATAAAATTATCAAATATAATCTTAATAAAAATGATCATACACAAGTATATCACATATAAATAATTATAATTAAACAAAAACATTTAACAAAACATTTAATTGTTGAATATGTCCAATTCGTGGGTATTCCTTAATTTTTAAGTTTACACACGTTTTTGCCGAATCGGCGGTTTGACGGGAGCGCGCCCGACAAACTGCCGATGCGAACGGTCCGGTCAGATCGCCCAAAGGACAAACCGTCAATTATTAAGAGTATTTAAACAGATTTTTTAATAATCCTGAACAACACAATAATGTAAAAGAAATTACAATGGTAAGCTGAACCTTGAAAAATATTAGAACCTACAAGGTGTCATAGTTTATAAACTAAGAACCCTGATCACTTGTTGATAGCACTCTCGTAAGGCTTGCGTGTCTGTTGAATCAGCCTACTGTTATCAGTCTGCTCTGCCTCTATCGACCCTAATTTGCCAGCGGTCTGCATGTAGGGGTTATGATTATTCAAAGGTCTATGTAGCCACGAGGGCTTTAAGCAGTGTGCGGTTGTATGTGCAACAGTAGATTGTGTACGTAATACAGTACTACACTTTACAATGAGACGATATCTACCTCTGTCTACCAACAGAGTTCGTCTAACAGTACTTTGACTATAATATTAAAACCAACACACCAGCATGAATTTGTCTAGTCATATTTAATACATATTGCAAATTTAATTAATGCTTAGTAAAACTAGTATTTGAAACCTGCCTATGACCAGTCCTGATCCTCGCTGAGGGTGCCAAAGTATTCCTGACAGCCGAGAACAGCAGAGGGCTGAAAATGGCTGTTGTGGACCTAGGGTCACGGGGGGCCACTCAGCTCTTGAAGGCCGGAAAGCTGATGGTAGGCTGGGTCATCGGAAGGGTCCGGCTCCGGACCGTGGTCACCCGCTGCTTCCGATGCTTTGGGTACGGGCACCAGCAGTCCGTCTGCAAAGGACCTGATCGTAGAGCAAGCGGACTCTGCATCAAATGCGGAGAGCAGGGACATTTCAAGTCCGCCTGCACAGCAAAGGCCAAGTGCTGTCTCTGTGCGGAGCAGAAGTATTCTCCTCTAGAGCACATCCCCGGAACTCGTGCCTGTCGTGTTTTTCGACAGGCTCTTGATGACTCCCGGCAGCGGCAGAAATAGATGATGAAAATCCTGCAGGGGAACCTCCACAGGAGTGTACTGGCGGACCACCTCTTGACACAGTTCGTCGGGGAGTGGGGTGTTGAGCTCGCCATCATTTCCGAGCAGCACCACGACCGAGATAGCCCGGGGTGGTTTAGTGACACTCTCGGAACAGCAGCTATCTAGATTCCGGATCTCCGGAATTTTCAGATCCTGGGTCAAGGTGCCGGCGAAGGCTTTGTGTGGGTGAGAGGCAATAGGTTCACGGTCGTGAGCTGCTATCTCACTCCGAACGACCGTGTTGCGGTGTTCCAAGCTAAGCTGGAGGCCCTTGAAGACTTCTTGGTAGGAGGAGCCAGCGGCAGTTTCATTGTCGCGGGGGACTTCAACGCTAGGGCAGTCGAATGGGGCATGCCGGAGACTGACACCAGAGGAAGAAAGATTCTGGAGTTTGCTGCCAGAACCGGACTCATCGTCGTGAATGAGGGCAACACCCCCACTTTCAGAAGACCAGGCTATAGGGGCACTATTCCCGACGTCACCTTCGCGTCGGAAAATCTCATGCTCTCGATTTCAGGCTGGAGAGTCGTTGAGGATTTCACGGGCAGCGATCATCAATACATTACTTTCATGTGTTCGTGCGGACGCCAACTTCCCGCGCAGGCGCGCTACCCCCGTCCTTTACGGTGGAACGTTGCTGGACTCGATGTTGTAACTCTGTCGGCGGTGATCGAGGCCCATAAGGATGATGTGTTGTTGCTTGAGGACCAGGCTGAAGTTGTGGCCGAGGCCACAATGCAGCTTATCAGCCAAGCCTGCGACTCTTCCATGCCTCGGAGAAGAGCTCCCCGTCCAGGCAGAAAATCAGCCTACTGGTGGACGGAAGAAATTGCAATGCTCCGAAGGGCATGTCTACGATGCAGAAGGCGTCTTACTCGAGTCAGGAGGGGTAACCCCATCACTGGGGCCGTCGCCGCTCTGGAATATCGGGAAGCAAAGAACGCTCTGAAAAGAGCCATCCGACGGAGAAAGAGAGAGAAGTGGGAAGAGCTCAGAGAGGAGGTGAATTGTAACCCCTGGGGCCTTGGATACAAGCTGGTCATGCGCAAGTTCGGAGCCGGGGTCCCCAGCCCTGAGCTGGACCCGTTCTCAATGGAGAACATAGTCGATGCTCTCTTTCCGGCACACCCAGTCAGAGCAGAGGAAAGGTACGTGGAGGACCTCCGTGACGTTCCCCTGTTTACTGCGGCAGAGTTGTGCGAGGCTGCCAGTTCCATGAGGAGCGGCAGCGCTTCTGGACCAGACGGAGTTCCAACAGAGGTGCTGAAGTCTATCGCTAGCACTTGCCCTTCAATCCTCCTGAATATGTTCAATCGGTGTCTGCACGAGGGTGTCTTTTGTCGGCGATGGAAGCTTCAGCGTCTGACACTGATTGGCAAGGGTAAGGGAATCCCGGGAACACCATCGGCTTACCGCCCTCTGTGTATGCTGGATACAGCTGGGAAACTCCTGGAGCGTCTACTAAAGCCACGTCTTGTAGCGGCAGTGGCGGACGCTGGTGGACTGTCGGAGAGGCAACACGGGTTCACAAAAGGCCGTTCCACCATCGGAGCCATCCAGGAGGTCGTTGAGGCTGCAAGAAACGCTCAGCGCGGAAACCACCATTCTCGCTGCCTCACGTTGCTTGTCACCCTTGACGTGAGGAATGCGTTTAACTCCGCGAGCTGGAGCGTAATGCTCCATGCACTAGAGCACGTGTTCCATGTCCCTGAGTATCTTCTTCGGATCCTTCGGAGTTATCTTAGGGATAGGGAACTTATTTTCCAGACTACGGAGGGCCTTCGTAGAAGGGCTATAGCGGCCGGTGCAGCTCAGGGTTCCATTCTAGGGCCGGATCTCTGGAACATCTCTTATGATGGGATATTGAGACTAGCCCTCCCTGACGACTCCTTCCTCGTGGGTTATGTGGATGACGTTGCAGCGGTCATTGTTGCTCGCAACGTCCAGCTTGCCCAATGGAAGTTGAATCAGGTGATGAGGCTTATCACCAGATGGATGGAGGACCACGGTCTGAGCCTCGCCACTAAGAAGACCGAAATAGTCATGATGACGGGACGCCGAATTCCAACGTTATGCGACTTTCGTGTCAATGCAGAGACTATTCGAGCCAAGCCGGCAGTGAAGTACCTGGTAGTGCGGCTGGATACCAAGCTCACCTTCAGGGACCAGATCCGATATGCCGTGGAAAGAGCAGGGACGACAACGGCTGCTCTTAGCCGACTTATGGCGAACGTCGGAGGCCCGACAGCTGACAAGCGCAAGCTCCTTTTGTCTGTCTCGAACTCGATACTCCTTTACGGTTGTGAGGTCTGCGCAGATGCGCTGAAGAAAGAGTGCTATCGAAAGCAGATGGGTTCGGTCCAGAGAAGGGCGGCCCTGAGGATAGCGTCAGCTTATCGGACCGACTCTGAGCCGGCATCGTTGGTGGTTGCGGGGGTCATACCTGTGGATCTTCTGGCCCAGGAAAGGAAGCAGGTTTTTCAAACCAAATCTGATCTTGGGGTCCAGTAGGCAACACGAGTGGCGAGAGAGGCCACAATGACATCATGGCAAGAGAGGTGGAACTGGGAGACGAGAGGTGCCTGGACGCGTCGATTAATCCCGGAACTATCCGTGTGGGTTGAGCGCGGGTTCGATGAGGTCAACTTCCTTATCACGCAGCTCCTCACTGGGCACGGGCTATTCCGCGACTACCTCCATAAGATGGGCAAGGTCGACAGTGCAGCCTGTCGATACGGGGATGCTCCCCGGGACGATGCCTATCACACATTTTTGAGTGTTAGTGGTGGGCAGCCCAGAGAAGAAGTATGGAACTGGAAGTGGGGGCCATCTCGCCCGAGAACATTGTCCCTCTCATGATGACATCTCTTGAGAACTGGCGACGTATAGCTGTATTCGTCAAGAACGTTCTCAAGAGAAAAAAGACAGAAGAGGATCAGGACCAGCTTTGATCCTTCCTCAGGTGGCTAAGTAGGTGTTGTAGCCATGTGGCTTCACATACGAGGCTCCGCCTTGATGTAATACCTTAATAGGTGCTTCCAAGGCGGATTTCAGCCTGAGGCGAGGGGGTTTTAGTGGGTGAGAGTCCCACACACCGGGGATTGTACCGATATTTCCTCCCTGATGGTGCATGAGCATTTACCCTCGTAAAAAAAAAATGACCAGTCCTGATTAGTTAAGTTAATACTGTAATAATATACCATTATAAATTACAGTACAGGTCTAGTAAAATTAACTTTCAGTAAATTCATTGGACACAGATGTAGTATAATATATAGTATAATATATATATATATATATATAATATAAATATATAGTATAGTTATAGTATAATATTATTACTTTTCTTTTTATTATTTTTATGTTGCTGTTTTTATTGCTAATGAACTACCGGTACGATACATACTTTACGATAGTAGTACAACATTAGATATAATGTTGTCTAAATCAAAAATCCGTTTTTACCAAATCCCGCCTTAACGAAAAATAGCGAGCTTTATAGGTATGAAGAGGATTCTTATCAATAAGATATTTTCTAAATTACCAATGAAACAACTCAACGTTAAGCTCTATCAATGAACTATCTCTGTAATCTGATTTCAGCACTTTATTTTTAGAGTGGATCAATGGGACATTAATAACGCATTTTCATAACGAAACATGGGCTGGGTTGAACTCTTCAATCTCACTGACTAAGAACAAAACTGTTCATTCACTGGCATTACGCTTAAACATTAGCGTAATACAATGTACGATCTCAGAAAACCCCCACTGCGGTCAACAGATTATTGTATTGTACATCAACAATCCAAAATTAGCATAAATAAACGGTATCAATGGACTGACACATACTTTCTCCCTTAAGTAAATTTAAAAAGTCTATCTAAACCATCATATTCTTCAAAGTTTATTTAAATATAATTTAATAATTTATTGTTTCAAAAATAATCATCCCACTTCTAAAAAAAAACAAGAGACACAATGTAATTAATAAATTAATAATTAATAAATTATTTAATTGGTTGAATTGTATGGGGGGACCCCCTCCCCGGTAATACAAAGCTTTTTTGAGTTGGTTTTGTTGGGTGATTTTGACCTTACGCCTCATGTAAAACAGTTGGAAAATAAGGAAGAAATTGATTTTGTTATATTCTCCATAAAAATAACATTGGGCGCTTTCAGAAAACGTACTGCGTTTATCATGGACAGTAAATTTAACTTTTCTCTGGAACCATTAGTCGTAGACAAATAATTCAAAATACGAATTTGTTTAGTTTTTTAAGCTGGTTTCAATGGTGCCAGTCAAATTATACTTTATTCTTTTCGCTGAAAATTTAAAAATTTTAATTTTTTGACATTAAAAAGCCCATAACTTTTGAACCGTCATTTTTACAGACATGCGGGTGGTGTCAAATTATTTAGTACTCTGTGCACTATAAACTATCAAATTTTAATCAAAATCGTTAGAGTCGTTTTTGAGAAAATTGGATTTTCCATGTTTTTAAGGGCTTTTGGGGGTAAACAAATTTTCGATTTTTAAATCAAAAATTCAAAAAAATGAAAAAAATGCCTGGAGATACGGTGAATATATACATAAATGCCAAATTCCATCTAAACCGGACCAATAGGCTAGGCTGTGGCTGTGTACACATCCAGACACAACACACACACACACACACACACACACACACACACATACAGACAGACACACGGACGGACAAACATTACGTCGAAACCCACTTTTTTGGATTAAGGGGACCCCAAAACGGATATATCCACTCTCAACTGAAATTCTAAAATTTTGACGAAAACAAAAATTTTTCCATATACAGTACAATGTATAAGGGGAGAAAGTAAAACTAATGTATTATCGCGGGTGTCGAGCTCGTGTCAACAACGTTAAGCCGCGTACAACACAACATCAACTAAACCGCGGTGTCGCTCACGACGGGTGCATCGCAAGTGAACTCAAAATTTAAAAATTTCAGCTACTCACAACAAAACAGAAAATTCTTCGCTAATGTGCTTTACTGTAATAACAAACCCAACTTATTTGAATACATAATGCCTATTAAAATCATTCAATTTAAGGCTACTAAAACACTCTGAGCAATGTATAAAAATTATTTAGGCTTTATTCTTCTGAAAACTAAAGTATGGTTCCGCAAGTATGAGAGCTTGTAACTTCGTCATTGTAGTTTTCATGACCTTACGTAGGCCCTACATATTTTCATCCGCTCCTATTTTTCGGTACCGGTCTCGAAGAATTACAATTTTGAACGCCTATCACATATTACTTGCCATGATGGAACTTCAGGTACGGAAATGAAACTAAACATGAATTCATAGAAACCTGCAATTGATCTTCCCTTACTTCATATTACCCAAACAAACTGCTTACTAACACACACCCTAATACCGACGGACATAGAAAGTTTGACTCTGCTAACCAACCAAGACGATACATATATGTTCACACTTAGTTCGTTCATCGATCAATTCTATCAAGCAATCGGCTTTACAGCTACTCAGCAATTTTCCAGTCGTCTTTCAATTTCTCACCATATTATTTAATTAAATTCCTCATGGCAATTTGTGTGTGTGTGTGTTGTAATGAAAACATTGTAAATTAAGCAACAGTGGGAGTAAACACGGTCCTTGGCCATGACCATAATCAATCAATCATGACCATAATCAGGCTGGGAGCCCTGATAGTATGACCTATGACACACAGTAGTGTGACTCAGGCCGTATAACGATCGCGCGTAATTCTTTCCTTTTCCAGAGTTTTGAATGCCGAGAAAAATGATCGGAATACAGTGACTCACTTCCTGTTGTTGCTTCATGGTTGGTTGATAGGAGTGTCACCTGTTTGATGCTGTGGTAGCGACCACATCTGCCCACGACCACCACCCTGAGGCCTTCAGCAACTGCTATGGCTCCACCACCTCATTCCACCATTTCTCATTCCTCCGTTTTCCATTCACGCCCGCAGAATTATTTCTGCTCTCATGCCAGTAAATCTTATCAACCAGGTTTGCTCTTTGGTTCACTTTCTGTTCCAGCTTCCTGTTGAACTATTAGTGGCTATATGTTGAACTACTCATAGTGGAATTACAGTTCTACTATTAGAACTATATCCTGGCTATTAGAGTATAGCCGGTACAGTAATAAATTTCCCGAACATTACGTTTAATTACGTTAATTTTCCATAATTACGTTAATAAGTTAATGTTAATAAGTATATCATCATCATTTTCTATGCAACTTCATTCCATGAATCTCCAGTATATGATAAAGCCATGTTGTCAGCAAAAGAGGTTATATTTCCATTTAACCAAAAATAATAAATAAATAAATTCTTTATTCAATTTTATCAAAATAATTTCCCAATACAAGTTATGTATTACAAAACGTAACAACAATTGCATCAAACTGAAGATTTTACATTATTTAGAAAAGTATAAAAATTTTGTAAGAAAAATAAAACAAGTCATAATGTGATGAAAAAAAAATATTCTATGAATCGGGTTGTCCCAAGGCTAAGCCCGAATCGAGGTCCCTTCATTGTCAAAATCGATGATCCAACTCTTAAGGTTACTCAAATAACTGCGAGTGCTGTTCTGTGTGATTAATTGAAATGTTAATCGATACAACTTCGGTGCACTGAATCTGAGAAAAATGGTTAAGTAAGCTTTCGGAATTTCAAAACTGTAGACTGAACAGAAATTATAAGGTTACAGAATAAACGTAATATACTGACAATCTATAATAACCAACGACGAGTTGAAGGAACTGTAAACTTAGTGCCGTATCGTCCGCAAATGTCTTAACCCTACCGTTGAATTTAGCAGTACAAAGGTCGTTAATGTAAATCAGGAAAAGAATAGGGCACAAAACAGAACCTTGTGGAACGCCACATCTTATTACACCCTCTTCACTGACATACCCCAATCAATTCCCTTACCAATTGAACTCTATTGTTTAGGTAACTCCTGAACCAGTTAACTGGTAGCCCCCTGATTTCTACATTTTATTTAAAGGTATTTCATGGTCTACCACATCAAATGCTTTAATTATGTCCAGAAACAACGCTGCACATTTAAGGCCACAATATATTCCCTTTTAAACGTTTTCTAGAAAGTTAAGAAGAACAATTTTTGTTGATAGATTTTCCATAAACCAATATTGATTTTTGCTAAAAAATTTGTTAATGTTTTAGGGAGGCATTACAGAGATCATTAGTACGATGGTTATTCATAAAGTAACAAACGTTTTGAAATAGAATAAAAAGATTTAACGAGCCAATAATTGTAATATATATACAATTGAAAAATACTATTTTTTTGCATAGTCACCAAACAGATTGAGGCACTTATCATAGCGATGGACGAGCTTTAAAATTCCTTCGTCGTAGAAATTCCGCCACCTGTGACGTCAGCCACCCGGTGACACGAAACTGCAACTTCTCGTCGTCACCAAAGCGCTGTGCTGCTAACCAAGCCTTCATTTTCGGGAACAAGTGAAAGTTACTTGAAGTAAGAGCTGGACTTTAGGGTGGATGAGGGAAAAATCTCCATTGGGAAAAATCTATTTGCCGAGTAATGCCGGACATTGCCATACAAAAACAAAATTTTGGACGTCAACTTTCCTCTACATTTGTTTTGAATTGCTCTTCTAAGGTTGAAGAAAGTTTGACAATACCGCTCAGAGTTTATTGTCGCACCACTTTCAAGGTAGTTAATAAGAAGCACACCGTGCCTATCCCAAAACACAGTATTTCTGTTTAACAAAGTCTGCAAGCATTTTCTTGTTTTTTTCGGTGAACCCGCGTTCCCCCATTCAATAGACTGTAATTTTGTCTCGTATTTGACGTGTTGCACTCATGTCTCGTCACCAGTTACGATCCGATCCAATAATGAATTACTATCTTGATGGTAGGCGTCCGAAAATGTCAATGCTGCCTCCATTCACAGACCTTAATGCTGGTCAGTAAGCATTTTCGTCACCCATCGTGCACAAAATTTGTGGTATCTAGCTTTGGCGCGACAATTTCAACCAAGTCCTTGAAACCTGTGTGAAACTAAGTGAAAGCTCCGTTTTTGTAAAGCGGCGACTTTCCAGAATTTTCCGATCGACTTTGGCAACCAGTTCATCTGTGACAACGGTCGGTCATTCACTCTTCTTCTCGTCATGAACGTTAGTGTGGCCATTTTTTAACTGCATTTACTCTCCCCGGACCGAACTTTCATTCATAACGTCGTTTCCGTACACTTCGCACAATTATTGAGGATGAATTTCAATCAGTTTTAGGTTTTCGGCTAACAAAACCCATATTACTGATCTAACCTCACAGCTCGCGGGATTTTCAATAGCAGCAAACACTTAAAACTTGAATGCTGCAACAATGCTGGATAGGTGGTTAACTGACAGGGTGATGTATTGTTTATAATACCCGCCTTCAAAAGTGAAGGTCGCCGGATCGAATCCCGCAAGCGTGGAATCTGGACCCAGTCGCCATTTTTCATTGGGCTATTAATGGGACGGTAGCGACGTCCTGTAATCCAGCTACTTGGAGGTCACGAATTGTGGATAGTTGTGAGAGATGGTTGGTGGGTGTAGTGTTCTCTTGTGTGGATTAACGTCCGCACTATTGAATACTGCATTAATCCACAAAGACCATCCTCATAATTAGACCAATTCGTAATTCAGAAGCCGTGGTTCGGATTCCACGTTAAACTGTAGGTCCATTAGTTGCCGTCGGCTGTAATTAATTAACAGTCCTGTCTAAGGAACATGTCAGCCTTAGTCAGTAACAAGACTACAAGATCGCGCCACAATCATCCTACATTCATTCCTTTCATACTTGGCTTAAAATACCTACCTGGATAGGTCGCCATTTCAGTTAAAAGTATAAAGTATAATGATGCTTCCTAACAAAAGGTCGACGTTAGGTAGTAACAAGACCGAGGTTTGGACGGTTCCCCATCAAAACGTTAAAAAATGCCGTTATTGGTTGGTTCTTAAAACGGGCTTTATAACGCAGTGATTCAAAGTTAATCGGCTTTTTAATTTCCTCCACTAATTTTCGGAGATGGAAAAAAATATTTATTAAATTCTGTAGAAACTGAATCTAATTAGATCTAAATTACAACAACAGGTCCTTATTCTCAGGATTTTTAGTCGACTTTAGCAACTGGTTACGTTTTTTATTCTCTTACATAAATCATTATTTATCCATGGTTAAACAGTTAAACAGGGTTTTTATGAAGCGTGTACTGTAACCACTACATCGACCGGTCAGAATTAAAAAAATAACATTACGTACAGTACTTTGATTAGACTACGTGGAGATCGAAAAAGAGGTGGGATTAGAGGTTAAATAAAGACTTTTAGACTGCTAACGCATACGACCATGATATGGCATGCATTATGTAGCTAGTTTACAATGGCGGTCCGACGGCGCGAAACCTATCAAGAACACACAATGAAAAGCAATCGCAGCATCAAATAATGTTACGCCCGCGGCTATGCGAGGCCGAGAGCGACTGAACACTGAACACTGACCAGTGACACGGAATAGGCTAATGTTCAAGTGAAATCCGCTCAATTGTTTGTATTTGTAGAGTTTCTTTCAAATTGTTACTTTCTCACACGTTAGGATCATACAACTAGTTCTATGGTTAGGATACTCGTATTATTTTCATCAACATTTTTGAATCTGGGTTTAAAGTCAAATACGGGTTGAACTTGAATTACCCTAGAAAATAAAAATATACAAATGCAGAAGCCTGATGTGGTGGATATCTAGGCCTACATACCAAATTTTATCTGGATCGGACCAAAGATGTAAGTTGTGGCTAAGTACACGTCATAAACACAGACTGTCATGACTTCGAAAACACGAAGCACCGCACACACATACCCACGAGTGCGCGCGCGAGATTACACACAGATTAAATCACTTCGAAAACCACTTTTTGGGTTCAGGGGGACCCAAAACGGATATATTCACAAAAAAGTCAAATTCGATCATTTTTACGAAAAAAACCTTTTCCTTATCCTATCGTACAGGTGGGAGAAAGTAAAGTAAAAGGAGTTTTCATACTGATAGCTACCGGTATCCATTCGTCCGTCCGCCCGCTGAGGGTGTATTGAAATTTGCTTTTACCAGCGGTTCTCAAACTTTTTTGGTGACGTACGACGTACTACCTGTCATGTGCAAGTGTGTAAATATATTTATGCATTATTAATCAAATCAAATCAATTTTAAATATGTAGCAGTTACACACCAATATAGTAACCCCAATTAAAACAATTAATCTGTATATTTCAGTAAAATCTTATTTGTTTCTTTTAACCAAATTAAACAATAAGGGTGTTATGTTATCTGTACTGACTTCTATGATCATTTTCAAGTTTTGTATAACTTGATGTTAAAATATTACCAGCAAATATAAATTCCTAACATAATATTGTAGTAAAAATTTTGGTTTTCCTTATTGCAATGACTTATTTTGTAGGTACGGTAATTAATAAAGCTCAATTTTGTGTAAGAACAAATCTGTACTAAACAAAAATGAAAAAAAACGAACATGAAAGAGCAAATAGCTTTATTACACACAGAACTAAACTAACAAAATTTACATTTAACATAAGTTACATGTTAATGGGATGGATGAGCTTGTAATGACTAGCTCAAACTAGCAATATCTGGTTTTATTGGGCTGTTTTAAGCGCAAGACATTTTTTAAATACATGCCAGTATATTTCTACAAAGGTATGGAAAAGAGGAGAACCCAGCTTCACACAATTATGACTTATAAAAGGGCAGTAGAAACTTTACCGTTCTATCAAAAATCCCACAGTAGTTATATCGTATTTTAATCCAAAAGTCAACCAAAATGATTTGATTGAAAAATGTATTGATCCGTTACATCAGAATTTCAATTCATTTCTAAAAGTTGCTCTTTTTCAACGGTTGAGAAAGTGTCCGGTACTGTCAATCTTTTGATGTACATAAACAGGGGTTTCATCTACAAATCTTGATCAAAATTTCTTAGGAAGTAGGCTATTTATTCTATCTCGATGTCTGCAAGCACTGTCCTACTAAGTATAAGTTCATTTTCCTCTACAAAAGATTCAAGAGAAGGGTAAAAGAGAACCCTTGCCGTTATCAGATCCATCATAAGCAAATCTGAGTTTTTGTTTTCAATACATTAACGTCAATTACCCCAAAGAGGGTTTTGTATGTTCCTTGGAGACTCCTTTCGACATAGTTGGTTTTAATAAAAATATTAGCCAAGTACGCAAGCCTACAAAGCCAAAGTTCATCTGTGAAATAAACACGAAGCTAATATTAGCCAAGTATACAAGCCTACAAAGCCAAAGTTCATCTGTGAAATAAACACGAAGCTAATATTGGCCAAGTATACAAGCCGACAAAGCCAAAGTTCATCTGTGAAACGAACACGAAGCTAAAAATCTGTATCAGTTAAAAAAATCCAAATCTTGTGTCGTTTCACCTCAAAAACCCGAGTCAACATTCCCCTCTTCATAGCCATCTATGTTCTATATGAAGCATTAGTTGTTTGCGAAACAGTACATTTTTTTCAACCATTGAGACAAAGTCTTTAACTCAATGCTCTAATTTAATCAAATTCACTGAATTATTATCATTCAGGAAGACTTTCAAATCTGCAGGGCAACGTTATTGCAAACGCTTCTCTCTGGAGTCTGCGATGAACATGTGCCAGTGGTGCTTCTCCTTTTATTTTTGATATTTTTTATTCAAAAACTCGTTCAACTCACCAAATACATCATCCCCAGTTGTATGAACTGATTAAGACTTGCAGAATAAAAAAATCCTCACCAATATCATCTTTGTCCTTATTTCGAACGTAACACAAAAACTGAGCAAAATGTGTATACTGTAATATTAGTAGTTTCATCTACTTGCTTGTATTCACCTTATTCAAAATATATTTTACATTAGAAGCCTTGTCTGATTTTTCTTCAAACTGTTATGTCAGACAAAGAACTGTGATGTCACTCTTTTTCTCCAATGAAATACAGACAATATATTTAGCTGCAGGCATAATTAGTCTCTCCAATAATATGAGGTTTTAACTCTTGTGTAATTCTGAGACTAACCTTAAAAGATTGAACAATAGAGCTGTTGAAGCTCGCTCTATTGTTCAATGCAGAGAATTATGTTATTTCTATTTGCTTGCTTTCAACTCAAACTCCATTCGCTTGAAAAACTACAAGGGTTTGTTTAGAAAATTTGTATGTTTAGTCGCATCAAGAGAGAGGGTTTCATTGAATGATTTGACAATGTCTTAAAAAATGACATATTGTGGAACAGGCTTATTAATACTTCCAATGAAAGCAAAAAGGAAAGCACCCATTATTATTAAACTTTTTGAATCTATAAATTAAAATAAATTGTACACATGAAAGACTTAACCTTGTTAACTTAATCAAAATCTCATTTTTGTGCAAATAGAGTAATACAAATTCTTTCTAGTTTTTAGCAAAATTCCCATAGAGAAGAAGCTATTACCGTAGGTCTCATGGCAACACTTAAGCCCGGAACCATGTTATTTTTTTGTCTTTAGACAGCAGACAATAGTCATTAGAGAGCAAAAACAATAGTCATTAAAATTTATATATATATATATATATATATATGTGTGTGTGAGGGTGTGTATATCTATGTATGTATGTATATATATATATATCATGTTTGTGGTTCGGATTCTACATTCAACTGTAGGTCCCTTAGCTTCCATCGACTATTGTGCTATTAATTAACCGCATTATCAAAGGAATATATGTCGACCTCAGTCGGTAACAAGATCGCGCCACGATCATCTTACTCTCACTTTTCGTTTATACATGGCTTAAAATACCTATTGTACCTAGAAAGCTAATCTAATCTATAATTTTGCAACAAATCACATTCATATTCGTTAAGGCCAGCTTCCTAACTGCCGAATGACGCCACGAACCAAATGACATCACTGTTTCAAATTTTAGTCCCGCAAATGTCCAACCCCCACTCCCAGAACTAAGAACTATCCATGTCAAAATGTCCATATCAAAATGTATTAGTTTTTCAGTAACAATAACAGTTTCATAAGATCCAACCTTTGATTGTTTTTCACATCTTTTCATTTCTTGTCCCAAGTTCCTGACATGAGAAAGTAGAGTATTTCAAAGGTACAGCAAATAAACGGTACCAGTGGACTGACACATACTTTCTCCCTTAAGTAAATTTAAAAAAGACAATCTGTAATAAAACTATCATGTTCTACAAAGTAATTCTAAATATCATTTAATAATTTATTGTTCAAATGGTATGGGGGAACCCCCCCCTCGGTAATACCAAGCTTTTTTGAGCTGGTTTTGTTTGGTGATTTGACCTTACACTTCATACCAAGTTTCATGGAAAACGGGTGGAAAGTAAGGAAGAAATTGATTTTTTTATATTTTCCATAAGAATAACATTGGGCGCTGTCAGACAACGTTCTGCGTTTATCGTGGACAGTAAATTTAACTTTTCTCTGGAACCGTTAGTCGTAGACAGATAATTCAAAATACTAATTTGTTTAGTTTTTTAAGCTGGTTTCAATGGTACCAGTCAAGTTATACTTTACTTTTATTGTTTTCGCTGAAAATTTAAAAATTTGATTTTTTTGACATGTAAAAGCCCATAACTTTTGAACCGTCATTTTTACAGACATGCGGGTGGTGTCAAATTATTTATTGCTCTGTGCACTATAAACTATCAAATTTTAATCAAAATCGTTAGAGCCGTTTTTGAGAAATTTGGATTTTTCCCGTTTTTTAAGGGTTTTTAGGGGTGAACTACCCTTAAAAATCAAAAATTCAAAAAAATGAAAAAAACGCCTGGAGATACCGTGAATATATACATACATGCCAAATTTCATCTAAATCGGACCAACGGGGTAGGCTGTGGCACTGTACACATCCAGACACACACACACACGGACGGACAGACATCACGTCAAAACCCACTTTTTTGGATTCAGGGGACCCCAAAACGGATATATCCACCCTCAACTCAAATTCGAAAATTTTGACGAAAACAATACTTTCTCCATATACTACGTATAAGGGGAGAAAGTAAAATTTGTACCTAACAACAATAGCTGTACATCATAAATTTTAATTTCCTTGAAAAAAGTTCAAACTAATTCACATTTTGGATCTATAATGATACTACTATTTTGATTAAACTATTATATGTACCTAACTCTTAAAATTAACTTATAGCTTATTTTGTATTTCATAAAATCCAATTTCAAAAGTGTTTCAAAAGTAAACTCTGTTGACAAAAATCTTTGTCTTCTACTTACAACCCAGATTTAGGATCTTATGAAACAATATAATATTTATATAATATAGTTTTGGATCTAACCAGCGAAACATTCCCAATACTTTGATTAATATTTATTTTGAGAGTTTACTCTGTTTTTACAGCTTTGAGCAACTAATAAATCAGAGATGAAAAGTTTATAACATTCACAGTTTTGTTATAATGCGATGTTTGAGGATTAAAAGTTAAATATTTTAAATTTTAACAACTGGAGCACCAAATAACAATCAGATAGAAAATATAAATATGCATGGAATGAACTTTATTTTGATTTTCATTAATTTAGGCCTAATTGTTTTTCAATTAAGCCTATAAACAGGTATAAAATTTGCTTGATAGGTTTAGGCCTACTCAACTACTCTGTTGTCTTGGTGAAATAAAGCAATATAGGGATATTATAATATTTAAATGTTATAGTTAAAATTGTTGTGTACAGCAATAATAATATCACTCATTTAAGTTAATGGGTTTTTGTTTGACATATTATTTTTGTTAAGGTTTATTAACAATGTGACTTAGTCAAAGTACCTGACTGTAATGTAGTAATGTGTGTGTGTCTAGTGATTTTTTTAAATAATTTTACATATACTAATGGGGGGGGGTGGTTAAATGAGATATTGTTGAATAGTTGATTGTAAAATGCCAACAATTGTTTAAAAATTTTACAAAATTGAAATTTTTATTAGGTTCAAAAATGTTTAATTGTTCATAATCGGCTTTAAGTTAATTATAACCAATTGATTCAACAATGTACACATTATCATAGGCCTGTCGATATGATAAAAATTAGGCCTACTTATTCTCATTCCTCCGATAAGTTGTAAAATGATTTATCATTTTCAAGCAGTTAATCTAATGGATAAACATATTATAACTTTATTAATATAAACATATTAACTGGCTGGGTGGTGTAGTGGTTATAATACCCGCCTTCAAAACTGAAGGTCGCCAGATCGAATCCTGCAAGGGTCGAATCTGGACCCAGTCCCCATTTGTCATTGGGCTACTAATTAATGATGCTTCCTAACAACAGGTCGACGTTAGGTAGTAACAAGACCGGGGTTTGGACCGTTCCCCATCAAAACGTTAAAAATGCCACTGGCGTAGAAATACACAAAAAAAATATATAGTACCGGTACCAGTAGCCTATTAAGAATTTAATTTTCAACGTGTATTTAATGATCAACTTATCATAGCAATATATCAATGCTCTTGGCATTAATCTGTTAAAATATTTCATGATTCTCAAATACCTTTTTAGTGTTTTAAAAAGAAGAAAAGTTTTCTTTCTAGGTTTTTATGTTTTGATTAGATTAGATTATTGAAATGGCGACCATACTTCTAGGTAGGTATTTTAAGCCAAGTATGGATGAGGATTGAGTGTAAGATGATTGTGGTGTGATCTTGTAGTCTTGGTACTGACTAAGGCTGACATGGTCCTTAGACAGGACTGTTAATTAATAGCCCATAGCCGATGGCAACAACTAAGGGATCTACAGTTTAACGTGGAATCCGAACCACGGCCTCTGAATTACAAATTGGTCTAATTATGAGGATGATCTTTAGCAGATTAAAGTGGTATTCAATAGTGTGGACGTCAATCCAAACAAGAGAACACTTCATCCACTGAGCATCGCTCACAACTATCCACAATTCATGAACTTCAAGTAGCTGGATTACAGGAAGACGCCACCGTCTCAGTCTTCCATTAACTAATTAATTGAAACCATTAATTAAATTGCCTATTATATGGAGTACATATAATGGAGTTTATTAATTTGGTTTTGTATAAATATAAGAAAAAATAAAAACCAACAACACTTTGTGTTTTTATTGGAGAACAAAACAATATTTCTTCTCACTAATCAAAATTGCCTAAACAAATTTTAATTTACATCACTTCATGCCATAGATATTATGCTGTTAAGAACCCTGAGAGATTATTTAACATTAATAGTTTATTGAAGGAAAAATGCTCCTCAACTTTTCCTGAAACTGCATTTTTTTCTAAAAATGCCAAAGAAATTATAATTTACAAGTTTTAAGTCCTAAGGTAAGCCATAATGACATGTTATAATTTAAAATGATATACCTGAGAAGAACCATTTTACTGAGTAAAGGATAGTACCATTTCACCTAGTGGGGTACCATACCTAATAATATAAATCAGTTACTAAGTCAGGGGGTTTATAAAGAAGTAAATGATGTTACTGACTTCAGGGGGGGAATGTGATTTTAAATGAATGATAAACCCCAACCTGTAACCAAAAAGGTAGCCTTCTGCTCTAAATCCTTAGTGTCAGTGTCACTTGAAATATTTTGTCGTAATCATTTTTTCATGTTTTTATTGCAAATTTTAATAATTTTAACCGTTGTAAAATCAACGTGCGCATGACCCCACCCAGCTGTATTGAGCTGCTTCTCCCCCTACCCCTCAGCGGCAAATCCCCCAAATCCATCTGTAAATAATATTTATCTATATTTAACGCATGTGGATTGTTGATAGGATGGGAATTTAATTCTATCTTTTATGCTTTGAAATTAAACCATCACTTAAATAATAACTTTAACTTTTTTAAAAGGAATCATACCTAATAAAAGTAATTTGATATCCTTGGCCGCCTGTATACCATCCTCTTTCAGATTCTTTTCGATCTGCTTACTCCTGGCCAGCGCTGCCCTCTCTTCCGCCGACATAGCACACCCCATCTTGCGACCGGCTGCTTTCACGAACGTGACGAAAGATTTAAAAACACTGAACATCCACACTCGGACCCGCCGAGTGCTCAGGGGCCGATCATAGGAAACCGCGAACCTCCAGTCGACACAGCACTCGTTCACAAACACATAACATCACTGCACTACACACAACCGACACTCAACACCCGCAGAGACCGATTACTGTCAAATATATCCAAGAATGATTTCAATCTCAGCTCGACCTGCCCATTTCCAGCGAAGCCGGGTACCAACGCGAACTATCGCTTCACTCGCCAAGCGACTGCGAAATGAGACACGAGACCGGCCTGGCGCGTCTAGCGTTGTGACACCAGCGCTTTCTGTCAGCTACAGAAGAAACTATATGGTTCAGTTTTCAACGCTAAACAAAAGAGTGCGCGCATATATGTTTCGCTGGTAGCTTGTGTGTTGTTTTGTTGTGATTTATCTTTTGGAACAATTCTCTAATCGGGATTAGAAATTAAAATCTGAGATCATATAAATTCTTAAGGCTGGACAAACAAATAAAATAATGATAATGAACCTTTGTTCGTAACGATTTTTTCAATATTTTATACCATTACAGTATTTTTTACAATTTTATACCATTACAGTATTTTTTACAATTTTATACCATTACACTATTAATATGTTATAGCATAGATGATAGAAGAAATTCTATTTATAATCAATGCTGACACGTTCCTTAGTCAGGACTGTCAATTAATAGCCCAACAGCCAATGGCAACTAAGGGACCTACAGTGTTTAACGTAGATTCCGAGCCACCGCCTCTGAATTACGAACTGGTCTAATTATGAGGATGGTCTTTGCGGATTAATGTAGTATTGTTTAATTGTGCGGACGTTAATACACACAACAGAACACTACACCCACCAACCATTACTCACAACTATCCACAATTCGTGACCTCTAAGTAGCTAGATTACAGGACGTTGCCACCGTCCTAGTCTATGCGGCACTCTAGACAATTTTTTATGGCCCTTGGACTGATGGAATTAAATCAAAATGTAAATTTATGAAAAATATGTTATGAAATAACTACACAATAATTAAAAAAAATATTATATTTCCTAACTATCAGTAAGCCCGTCCTTTGTACGGTTTGTAGCATACCAAAATGCAAACCTGAAATCCTAAACAAATCAGTACAAAGAAAATAAATGAATACCCAGCTTTATTATTTAGCATTACTTTACAATTAAATAGATTAGAACATTTATACCATCATTATAAGTAGTTATTCTAACGTATTAACTTTTTAATATAGTATGATTTCGAAATGGGTTTAAAATCAATGACCAATATAAACTAATATTGATTTGACAGCTGTTTGCTTTTATTTCTATTAAATCTTTAAACTACAAAGACAGCTGATTATTATCAGTAGGTTATTCATTTAAACTGGATCAAAATGCGGGTAATATCGCGTAAAAGTGGGTTTTAAATGCTCGTTATTTACATTTCAAGGGGCGGCAGGCGATTTCAAGCATTTATAAACCTTCTCTGGTTTCATTTCATTGCAATCAGTTCTACCGTTTTTTTCGGAGAAGACGGCATAAAATGCCTCCTGGAGCGTCACAGACAAACAGACAAAAATTGAGATAAGACCCGTTTCCAGCTTATCTAACGCGCGAAAAGTAAAAATAACTAAAACATTAATATTTCTGAGCAATGTACAGACAAAACTCTAATATTATTTATACAGATCTTCAAAAGAGAATATTACAACCACCGACCATTGCTCACAACTACAGTAGAACTCCAATTATCCGAATTAATGGGGACCGGGACCCATTCCGATAATCAGAGTTTTTTTTAAAATTGCCATTAGAGATAAAAAAAGCTACGTTTTGATATTGCACTATTTCTTTATTAAATTAAATGCAAGAAAAATGATATCTTCACATGTTTTAAATATAAATAAAATGTACGTACTTACATTTTACACGCAAACACTGGCTTCGCGGGGGGAAGAATAATAGCACAATTAGACTTTTTTTGGACAAATTTTTTTCTGAAAGTGATTCGGATAATCGGCGATTCGGATAGTCTGAGTTCGGATAATTGGAGTTCTACTGTATATCCACAATTCGAGACCTCCAAGTAGTTGGATTACAGGACGACGCCACCGTTGCCTTCCCAACTCGGTGGTGGTATTTTTAACTTGCATTTAGAAAGATACAGAAACCAATAAAAAACAATTAACCAAATCGGGAGAGAAATAATTACCAGAGAGGTCGTGCCCCAAAACATTGGTTCGAACCACACAAAAATTAAATTCTTTGATACCGTCAAGTGGGGCTATTTAAAACTGATAAGCTACTTGGAATAAAAGACGTTAAAAGATTAAAAGCGTTTAAAACGAAAATTGGACCATGCGGAATATGCATTACAATTTTTTTTATAATTATCATTTTTAGATTTAAGTTTGTTATCTAAAACAATAATTAGCGTAAAAACATTACATGATTACATCCTGGTTCTCGCCGCAATCTTCTGAGGGAATCGTTATGTATTTTTCATTGGGAAGAAATTTGGAAGTGAGCTCAATGTATGTGTTGTAGTGTGTGCTCTGCAATGCATTCATTTACACCGTAGTATGGTCTATTGATTAGATAGTGTTTTTTTATTGTAAAATTATTAACTGATGTTATGGCGCTGTAATGATAAAAAGTCGTATGAAAATGAACCTGTGTATCACCTCAGTTAGGTTGAGGCTGTATTTTTTAAGGCGATGCTGTGGAATATTGTAGTTGTTTCTATAGCGGGTGTTATGGGAGTGTATGCCGGATCTGATTATTGGTTGAATTGTTTAACATATATAGTTGTGTCAAAGATATACTGGGAGGCTATGGTTAGGATTTAGTTAGGTAACACAGCTCATTTTACTGGGTAAGCACTATGTGACAGCATTAACATAGCCTATTCCATTTTCGTTCGCCTTACCAAAAAGGTAAAACATATTTGCAAAATACTTGCATCGATAAAGTATTTCCCCTTTACAAATCTAACTGCATTACCAGTAAAAGCAACTTCCGTCCATTTTTTTTCTTAAGTGATTGCTCAAAATTACCATCCAAATTGGAAACATAGAAATTCACAGGAAGGCTCTCACTCGGTTATTCAGTTAGTTAAATAGAGCCCAGTTTGTGAGTGTGATGTTTTAGACTGTTAGGCCTACAAGGAAATGGCTTGAATTAGTTCTATGTCAAACAAAACCTAGGGCCTCTACGAAATAATTATTGGATTAATTAGCTATAAAAATAGTTTTAAACCTTATAAATAGTTGTGTAATAACTACAAACGCTGCTCAACTTTACCAACTGTATTTAGTTTGTCAGATACTTCAAACTAACTTTCTAAGGAGATAAAATTTCAAATATCCCCCCAAACTCCCCTCTTCCACGGGATATTCCATAACCGTCAGACTGCCCCCACCGGTATACCCCCAAATTGTCTCCCTGAATCCGCTCTTTATATGTATAAATTGTCTGTCTGACGTGTTTTAGACAACCCTGGGAGTCGTCAAGACCGAACGACGAACTCCGGGAAGGAACAGAATCGTCTCAATTGTGTAATTGTTGTAAAACGTCTCAAACGTGTTTTTGGCTGCAAGTGTTAACAAAAACTGTCTTGGGACTTAAAAAGTCATAGGCAATGTCTGTAGGTAAACAAAGTTGCTGTTAAAAAATCAATTTGACCTGAAATTTGTAGGCCTATGACTTATTTGAATAAAGTTGGAAATGAAAATGTAGAAAAGTGTTTCCGCCTTCATAAAAATGGAGATTTCCCCTCGGCTCTGGCCCTTGGCCAGGATTGAAATAAGACAATCATTGTAAATTATCCACCTGACACCATTTCAATACTTGATTTATTTTGAAAATAAGTATATTTGCATTTCTATTACCTCTGAGATACTTAACGTTATTATTTTATGAATAATTAATTAAAAAGTCCAATCTATTAAATTTTGTCTGTAAATTTAAATGTTCTACTTCAAATAATATAATAATATTATGTGATGTGAAATTTATTTTGTGTTTTTCGGGATGAAAAGAAAGTGAACACATAATATATAATTTATTACAAACAAATATATTTTGTTAATCCTATGTTAAGATAAATAGTACAAAAGACAATGATTCAAAATAACATTTTCATTTTTAAAACAGAAAAATATAATTGATAAACATTCCAAACTAAAATATCCAACTCAATTAAAAAAGCCAATTAAAAGTAATTTATTCTAGAAATTAATTAATATAACAGCAATCTTCATTAAATCTTATCGTAAAATCTGAACCTTCTGAAAATAAATATCTGCTTATAAAACAAAGATATGTGAGTGAGATCATCCATAAAAATCATTTTATTTGCAAACATTGTAAACTGGCAAAAGCACGTACCGGCTAAACAAAAATGAAATTAGATTGAAATAAAATATATCAGGTCATGGATTTAATACATTTGTACACAATCTATATAATCAAATATCTATACATAGTAAATATTACATATATCACACCACTTCTGACAAATACCATTCTACTGATTATTGCGACTGTGATACAGCAGGCTAATTATTCGGTGATTTGTATGGCAAATATATAGGTAAGTTAAACAGGTTTAACAATGATCCTTTATTGTACTCAAAATACAAATTCAAAACTGACATGAAATAATCAGTGATGTTCTTTCAAGGCCTTCATCGAAAACCGAGTCGACTCCTTCTTGTACGACCTTCTGATGTAGAGGCACTCGTCATTTGCGGTTAGGTCTGTGGCCATGGAACAAAAATATCATATAGAATATTAATGATTTATTTTAATAAAATAATAAATGTAATTTAATTCTAAACTTGAATAAACGGTATCAGTGGGCTGACATATTTTTTTACTTAAGTAAGTAAAAACAATAATCTGCAATACAATAAAACTATCATATTTTTTAAAGTTTATCCAAATATCATTTAATAATTTATTGTTTCAAAAATAATCATCCAATTTCCGAAAATAGCAAGAGAAACAAAGTTAAATTAATTGTTAGAATTTTATGGGGAGGGACCCTCTCCCTCTGGTAATACCAAGCTTTTTTGAGTGGGTTTTGTTGGGTGATGTGACTTTAAGCTGCATACCAAATTTCATGGAAAACAAGCGGTTGGGAAATAAGATATTATTTTTTTAATATTCTCCATAAGAATAATATTGAGCACTTTCAGACAACAAATGGCACATGGCACAAGACATTTATTATGGACGCAAATACCAAGCTTTTTTGAGTTGGTTTTGTTGGATGATTTGACCTTACGCTTCCATGGAAAACAGTTGGAAAGTAAGGAAGAAATTGGTTTTTTAATATTCTCCATAAGAATAACATTCGGCGCTTTCAGACAACGTACTGCGTTTATCATGGATGGAAAATTTAACTTTTCTCTGGAACTGTTAGCCTTAGACCAATTCAAAATACTACCTCGTTTAGATTTGTTAAGCTGGTTTCAATGGTGGTAATCAAATTATACTTTTCCTTTACTGTTTTGCGGAAAACTTAAAAAATTGATTTTTTAAAATTTAAAAGCCCTAACTTTTGAACCATTATTTTTACAGACATGCGTATGATGTCATGTTATTTAGTAACTCTATGCACTATAAACTATCAAATTTTAATCAAAATCGTTACAGCTATTTTTCAGAAATTTGGATTTTTCATGTTTTTAAGGGGTGAACTACCCTTAAAAATAAACAATTAAAAAAAAAATACTTGGAGATATGGTGAATATATACACACATTCAAAATTTAATCTAAATCTGACCAACTGGGTATACTGTGGCTCGGTACAGAACCAGACACGCACACACAGAGACATCACGTCAAAAGCCACTTTTTGGATTCAGGGGACCCCAAAACGGATATCCACTCTCAAATGAAATTCTAAAATTTTTATGAAAACAATACTTTCTCCATATACTATGAAAAAGGAGAGAAAGTAAAAGAGAAAAAATAGTAAAAAGATAATTTGAAATGGTCTCAATGTATATAAGGATGAAACCCCTTATATTTATTACTGATTAAAAGATTACTGATTTTGATATATGTGTGTCCCAAAAATATGTCACACTTTTTATTGCTTAGTGTGTTCTAAATATTATCGCAGACCAGTTAAGGGTATACCAACGAGTATTTTTTAAGTAGTGTTGTTTTTTTGTCCCTTAGTACCAATTGTTTCTTTATTCAGTGTGTCATAAATGTTTTTTTATGGAGCCTAGGGACGTCAGGGTCATCACATGGAACGCCAACAGGTTGAAGACCCGCAGGAATGAACTGCATTTCTTCCTGTCATGGCTGAACATCGACGTCGCCCTTATCAGCGAAGTACATTTAACCTAACGTTATTGTTTCAGGTTACCATCTTACGAGATCTACAGGACGGATCGCCCATCTAGTCAGCACGGTTACAACCCGGGACGGGGCACGGCTATCTTGGTTCACCGCCGCCTTGTTCACAGGTCCCTCACCACAGCCACAGGACTACTAGAAACAACTGGTGTAATTGTGCATGTAGGCGGCATGGAGCTTAAGCTAGTCGCGGCCTACCATCCACAAGGCAGACATCTCGACATACATACTCGTACAGATATACTAACAGGCCCTAAGCCTATTGTTGTTGCAGGTGATCAACAACAACACCAAACACCCGTCTTGGAACTCACGAGGCACAAATGAAAGGGGTAAGGCGCTGAGTGCTTTCCTCAACAATTGAGCCGACACAGACGCTGTGCTCCCCAACGCATATCCCATTGAATCCTTGCCACTCACCTAATGTATCATCGTGAGCACAGTCCCCTGACTGTGCTCACGACTATCAGATCTGTCATCAGATAATTTACCGGTTCTTGTGACCATCAACGCCAGCCCCACATTGAGCCGCCCCCACCCGCCACGGCCCACATGAGGGCCGACTGGAAGAAGTACCAACGTCTGGTCTCGGAGCGCCTTCCGCCAGCATGGAACCCAGCGTCCAAGGAGGAACTCGACGGATGCGTCAAGGAATTGCATGAGCTCGTCAATTTCAGATTCTACCAGAGAGGTGCCACCCCTGACACCCAGAGCCGGCCTGCCGGACAACATACGCCATGAGATTAAGCTGATGAACCAGCTGAGAACCAGAAGGTGCCGACCAGGCACCCAGATTTTATACAGCAGCTCAACAGGCAAAACAGATTAACCAGATCACTTGTCAACAATTTCAGGTCCAAGGATTGGAATAAGTACCTGCTAACGCTAAACATGGAATGAGGCAGCGTGTGGATGGCAGCTAAGCAGATCAGGGGGACCAAACCGGCGGCCCGTCCCCTCCACGGAGATCACTGCCTAGTCTACACAGCAGAGGACAAGGCGGAAACTTTTGCTGACACAATGCATGCTCAGTTTCAGACAAACCACGATGTCTACGACAAACTGCAAGGGGAGAGGGTCGAGCATTTCATGGAGAACTACTTTCTAGAACCTCCAGGAGACAGCTTAGACACCTTGACGATGACAGAGCCGGAAGCGGCGATTCGAAGGCTCAAGCCACGAAAAGCCCCTGGCCTCGACCGGATAGGCACGGCAGCCCTGCAGGATGCCCTGGCCCCCATATTAGCATATTTGTTACCAATTTTCAATGCTGCTCTCAGGTTCCACTATTTCCCAGCCATGTGGAGGTCCACGAATATAATCTTGATCCCGAAACCAGGCAAGAATAATTTGTTCCCTGAAACCATCGCCCTATTTCCCTACTCTCAGCGATCTCGAAGCTTTTCGAACACCTGTTCATGAAAACTCTACAAAATGGGTAATTTTAATTGCTACTTGAAGGTCTGTCCATGTTCTATTTAACAAATACCTCAATGGGTTAAAGTTAGGTTCACGGAGGTTTCAGGTTTTTTTTATGGAATCCGGCCTCTGTCACTAGTACTTCATCTTATTCATCAGGGAGGCGAGACCAAGCACCCGGGATAGAGGTAGAAAAGTCCAGAGTATTTCAGAGTCTGCACTGCATTTGCCATTCAGTCAGTCCTGTCCGGTCTGATTCATAACAAACAATCTGTCGAATCTCGATTAGGGAGCTTGTGCAACATTGTATCGTTGCTAAACTTTTAACTTCAATACTTAACCATTTAAAAAAAGTGTCACAGTCAAAGTATAATTTAAGTAATTTGAAGTATTAGTAATATTTATTAAAATAGCAGTTTTCCGAATTCCTGTACAAAACTGTATTTATTTACGATTCCCTTACATTTCCCGTATAATTCCTGGCGAAGTAACATTCCTGTACAATTCTAGGGTTTTCCTAATTCTCGGTAGCTGGACATCCTGGTTACTTTTTAGTTAATTTTTATAATGCAGGTAAATAATTTCTGTTAATATTCTAATTTTTATTTATAAAGTTTGTACATGACATTTTCTTTTAGTTTACTTTGAACCTAATGTTATTTTATTTTATATTTCATTGTTATTATTAATGACATTACTGTCATTATTATATTAATTGAGGTTAATTGTAAGAGAGGACCATGTGGTCCTAAATTCGCTTCACAATAAAAAAGTATTTTCATTCATTCATTAAATACAGAACGTGATTGACAAGATTCTTCAATTTGTTCACCTAAATAAAAATTCTTCATTTTAAGCCTGGCTGGCAGACATTTTGGAAAATGTATACCATTACAAAGTAATGATTCGGTCATTACTTGCTACTATCTTTCCAGTCAGATCTCAACTGGCATGCTAGCCACTGGCAGCATATTGACAGGACTCAAGTCACTAAACAGCATCTTTTATACTATCATTAGATAAAGATTTTTATTTAAAACTCAACCTCTGTTAAAAATATACCCTCAAAACTAAATTTTTCTAAATAAGTATGATTATAAATTAGAATTCTCATATAATTATGATGAAATAAATCAGATGACTGATAACAGTGAAATATTCATGTATATGTGCATACCTGTGCTCAGTGACGGAGCAGATCATCAACACAGGTGAAAGCGCAGCTGCCCAGGCCGGCGCGACTCATGGCTGCCACCAGCTCCCGAGCGTGCGCCACAGCCACTTCCAGCGGTGCACGTCGTGGCAGACCTGCACGTTCCAGGATGGCACTGTTGAGCGCTGCACACACTGCCTCCCGTTGCACTGGATCTAGCTGCCAACCCACAGGACTAGACCATGGGTTGGAGTATGCCAGCAGGCTAAACGCGTCCTACGGAACACCCATCAGGTTTGGTAATAACTTTCAACAGAGGCTTTAGAGTAATACAGTACAGCTAATGTGTATGTAATACTTGGAATATTCTCTCTTCAATGAATTAAAGAATTAAATTTCTTTATTATCATAAGAAAGTAGTAACTCATTGACAACTTCATATACACCAGCATAAAAAGCACTGGAAAGTTCTAAATTAAGACAAAAAAACATTATTCTATCCTTGAAAAAAATAATCAAGTTATAAATATAGTTTACTTAAATATAACACATGAAAGGCAGACAAACAGCATAAAAAATACAATTATATCAAACTAAAAATCTAAATGTATGTATTGAAAAAAAGTCAACCAAACACTATAAAAGCGGTTATTAAGAAGCCATGAATTTGTTTTTGAATACATTAAAAGGATCCAAGTCATGACTGAGTATAAAAACTCGTTCACACAACCTCTAATAAACAGTGCAATTGTTCAGACAAATACAAACCAGCAAACATTAGGGTTAATGTGGCAACTGGCACTCTTTTTAGCTAGAGTTAAAATGTTTGAAATGTTGTAGAAATAAAGACATTAAAAAACATTATTTTAATCTAAAACTATTTCTAATCATATTGTTAGCTTGTTGATTGTAGTGGATATTAAGTTAAAAAAATTGTGCTTCAATAGACATTTTAATGTTGCCTTTTGATTTTAGTCAGTACTGCTACCTGTTGGAGCCTAAAATGACTATGTTGAGTCAAAGGTTTCCACAGTGCATTGTTGTAAAAGGCAATGCCAGGGATATTAATCTTGGCCATGCCTGCAATGTATGTCTCTTGCAAAATTTGTTTCAGAAGGCGTTATACCACTATATTAATTATTATTTTTCAGATGAAAGCTCTGATTGAGGGATATAAAAGTCATCATACCATTATGGTCGTATTAATATTTTTCATAAAATTAACCATTAACTAATTTGGATGTACTTTGAAACACTTGAGAGTTTGACATGTAGTGGATTCCACTCAGTTAAGGCGTGAGTTATCAGACTGGGCGCTGGTGCATTCTTGTCTAGTCCATAGCTTTTGCCTAATGCCATTTGAAAAACATATTTTTCTTTATTTTTGTGTAGAAACTTACAAATACAGTGTGACCAATCACGTGACGATTTAGTTTTTACTTATTGGATTTTAATAGGAGAAATGTGAAGAAGACTTGATGATTTAGACTTAAATCAAGAAAGAAATGTTAAATGTTTAGACTTATTGTTATTTGAAGACATTAGTGAAAATGACATCGAAGGACAAAACAAATTTGGTGACAATTCAGACACTGAAGGTGAAGGCAAACTCAAAGATCGTCAAGAGGACTCTGAAACAGAACAAAATGCCGACGAAGAAGTCCGAAGAAGTATCTGTTGCCTCGTCCCCAGAACCAAAGGACGCAGCCTCAAAATATACTAAGACGTCTTCCAGGTGTCATCCCGCAAAACAAAGTAAAACCCCCCTTGAATGTTGGTCTAACTTTTTTACAGAGGAAATGTTGCAGAAAATAGTTTTTTTACACAAATTTGTACCTTGTTCCTCTCAAGTTGTTACGACGAAAAACAATTTTTTTGTGCACTTATACTAAATATATACCCCCAGAAAATCATAGCTTTTGGGCTACAGTTAGTGATAAGTATTATATTACAGTGAAAATCAAAGAAATGTGAAACATTTGTATTACTGTAGTTCAAATAACATAATAACTGGGTCTATTTATTAGTCTATAAATATGTCTAAGGCCATTGACCGGAAAGTTTATTTGCTCAGTATCTGTTTCAAAAGGCGTACAATGCTCCTGATTCCTCATAGGCAATTCCTCCTGTAAATCATAGGCATCTGACCTATAATTGTCTTCACTTCAGAAGGGAATAAACTAGATAATGATTCAAGAGACCCAGAATCATCTTGGTCAGAATCAGAATCAGGCCTATGAATAGGCCTACTTTCAACAGCAAAAATCAGACTAAACTCCCTGAGCCTCCTTCCGCCTTCCCAAGCCGGTTTTCGCCCGGGGGTAAACATGTACGATCAGCTTCTGCGGGTCGTTACATGCCTCCAGACGAACAACTCCCTTCACAACCCCTCCCTCCTCGCCCTAATGGATGTCCAAAAGGCCTTTGACACCGTGTGGCACAATGGCCTTAGGGCAAAACTCCTTGACCTCCAGCTCCCCGCACCCGTCATAAGGTGGGTTTCCCACTTTATTGACGGGCGCACCGCCCAAGTCCGTTGCCGTGGTTCCCTCTCCACCTCCTTCACCCTGAACGCTGGGGTTCCCCAGGGTTCAGCTATTAGTCCCCTCCTGTACATCCTTTATGTCCGTGACCTCCCCGCCCCCATCCCACGTGGTCCCACCGACACCAACAGTGGCCTGGCTCAGTTCGCTGATGACACGGCTTTCTGGACTTCCCACCGACACCACAATGTCACAATTCGCCGCATGAACCAAACCCTTTCCGACTACCTATCCTACTGCAACAGGTGGCGTATCCTAATCAACCCATCCAAAACCCAACTCTGTTTCTTCAACTTTCGTGCCCGCCGCTTCCGTAAATTCCAATCCAATCCAATCTTCCTCAATAATGTCCGCCTCCCACTTACCCAGACATGTACCTACCTCGGGGTAAAACTCGACTCCCGCCTTACCTTTTCCTCCCACATCCTAGACGCAAAAAAGCGTGCCACTTCCCGTCTACGTGCCCTCCGGATTTTAAATAACCGCACCCGCCCCTGCTCCACTTCCACCCTAGCAACCCTATACTCATCCATAATCCGTCCAGTCATCACCTACGCCCATCCTCTACTACTTACCGCCTCAGATCGACTCCTTTCCAGCCTGGAAGCCACCGAGAGAAGGGCACTACGCCTGGCTTCTCATCTCCCCCCCTGGGCCCGCAATGCCTCGGCATACGACGCCCACTCCATCCCACCCCTCCGTGACTTCCTCCATCACCTCAACACAAAGTACCTCGACCGAGCCCGAACCTCTGACATCCTACAACCCTTCTTCGATCCTTATTTCACCGACCGTCCAAGCCTCACCATCCACCACCTAACCAACCTCCCACCATAGCTTAATGTGTTCCTAAACCGAAACCATCCATTCACTGACCATAACCACAGTACCCGCAACCAAAACCTCACTCAACCCGCAACCAAAACCTAACCTCAAAACTTATCCTTGGCTGAAGAGGACGTAGTCCTATAACAGCCGCAGTGGGCCTTCAGCCCACTGAAACCTCACAATCCATCCATCCACGTACTGTGTTTAGATTTTTTAATATCTCGGTAACCGTTGGAGATAGAGAAAAACTTTAAGGAACTTAATTGTGTATTTTTTTAAGCTGATTCCAATGGTGAAATATAAAATTAGAAATTTTTAAAAATTACATGTGAAAAACGCAAAAAACCCCATTTTGGGGTACAAAACCCCCCTAAACTACCCGTTCCCATTGACCGATATGTCTGGTTTACGAACTCGTCCGAGCATTTGTAGGAATACACGTCTCTACCAAATTTGGTCTTGATCGGACCATTTTTACGAGAGTTATCGTGCTAACAGACACATATATATATATATATATATATATATATATATATACATATATATATATATATATATATAAAAATTTTAACGACTATTGTTTTTGGACTCTGGGCACCTAAAGAAGAAAAAATAACATGGTCCCGGGCTTAAGTCTTACCATGAGACCTACGGTAATAGCTTCTTCCCTATGGGAAATTCGCTAAAATAAGTTAAATTACCTAATGGACCTAAATTGAGATTTACAGTGTCTAGATGATGTTTATTACATTATTATTATTATGTTTCGACTCCTGATCAAATACAATTTCGCAGCTGATTTCATATCAAGAGAATTTAGGTGTTATAAATGGATAATGATTCTAGGAAAGACGTATGTTACCAGCACTATAAATATAATACAAAGGATAACTAATATTACTCTTAAACTCATCCTAATACAATGTATACATTATTATAAACTACATCAATGCAAAAAAAGTGTATCAATGAATCCTATGATCCCAAATAGAGTTTTCTACAAACCTCCCCCTATAAAGTTATAAATATCTTTTACTCAACAGCATCATATTAACATTTTCTTTCCATATTTGAAGGCCCCAAAATCCTAGACAATTTAACTGTTTGCCATCAAAAAGACGTCTTCGTTACGCCCTGATACAACTATTACTGTCACAATTTCTATTCTCAAAAATATAAATAATTTGGGCATGTGGTAATGAACCTCGCCAAATTACGCAGCGGTCTCATCATTGAACTTTCCAGAAACCAGAGCTCAGCGATGGACCGGGATCGATGTTCCGAAAGTGGCACTCCACTGTGTGGAATTTTGCCATGCTGACACAAGTATTTTCAAAGTCTGTTGAAATAATCGGGAAACAATAAGTAGGTGACTGCCAAGAAAACCACCAGAAAGCAGCAGCTATAGATGAACAATTGGTGAATAAAATAGGCGGGAACGTTTCCTGATTGGATGACCCTCCCCACCGTCAAGCTGGCGGGCAGCCGAGATCTGAATGATCCAGGTGGGTCAGTCCGAAATAAAAAAAACTCGCTGGGTTTGGTCGCCTATTCTTCGGTCTTAAACTGTGTCGGAAATGGGGGGTATTATTAATTAATAAATTTCACTTGAGTAACTAAACTAATTGGAAGAATTAAAATAATAAGTCTCTGAACGGTGTTTCATTTCGGCCAGCCTGTTACAATTAGGCCGGTTTCACACGAGCCACAAACGCGCCACAATCGCCGGCAGAAACGCGCCACTAGCGCGCCACAATCGCGTGGGGTCTTTCAGACGGCAATCGCTTGATTTGGCGATTTTCATCCGTTTGTCGCCATTTCCACTACCACATCGCACCAACAACAGTCCACTCCAAGTGCAAGTTCAGTGTCTACAATGGACGACGAAGAAGGTTTATTTTTTATAATGCTTCTTCGTGCGATACGTCGTCGGAAAAAGGTGTTTCGCCGATATTGGGTACATCCCATTTTAAGCTCAAGACTGATGTCAAGCCAGTTTTACACCCTACACGCTGAGCTCCGTGAAGATCCTGAGAAGTTTTTCACGTACTACAGAATGTCAGAGAGATCATTCAACGAACTCCTACAGCTCGTCAAGACTGAAATTACAGGCCAAGTAACAAACATGAGGCAGCCTATAACTCCTGAAGAAAAATTAAGTATTACCCTTAGGTGAGTAATTTATCAATATACTGTGCATCCCAATTGATATATCAGTAAACATTACGTTCTATTTGTTAGGAGACCATACAATATACGAAAGAAATATTGTCTATGAATAATTGATATTTTCACTAATTTGTGTATAAGATAATGTTAGCCTTTATTTTACATTTGACACTGAAATTGGTAGAGTGTTGAAAAAGGTTAGGTGTAGTCAAAGGTGTAATTTACAGATACATAAGTGTTTGTGAAATTCGTGTAGTTTTCAAAAATGTATATGCCATTTTTAAGGACTTCTTAAATAGTAATTGCTTCAACGAATGTACATTTACTTAATAGTGTATTAAAATAAATTATTGAATTTATTTTAGTAATATACTTCGAAATATTTTGGTAACCATAGTGGATATGTATAGTAATATTACCAAAAATACTATACTTTTAAAGTTAGAATAGTTCTTTATAGGGAGCTCTCTATTTTTTTATTTTAATAATACCCTTTTAACATGTATTTGATTTTAACAATAATTGACGCAGTGCCGAAACAGGCGAATTTAGTAAACTGTGCCATACAAAAATGGGGGTATGGGGGTTGGTTATTCTGCAAAAAAAAGTTAAACCACAATTATTTTCCAAAATGGCGGCCAACCTTTAAACCATTTAAAAGAAACCCTGTTTGTTATGATGATGTTTTTGGATTTTTTACACAATTTTAAGACTTTTTTACTCTTGAACTTTTTTTCCTAAACCCACTCGTTAGGGGACTATTGCCTGTCAAACCCTGGAAAAAATTCAACATCCTGTAGCTCCTAAACGAGTAGGTTTAGGTAAAAAATAGCAAGAATAAAAAAGTCTTAAAATAATGTAAAAAATCTAAAAAACATAAAAAGGTGGTGTTTACATTTAAAATTTTAAAGTTGGCCGCCATATTGGAAAACGGCGCGGCGACCACATTTTAAGATTTTAATAACGTAATATCAAAGAACATATAAAAAATGAGGCAATGTTCCCCATTTAAAGGTTGCTGTAAAATCATTAGTTACTGAGAACATAATGGTGGCAGACTTAAAAAAAAGTACAGTTCGTCAGGTTTCACCTGAGCCCTGAAATGCATGTAATCATATGGAACCCAGAGCTCAGATGAAACCTGACGAACTGTTTATAGGAATAATTCAGCGTTTGTTGGGTAACAAGTAAAACATGTATTTATAGTTAACATAAGTTTATATTATTGAAACATAAATTGTATGAAATGCTCATCTTAATACTAATCATCTTAATACTCCTTAGATTCCTGATCCCACAGCACAGGCCTACACTCTACTTCGATAATAAAACGATCTGTGTCAAAATCAACCATTTTTAATATGAAAAAAGTCAAAAACACTCCAGGCACGAAACAGCTCACTCTTCAACTGTCTCAGAGGCAATAACTGACCACACACGCCAAAAGTGTCGAGGACAGAGCCACTGCAGGCGATTGCAGCGCGTTTTAGCTTCAGACGCGAAAATACGCCACTCCGTCTGAAAGGCACGCCGCGCTCCAATGTTAAGCAAATGGGGTTCTTCTTTTTTTCTTCAGTTTGCGATTCTCGCGCCACAACAGTCAGAAGCGGCATTCCGCGATTTTCGGGCGTTTTGTGGCTCGTGTGAAACCGGCCTTAGAGTCAGGTGTGGGGAGATGTGAGTGAGATCACTCTTAAAGGGGTGCCAACAGGGACAGTTGTGATTTCATCGTGGAGGACTATCGCGTGCTTGCCCGATTTTTAGGCAGCACTCATTTCTCTCCAGATTTTGGAAATATGAGTTTTGCTGAAATTAAGGGCATGTATAATCATGAAGAGCCTGCTCTCATTACGCAAGACTTAAACGAAACACTGGAAATCCTTCAGGCACTGGATTAGAGACAGCCTTCCAGCTCCTCAGAGTCCACCACTCGTACATAGAAACAGTTAAAACAATAGAGTTGGGTGCCATGTCAATCTCGATGGTCCTAACTGGTTTTTTTCTTATGTGCAGGTGGAGACACAAGACGGCACTGTGGATACGATCCGCCATGGCAAGGAACGCAGGAGAACGGAGCAGGGTCCCTGCCCCAGCATTAGCAGTACCAGAGACCTGGAGCGCTCCAATACCTTCCCAGGGAAGATCACAGGGCATGCCCAACTTGCAACTTGTTGCTGAACTAAATCGCCCCTGAGTACAAACACACTGGGTGGCGTAGATTAGTGCAGTGCACGCTGTAAGCAAAGTTGTGTGTCATTGACTTCGCTACAGCAGTGATTTTATACCATCTAGCCAAACTCTATCCAGAAGAGGCCACTGCATGGCTATTCGTCCATGACTACTGGTACCAATTATGGTGGACATAACACCGTGTTTTGGGTAGTTGAAGATACTGTTTCAGGTTTAAATTGTAACTATGGACAATTTAGGGATTTTCTTTAATTAAGATTAAAACTATGTGTAGACTATTTTTATTAGTAATATATTGGCATATAGTTCTTAGTTACATGTAATTGTATCCATTAAGGTTGTGGGGACTTTATTTTGTATTTATTAATAACTGGTTGATTGGGTCTGCCATAATTAATTGCTCATATCTGGAAAACGTAGTATTTAGAGGAAGTGAATCAGTAAGAAGTACTGTGAATATGGTCTTAGAACCAGGGACAATATGTAAAGGTGAGCAGCTGCAACCACCCACCCCTAAATACCCTTATCTCTGCTAACCCTTCAATTAATACTAGACCGTATCCATGGCCTCGGACCAGTAATAGGAAAGAAGGGGAAGAAATAAAATATTAAACATACATATAGCTTTATTTTGCCATTGTCAAACCCGATGTACCTTGTTTGAAGGTAGGCCCAGCACCTTAAACCTCGGTAGTAAGACCCATAAAACAATAAAGTTTAGTTTAAATATATTTTTGTATGTGTATGTGTTTCTATATGTGCAATATTTTATGTGATATGTAATATTTATTTATTTTGTACTTCTACTTCATATTTTGTTTTCTTATTTTTTTTACACAGAGTATGCATGAATGTATAATTAGCTGAAATAAACTTTTATGTGTACTGTAGGGAAAAATGTAAAGGGAATGTTGTAGTAGGTATTATTTCGAAAATTAGTAGGTAGGGGAACATAGTTTAAGCATAAGTAAAAAGTACATTTAGGGCTGAATTTTAGTCTGAAATCAGAATGAGACTTGTCAAACTTGCCCTTAAGGATCATGGTTTGAAATTCGTTTTACCTTGTCTAGTTTCATTGAAACTATTTAAATCATTTAAACTTAATATTAACGGTGTATCATTGTTATGTCTTAGGATCAAATTAGTAGTGTTTTATAACTTTTTGTATATTGATTTGCTTAGTGTTCTTGCTTTCATATTTTTAACAATAGTTGAAATTTGTACTTTATAATTTGTGTTGTACTCGAATTCAGTAACACTTTGTTTTGGATTATTGTAAGGAATAGGCGACCAAACAACGGAAAAACGGAAAAATAGATTCTGTTGAATTCAACACCAACCATGGAAAAAAAATAGTTTTGTTCTTTTTTTGTATTGAAGGGAAATTAAATTTCTTTCGGATCTCCCCCTCGCACTGAGCCTGGCTGATGGAATGTCAGACTGGATGTCCTCAAGTATGAGACTTCACCATTGGCTTATGCTATGCCTCTTGCTGGGGTCAGCAAGGTCTGTGGTGCGGGGGAGTGTGATGGCCCCAAATCCTAGACCATTTGATTGTGTGCCATCAAAAAGAGTTCTTTATGCTTGTTACGCCCTATTACAAATATTACCGTCACAATTTCTACTCTTGAAAATTAAAATATAAATAGGGCATGTGGTAATGAACCTCGCCAAATTACGCATCATGGAACTTTCCAGTCACCAGAGCTCGGCGATTGACCGGAGTCAATGTTCCGATATTGGGAATCCACTGTGTGAAATTTTGCCAAGCTGACATAAGTATTTTCAAAGTCTAACAAAATAATCGGGAAACAATAAGTAGGTGACTGCCAAGAATAACCACCAAAAAGAAGCAGAAGATAATAAGTCTCTGAATGGTGTTTCATTTTGGCCAGCCTGTCACACATAGATTGTTAAGATATTTTACAGAGAGACTGGTGAAGATACCCTACCTGTAACATTTTCTTGTTGTTCTCATCCTTGCCCTGCTCCTGCATCAGACGTTGGCTCATATGGTAGAGGCTGCGGCCAAACTCCAGCATCCTCTCTACAGCAGTCTTGCTGCCACCGCACAGCTGCCTCCGGCTGGCTGGCGGGTCTACATCTGTATGGCAGAATCATACAACTACTAAACCAGTGTTACAGTGTCTGATAACAAATCCTCTCAATCTAGATATAACAAGATGAGTAGTGTTATGGTATTGGAATGCTGTTATAACTATACAGTTGGCACTTGATAATCCGACACTTATGGGACCGGGAGTGTGTCGGATTACCGGAAACATTGGATTACTAAAAACTTATATTTTCCTGCACAACTCTTAACTGTAGATTTAAGAAAAGTATACTGATGTTCATTATTAAGTACCTTGATTATATTAATGGTTCAAATAAACAATTTACAAAGTCTTTTTTTACAGAAAATTACTTAATGAATACAAAATACTGTATGACATTTATCTATAAACATAACTAATGCAAAACACACACATAACATAACTATGAAACAGTTATAATGTATAGGCATAACGTGAAACATAATCTACATTCTAAATTCAATAAGGCCTACCTGAACTAACACTTTGCACTTAAATTCTGAATTGAATACTGTCCGTAACAAAGTAAGCAACGCTCTTTACTACGCAATAATTGATACTGAACAAGGTAAGGAACTAACAGACTGGAAGACGCAAGACTCCTGTCACAATACAAATAAAATTTCTGTACTGTACAAATCCCCCGTCGCGGCGATGACTCATTTGGCGCGGCGTCGGACTACCGAGTGTGTCGGACTGTCAAGTGTCGGATTATCAAGTGCCAACCGTAATCTAATAGCTTTGCTTCTCAATTTTTTTGTTGAATTCCACCAGAGAGCTTTGAGACCGATGAAATTGTAATATTTCTAATACATGAGTGTATATTAGATATTATTTTGCCTTCACCCTTCAAAATGTATTGGCTCGTTTTAATTTGAATCGTGTATATTTATATATTTAATAATATTAATAATATACTAAACAAATAAAATTTACTTTTAGCGAATTTCCCGTAGGGAAGAAGCGATTACCGTAGGTCTCATGGCAAGACTTAAGTCCGGGACCATGTTATTATTGCTTCTTTAGGTGCCACACACACACATATACAATAAAAGAACTCCGGGATTCAAAAAATTAATATTTTTCAAACTATAAAAGACAGCTGACAGCGCTGCGGAGCGTTGACCTTGAAATGAAGTAGCGGCTGCGGCAGGCAGTCAGTGTCGTCTAGACTGCCGCGCTATGGCGACGCCTCAACAAAAGGCTCAATGTGTTATTTGGCTCATAGAAACTAATTCTGTTGTTACTGTACAAAGAAACTTTCAACGTAGCTTTGATGTTGACCCGCCTACAGACAAAACAATTAATTTGTCAGTGGTTAAGTGCGTTCAAGGAAACAGGAAGTGTTTTGAAGCAAAAGTCGCCGGCTAGGCCGCGTGTGTCTTAAGAGACTGTGGACAGAATCCGAGCTTCATGCACTCGAAGCCCTAAGAAATCGTTAACAAGGAGAAAGGTTTAGTTTACTTCCAACAAGATGGGGCGCCGCCACACTTCAGTTTGCGTGTGTCACTGGACGCTCGTTTCAGCAACAGGTGGATTGAAAGGGAAGGACCTATTCCACAGCCACCAAGGAGCCCTGATATGACTCTATTGGACTTTTTCTTCTGGGGGCATATCAAGAATCTTGTGTATGCGGAGGAAATTCGAAATGTTTGCCATCTCAGGGAACCAATAGTGAATTGCGTGGCGTCCGTCCCCCAGAAATGCTCGCCAGGACATGGGAAGAAGTAGAATACCGTTTCGAAGTGTGCCATGCCACTCATGGAGCTCATATTGAACTTTACTAAGTTGTTAAAAAATCTTGAAAATGTAAGCTTTCTAATCATGTATAAAACATGTATGTACGTTTTTTACTTTATTAAAATATTTTGTCTTAAAACCCCGTAGTTCTTTTATAGACACCCTGCATATATATATGTGTGTGTGTGTGTGTGTGTATCTGTGAACTTGATAACTCTCGTAAAAATGGTCCAATTAAGACCAAATTTGGTAGAGATGTGTATTCCTACATTTACTCCGACGAGTTCGTAAACCAGACATATCGGTCAATCGGAACACCCGTTCCGAACACCCCCCCACCCAAACTACCCAGTTGGGGGGGGGTTTGTAGCCCAAAAATGGGTTTTTGCGTTTTTCATATGTAATTTAAAAAGTTTTTAAATTTTATCTTCAACCATTATAACCAGCTTAAAAAACTACCAAATTTAGTTCCTTAAAGTTTTTCTCTATCTCCAACGGTTAACCAGATATTAAAAAATCTAAACACAGGACGTCGTATTTTGGGGCTCCAATGTTAACCTTTTGAAGGATAAGGAAAAATTAATACCCATGTCGCAGCAGACCTGTGTCCTCAGCGAATTTCCAAATCAATGATATGACAAGTATGTTACAAGATTGATCAATCAATACCTGTTGATAAATTAGAGTATTAGCCTAATCTCCATAAAATTAACATGGGAAAGAGTATGCAGGTTTGCTGCTGTGAGAAACACATGAACTATGACTTTTTAGCATAAACGTATGGATCCCAACCGCATGAAGCTAAATACAAAGTTTCATCCAAAATTGTTGATTAGTAAGGGAAATATTAAGTTTTCCTTATCCTCCATAAGATTAGAATTGGGGCCCAAAATACAATGTACTGTGTTTAGCCTTTTTAATATCTCAGTAACCGTTGGTGATAGAGAAAAACTTTAAGAAACTAAATTGTGTAGTTTTTTGAGCTGATTCTACCAAGTCTCTACCAAATTTGGTCTCGATCAGACCAGTTTTACGAGAGTTATCGTGTTTACAGATTGTGTTAAAATTTATATATACAGTAGAACCCCGTTTATCCGCCCCCGATGATCCGGATCTCCGGTTTATCCGGATCAAAATTTTTGACCAAAATGCACATAAAATGCCCTATTATATTAGATTTTTCAGCGTAAAAATAACATTTTTAATCATAACATTCACATTACTGTACTTTCAATAAACTTAAATATGTACTTTGATCGTAAATATTTTGTTTATAAGAGTGTAGGAAATGCGTAGATACAATATATAGCGCAGTACGTACAGTACAGTAAGAATGAATGACGCATCCGTTCGTTGCGACTTTATCTTTCTTGAAAGGTCGTCGCCCTCTCCCCTCCACTGCCAGTGGCACGTCGCCCTCTCCCCTCCACTGCCAGTGGCGCGTCGCCCTCTCCCCTCCACTGCCAGTGGCACAAACAGCAGTTGCTCAGTAAAAACAAACTCTGAGTCAGTGTGCCTCGTGCGGTGTTGTGTGTGTCCTGCTGAAGGTGTTAAAATTTGTGTGTTGGTTATGGCGACCAAACGGAAAAAAGTTGTTGTCACAATGGACAAAAGACTAGATACCTTGCGTCGAATCGACAAAGGTCAATCACTCAAATCAATTGCTGAAGAACTGGGCGTGGGGACATTAACTGTATCTGATTGGAAAAAAATCGGAATCAAATTGAAGACTTCTGTTTGAAAATGATGAGCAAAGACAGTTTAGAGGGTAGAGGGACTGCCAAGAAAGCCAAAAACGTACAGTTGGATGAAGCATTGTTTGTGTGGTTCTGCTCTCAACGTGAACGTGGTGTGCCGATAACTGGACCGATTTTAGCCGAAAAAGCTGTTAGCCTCAATAGTTAGCTACCAAACCCTGAACCAAATTTCAAAGCTAGTCAAGGATGGTTGGATCGCTTCAAAAAACGTCATGGCATCCGACAGTTAACTGTAACTGGTGAAAGCCTTTCTGGTGATGCAGTGGCGAGTGAAAGGTTCAAAAAAGAGTTTGAACAGTTTATTGCGTCTGAAACTCTTACAGCAGACCAGATATACAATGCAGACGAAACTGGTCTATTCTACCGTGTTCTACCAAACAAAACACTAGCCTCAAAAATTGACAAATCAGCAAAAGGTTTAAAAAAAAGTAAAGATCGTCTTACAGCAATGGCTTGTAGCAATGCCTCTGGGAAACATAAACTACCACTACTGATAATCGGGAAGTCTAAAAATCCCCGCGCATTGAAAAATGTGAATCGTGCGTCCCTGCCTGTTATTTATGAAAATCAAAAAAGAGGGTGGATGGAAGGAACAATTTTCAAGAACTGGTTTTTCAAAAACTTTGTCCCTGATGTGAAAAAGTATTTAGAGAAGAACAATCTTCCACAAAAAGCCAAACAATTTTTGGACAATGCTCCATCCCACCCTGATGAAGAAGAACTGGTCAGTGGCGATATTAAAGTGAAGTTTTTGCCACCAAATGTCACGGCGCTTTTGCAGCCTATGGATCAGGGGGTGCTGGAAAATATTAAACGTGTTTACCGGAGAAATCTTCTCAGCCAAATGATTGAAGAAGAAGGAGAATTGAATGTGATTTCTTTGTTGAAGTCAATTAATGTCAAAGACGTTATCTATATGGTCGCTGATGCATGGGACCACGTAAACGAGGAAACAATTAAGAAGTCATGGAAAAAAATATGGCCTACTGTTTGCAAACCAAAGAATGGAGCAGACGGTGACACTTCACAGTCATCTGAGTGTGATCCCGATGATCCGACTTTTTCGGTTTCTGAGGAGCAGTTTCTTGGCATGTTTAACCAAATTGACGGCTGTTCAGATTTAGAAATGGAAGATATCCAGCTTTGGTTAGAAGACGACAATGACGGGGGATACAGTGCTATGACAGACAAGGAGATTATTGCATCATGTTCGTCCACTCAGCAAGAAGACAGCGACAGCGAGGAGGAGCAAGGTGAGGCGAGCTACACGCAGCCAGAGATTACGCATGCGGCGGCCATGTCACAGCTGGAGAACATTATGACGTACTTGGAGCGGCAGCCAGACACTGCACCGGCTGAACTTTTGGTGATCAAGCGTTTGTGTGATCGTGCTGCGGTTAAACGCCATACAAAAGTAAAGCAAAGAAAAATAGACGATTTTTTTGTTACAAAATAAGTTCAATACTGTACTCCTATTTGTGTCTTGTAAAATAGTATAATGTGTGTTTTTGCCGAATAAATGGTAAGTTTCTGTATTCCAGTACTGTATGTGTTGTTATTTTTCATATCCCAACCGTGTCCGGTTTATCCGGATTTTCGTTTATCCGGATCATGTCCGGCCCCAGCTAATCCGGATAAACGAGGTACTACTGTATATATATACAGTAGAGTCTTGTTTAACCGAGTTAATATGGACCACAGCAACCTCGGATAACCAAATTCTTGGTTAACACGGAATGTCTACTTAGAATAAGGGATTTATGAAAACAATTAAAAAATACAATATTTGTTAAGTGTAAAACAACTTTATTTACTCCTGTATACCCTGAAGTACTGTATTGTAGGCCTGCATAAAGATAATTTTACAAGCTACATTCTCAATTTTAAATACTGATCAGGTAATAAAAAATGTAATATATACTGTACAGGTTAAATTTACATAATAAAAATATTGATCAGGAAGTAGAAAGATAGGCTACATACAATTAAAAGTACAGTACAGTACCTCAAAAACAGTGAAAAGATTTCTTTAAACCTTTATGAGGTTTAAAGAAATCTTTGACAGTTTTCTGCTTAATCTTGCTGGATCGTTTCTTAGCTGCCAAACTACGCAGTCAACGCAACATAATGATGTCTGCTGGAGTCGTGTCGTCTTGCTGCTCAATGTAGTGCAGGGCCTTCTCGATTGCATCTAATCCCTCGGTGTGGGTGATTTTTACCTCTGGCTCTGTATCGGCTGATCCATCACCGCCGTCTTCACCGTTGTTGCTCTCCTTGTTTTCTTCGACTAAACACGCAATTGCTTCGTCTGACAGTTCGAAGTCTTCGTCATCATTCATCCACTGACTTACATCATTTTCAGTTATTGCCTCGGCAACTGGAATCCTGCTGAGAAGTTGAATTAAAGGCAGGTCATCTTCAACATCTTCACATGGTTCGGAGGCATCACTTGTTACTTCAACACCACTAATATTTTTCCAGCTTTTCTGTATAGTCGATTGTTTGACATTATCCATCATATCATAAGACTCGTCCAACCAAAAAATAACATCTTTGAGGTTGATTTTTTTCAAACTTTCAACAACTGTCATTTCATTTTCTAAGTCTAAGAGCAACTGTTTTAATAACTTTTGTCTGTAGTGTCTTTTTAGATTTTCAATCACCCCTTGGTCGAGGGGCTGTATTAAAGAGGTTACATTTGGCGGCAAGAAAAGAGCTCTAATTTCACCGCTTACCAGCTCGCTTTCATCTGGATGAGTCGGTGCGTTGTCCAATAACAGTAGAGCTTGATGGGGCAGATTATTTTCGTCTGAGAACTTTCTTACACTGGGCACAAACTCATTGAAAAACCACTTTTTAAAAACTGACGAGTCCATCCAGGCGCTTTTTTGGTTTTCGTATTTTACTGGAAGAAGATCCATGTTTAAGTTTTTAAAAGCCCTAGGCTTTTTTGCTTTTCCAATAAGCAACAACTTAAGTTTGTTATCACCAGCCTGATTGGCACAAAGTAGAACAGTAACTCTCTCTTTACTTTTCTTGTGTCCCGGAGCTGATTGTTCCTGTTTAGCTGCTAAAGTTTTGCTGGGCAGCATTTTAAATTTAAGCCAGTTTCATCACAGTTGTAGATTTGTTGAGGGCTTAGATTTTTTGTCTTATTATAGTCATTTAAATCTTTTACAAATGAATCAACTGCATTTGTATTGGCTGACAAAAGTTCTCCTGAAACATTTAACTGCCTAACACCGTATCGCTTCTTCCAACGGTCTAGCCAGCCGATACTAGCTGTGAAGTCTTCTTGTCCATCTTGAAAGCGACGATAAAATTCCTGAGCTTTGGCTTGTAACATTGGTCCAGATAAAGGACTACCCTTACTCCTCATCTGCTGAAACCACAAAAATAATGCCTCTGACGTTTGCTCATGTTCACTACCTTTCATAGTCTTTCTCTTCTTTGCAACGTGTTTGTCACTTGTTGACTGAGTCCGCTGAGATACCCATTTCTCCAACTGTTCCCGTTTGCGCCTCCAATCCCCTACAGTCACTTCACCAACACCTAAATCACTAGCCACTTTTTTCAAAGATTCACCTTTATCCAAACGTTTAATTGCACAAAGTTTTTCCTCTAACGAAAGGATAACTCGTTTCCGTTTCATACTCATTGTATCGCACTCAACTCGTTAGCAACCTCTCAACACAATAAACACCAGAAGACTGAAGTGACAGCTAACAAAACAAACACAGAAACGGGAGAGCAAACAATAGGAGGGGTAGGGATAGGCGGTCAACAACCTTGCCTACTGTACAGTCAGGCTAGTAAGCGTGTCAACGGAAACGTACAGTCGGTTCCCATACATGCGGGCCGCGGGGAACTGCGATTGCAGTCGTATAGCTTAGCAAAAGTTTAAGTACAAAAAAAAAAAAGTTTAAGTAGCCTCGGTTAACACGGAACCTCGGTAAAGTGAGACTCGGTTAAACGGGACTCTACTGTATATATATATATATATAAATTTTAACGACTATTGTTTTTGGTCTCTAGTCACCTAAAGTAGAAAAAATAACATGGTCTCAGGCTTAACTCTTGCTATGAGCCCTACGGTAATAGCTTCTACCCTATGGGAAATTCGCTAAAAAAGTCACATTACAACAGGCTAGGCCTAAATTTGGCTTATGCCCTTGGGGCTCACTCCATGTCCAGGTGCTTATTTTGAAGATCTTGGCCACTTCACGGCCCAGATCGCTTTTCTTCTCTAGAGTGACGAACTGTGACAAACAATCCCAGTTTCTCTCTTCCTCAAATAATCCGGTGAACCAGTTTCGCCCATCCGATGCAGGTACGACTTGAAATAGCTGTGGCCTGTCAGAAACTGAGTGAGGTAATAATTCACCTCACAATGCTGACATTCCACCCACGGTTGGACCTGCTCAGTCCAACCATGAAGTCTGTGCAGGCCATCGTCCTCGGGCCTCGTGCTCTCAGCAGTGCTGCCACTGCTGGAAGGTTTGGGAGCACTCTTCAGATATTGCAGAATCCTTGCCTATCTCGTCTTGTCTCTGATAAATCGCCTTCCTCTCCTCTGCCAAAAGTTTGATTAGGATTGACTCCAGCGACCACCAGGTCGGAAGGCTCAGATACTGTCCGGTATGCAAAACACACAGCTAGGGAGCTTGCCAGAGGCCTTAAGGTTTTGGCCGGCTTTAAAACTTCAGCCTTCTTTCCTTTGCCAGAGTTTTCTTAAGGGTTCCCTCGGTACGTTTTAGCTGTCTCTTTTCCTTTTTCGTCAGCCGTCTCTCCCACTTCCCCAACGGTGTTGATGGGGTAACAGCCTCCAGAGGATGAGGCGTCAGTGGGATTTGAGAGCCCTTGAGGGGTTCAGCTGCTAGAGCTAAATCAAGAGACCGGATCAAGAGACTGGTCTGCGAGGTCGCAGAACCACAAGTCCGTCTCGGCACCGGCTCCAAGTCCATCAGATCAGGGCTGCCCGATGAGGAACCTCTCTGTTGCTTCACTCACTTTCTGGCCTGGGTCTGAGTCTCAAGACAGATGAGCTTGTGCTTCAGATTGGTCAAAGGACTCTGTCTTTGCACTCCTGCCCAACCGCCTGCAGTCTTATCTTCCAACACTCCTTGATTTCACCAAAAAATCCTGGAGTTTCGGAATGCCCTCCTTAATTGCTTTGTACACGTTATTTTGAACTAGAAGGGCCTTTGCTATCTCCTTCAAAAGAACAGACATGTTCTTTAGCATCGATACCTCCTCCTCGTTGGCGTCGTCCTGCTGCTGCCGAAGCGTTTGTACTTCGAACACCACACGAAGAGGACTTCTTCTGAGAGAGATTCCCTTGATGATATTAGTGATGTCTCCATCACCAAGTCAACCTCCACGTTTTCTATGGCTGATCCGGCATCACCGCCCTTAACGGTGAGGAGGTTTTAATTCCCCCTTCAACGTCCCTGGCACCATGGTCGATGTTGGAGATCTCAGCACCATGGAGCTTTGTCTGATAGCAGCTAGCTCCGTCTCATCATGTGTCTTTGAAGGGGGTTGTGGACACGCCATATTTGAAAAGCCAGGAACGGTTATACCCTAGGTTACAAAGCCCCTACCCCAGTCCCCGGGGCCTGACCTACGTTTACTTAGCACCGGAAACCTAATGTGCCACGGATCACCTATTGCAATGCAGAGCTTGACCTCAGCCTCCATGCTGCACTGACAAAGGAGCGTGGTGGCTGGCCTCTGACGACACACTGAAGACACCAATCGGCAGTGCTAGGCACACATCAGCCCCTGCAACACAACAAGGGCGCTCCCAGGGGTCCCCAGTGTGCACCGGTAGAAAAGAAGGAGGAAATGATCACCCATTTGGGATCGTAAGAAGGAAGAGGAGGGCAAGTTTACCCCAGAAAAGAATAGAGACATCAAGCTAGGACCTGAAAGATGGAAGAAAGCGCAAGCTCTAAGAAGAACTGTGAGTAGAGTCCACAGCTTGGCTCAGGTACCCCAGGGTCGCCAGACCCCTGAAAGGAAGGGGAGGCCTCCCGTGTAGTCAAAAGCCGACTACCCTTGAAGGGCCCACGTAATAAATTAGTAAAGTACAGTATTAAAACGAATATCACAAACTATATAGACAAAACATATTTTACTTGGCACAGATGAAATGCTCAATAATGAATACTCACCCATATCTTCAATTGTATTGTCATGAGAAGTTCCATTCTGGTAACCATTGGTGTGTCCATTCCTCTCTTCTGTCGGTGAAGTTTCCATTTCAATATCGTCATTTGTCTCATCATCTGTTTTTATCTTAAGGCCGTTCTGCTCGGAGTCTGTGCTGCCATTCATACCCGCTATTGAATTTTGTACATTCATTTCTTCGACACTGTCCTTAACACGATTATTACTGAAAAAGGTGTTAATAAATTAGAGAATTCTAAAGAAAACTCACTAGATGACAACCATAGAACAACAAATTTTAACATTAAATAGATTTGTATAGAATGTTCTCTATATATATTTAGGGGTGTGCGGGCCTGAAATTTTAAGTTCGAGCCGAGCCGAGCTTTTTAAAAAATTCCTGAGTTCGAGCTTTTTCGAGCCGAGCTTTTACAAACCTTCACCTGATCTAAATAAGGGTGTGCGATGGAACAAAAAATTTTCGATTTGATACAACGATGCGATTCAAAGAATTCCGATTCAAATCAATATGTGACAAAATTTCCAGTTAGACAAAAATCATATAACTGAAGATGATAAAAACCTTGAGATTAATGCTAAAAATATATTAGACTATTCACCAAATTGTACAGTTCATAATTTAGTTTGATAACTTTCAAGTTCCAAAGATTTTTTAAAATTAATTTTATCTACAAAGCATAGATATCTGCAATATTAACAAAGCAAATTTCGCTAAAAAAGTGACGTATGCTTGCTACAAGGGTAAAATGTAAAGATTTTTAATAACTTAGAACTTTTGTAGGTAGCTTGACAAGACTTAAAATGAAACAAAAAATTATTAAAAAATGTATGACTGCAAATAGTAAATACCCCTGTCGCAGCAGATCTAGTACTCAGCGAATTTCCAAATCAATAATATAATATACTAGCCAAAGTACCCGTTCTTCGCACGGGCTAAAAAGGCTGAAAGGTGTAGGCTCTACTGATACATTTAAGGTATTGTTAATTAATTCTTCATTGTTTACAAAAAGACAAAACAGGAATGTCTACAACATATCAAGTAACATATGTCAAATATTGGGAGAGGATAAGGATTAATGTAATAGAGACAGTCGTCGGAAAAAACTTAAAATCTACCATTCCGCTATTTCAAATAATTCACTAATTTCGATCCAGCAGTTTATCTGAAAAATCAACTTTATTTCTTCTTCTTCCCGAACTGTCAAAATATAGTGCAAACGGATGTTGTCATTAGAAAATGTAAACATTGAAACCTAGGACGGTCACGGCAGCTCTTTCTTCTTCTTCTCCTTCTTCTCGAACTGTCAAATTTTAGTATTTACAGCTGTTGACATTCAAGTAATTTTATGTTTTCATTCTCTAAAAATGTAAACATTGAAACTTAGGACGTTCACAGGGCGTAACCCAAGAGGATTTTAAGGAAATGAGTATGACTATGTGTTGCATGAGTTTAAGATCTACCTTTGTGTAAAATTTCAAACCGGTCGGTTCAGTATTTTTCGCATTTACTTGCCACAACAAACCCACAAACAAACATACAGAAAATAACTCTTCTTTATAATATTATAGATAACAAGTTTGATTAAAATCTGTCCATAAACGTGAGAATTATTTGCGTATTCTCCATAAGATTAACATGGGAAAGCGTGTGCTGGTTTGCTGCTGTGAGGAACACTGAAAGTAGACATTTATATTTATTTATATTTAAATAATTTTATATTTATTTATATTTTATTTATAATATATTACATTTATATTTTAAATAATTTTTATTTTTAACATTTATACCAATTTGCATCAACATCTGTCGATAAATAAAGGATTTTGCCTATTATCTATATGATTAACCTGGAAAAGGAGTATGCAGGTTTGCTGCCATGATTAACACATAAACAGTTTCATTTTGACAGTGAACTTACAAAAAAAAATACCCCCGTCGCAGCAGACCTGCGTACTCAGCGAATTTCCAAATCAATAATATAATAATAATAATATATGACAAGTTTGGTTAAAATCTGTCGATAAACATGAGAATTTTTGCCTATTCTCCATAAGATTAAAATGGGAAAGAGTGAGTAGGTTTGCTGCTGTGAGGAACACTGAAAGTAGCCATTTATACCATCAAAAATTTTATTTTTAACATTTATACCAACTTTCATCAACATCTGTCCATAAATATAGGAGTTTGCCTAATCTCCATATGATTAACATGGGAAAAGAGTATGCAGGTTTGCTGCCATGATAAACACATAAACTATGATTTTTTAGCACAAATGTATGGATCTCAACCACATGAAGCTAAATATCAAGTTTCATCCAAAAATATAAGATAATAAGTGAAAAATTAATTTTTTTTAATCCTCCATAAGATTAACATTGGAGCCTCAAAAATACAACATACTGTGTTTAGATTTTTTTATATCTCGGTAACCGTTGAAGATAGAGAAAAACTTTAAGGAACTTAATTGTGTAGTTTTTTAAGCTGAATGCAATGGTGAAATATAAAATTAGAAATTTTTAGAAACTACTTGTGAAAAACGCAAAAACCCCCATTTTGGGGTACAAAACCCCCCCAAACTACCCGTTCCCATTGACCGATATGTCTGGTTTACGAACTCGTCCGAGCATTTGTAGGAATACATGTCTCTACCAAATTTGGTCTCGATCGGACCTTTTTTACGAGAGTTATCGTGTTCACAGACACATATATATATACATATATATATATATAAAAATTTTAACGACTATTGTTTTTGGTCTCTGGGCACCTAAAGAAGAAAAAATAACATGGTCTCGGGCTTAACTCTTGCCATGAGACCTACGGTAATAGCTTCTTCCCTATGGGAAATTCGCTAAAAAAAAACAAAAGTACAATGGTCACCAAAAATTAAATTCCATGGCTGAACTCACCTACTGTTACTACTGTTTCCGTTAAAGGCCTTGGTAGACTGGATGACAGAGGGGGTCATGGGGGGAGGGGAGAAGTGCGGCCGTGATGAACACCGCACTTCCGAGTCAGACCCGTTGACCATTTCCACAAACTGACGACACTTGAGCATGAACAGCAGGTTAAGGTTGTGTTCCAACAGCCCAGGGTATAGTCTGGTGGTGGTCTCTATAGCCTCTCCCATTCTTCCGGCTAACACTAACTTTAGAATTCCTGCCAGATAGAGAATGGAAGTTAGTGGATGATTTTAAAAAGACTTTACACTTGGTTTAGATAAATTTAGACATTAAAAATTGTTGAAGGTGGTTATCAGCAACAAAGCAATAAGAATTTGCATAAAACTTTAATAAAACAAGTATTTTGATTAGTTTTGAGATTCTGAGTTAGGTTCTGAGTTAGTTCTTACATTAAAAAATTAGAGTATTTATATTATATTTACTAATTAAACTTACTTTGTCTATTTTTTATGGATGTAATTTCTTCATCAAAGACTTGACCTGTTCCATTGGCAAAAGCTTCAGCAGTGGCACAGTACCCATGATGAACTAAGTATGTGGAAACCATTCTGTAAAAGCACAAAGTTCAGGTTAGATAATTTATAGTTACAGCAGAGACAAGGGCATTAATAGTATAACAGGTCTACTGATCAATCAACATTGAATAAGACAAAAACAATCACACATAGAAATTACATTTAACACGTATAAAAGAAGCTTGTGCATTTGTCTTTTGAAGTTAACCCTTCAAATACAGTATCAGCCAAAATAAACAGTACCGAAATGGTAATACTTTATTTTACCTATAAATTTTAACAACACTTACAAGTCAGAGGAAGCAAAATTGGTTAAACACCGGTAATAACATGTTCAATATGACCCCCGTTCAATTTGAGGCAACACTCTTACCGGTCTTGTAGGTTTTGCACCATTTTTATGAATAGGTGTTGTTCCATTCTCCTAATACACATGGTTATTTTTCTTTGAGTTGAACGATGGTAGATGGTGGGTCCTATGTCAGGACGTTCAAATCCAAGGAAACGTGTTGTCTGCTTGTTTATGTAACCATTAAGGTGCACATGACATTCATCTGTAAACCATACATCACTCAGAAAATCAGGTTCTTCATAGCATATTGCTAACATTGAAGCTCAGTACTGAACTCTGGCTAGTTCGTTTATACAGTTCAATGGTTGTCCTGTTTGTATCCTGTAGGGAAAACCATCAATATTTTTTAACATTCTTCTCATTGACGTATTGCTAATATACAGTTTAAGAGAAGCTAGCATTAGGCTTCTTTTCGGTGACTGTAACACTTGCTGCAACACTCTTACGTGGTTTTCATTTGAACAGAAGTAGTTGGGTGACCTGAAAAGCCCTTTCGCTGTGTCAAAACACTACCTGTTCTTCCAAATTTTTCAACAACACTAAGAATCACAGCATTACTAGGTGGGTTTTTTGTGGAAATGTTCATAAAAACGTAAAGCAGTGTGTGACAAGCTTGGACCACCCGCACGTCCATTTCCGTATGAGTGAAAATAATGCTCTACGATAAAAGTTTTTTCTACAGTTGTTACCATCATGTTAACAAAAACTAACCTCAAATAAGAAAGAAGTAATGAACGCGAAGCCGTGGCAACAATCACCAATTGAATCAGCTGATCGAGAGAATAGCTGATTCAGTTTCAGTACTGTTTATTTTGGCTAATACTGTAGTTTATCTGGATCAATTTGCAGGTGTTCTTTCATTGCTCGACAATTTCCTTCCTTCCTTCCAACGTTCCTTTTGATGGTCTGTCAAAACCGGACAGCACAAACTTGGCAGCCACTCTTATCATTTTCAAATCTTGTCTCAAATTTCGCTGGACAGAGCTCCAACTAATTCCAGATATCTCTCATAGCTTGTAAATGGTCCGTCGTTGGTGTTCATGCACGAGCTCACGAATCTTCTTAACATTTTTGGCAGTCGACGGACGTCCTTCACGGGGTTTTTCAACAACTGACTTTTTGCCATTTTTGAAACGTTAAAACAACTCGTACTTGAGTTTTACCCCAAGATTCATCTTTGTCATCACAATGGCATCTGCAGCACCTTTCCCTAACAAGAAACAATACTTCAGAGCGCGCTGTTCTCACCGCAGACAAACACGTCCATCAACGGCGACGGCACTAACGGCAATGAACTCCGGATGAGCTGCGCTACACACGTAGTGGTAGACATGCGTACTACGCAGGCCACGGCTTCGGCAGCGTAATTCCGGTTACTTTTGGGTACCCCCTCGTATTGAATAAATTATATAGAACTTCTTAAAGAATTTTGAGATGTGTTTTGATTATTTAGGGCAATGAAATTAAAATTAATAGACCTTTTTGCAGGAAAAACAACTACTGTAGAATCAATTATGTTAACAACTCATACATTAAAGAATATTGCAGGCTTTACCTTTTACATATAATCGTATAACATTTTAACTGTTATAATCTCTTACATTTTTGTTTAAGAATATGAGCAAGGATTTCACAGAATAATAATAATAATAATAATAATAATAATAATAATAATAATAATAATCCTTTATTTCCAAAAACAATTACATATTAACAGCATAAACTTGAATATCTGTATGCTAGAAATTAGTTCCCCACATGGGTCTAAGCCTGTGTGTGGGGAACGAGTCCTTAAACTGCCGCCTATAACAATTCTCAAAACCTGAGACTATAAAAATAAATAAGTAATAACTAAAAATAATCGACTAATTTATGTTAACAAACAAAAAAAATTTTGTAAGTGAAAAATCCTATGCATGCATTTAAATAAATGGTATATTTTGCGATATCATTAAAAGAAAATATATAAGTAAAATGAAATTTTTTAAAAGAAATTAAAAGAAATCCTTGCTCATAAAAATATCCTTGCAACAGTTATTGTTTAAGTGAATAAGACACCAATTTAAAGATATCTAGATGGAATTTTTGACATATACAACTGACACTCACAAGCACACACAGCAGTAAGTGTTAGAAACTCACAATTAATCTTGGAAAGTTATTTATGAAAAAAGCTGCAGCTTTGCAATTTTACTGTCATACATAAAAATCACAATTTCTTCTCTAACTGCACATTTATACTAAAGGGAAACTAATGAACTAGTGAATCAGATGAATTCCTGCTTCTAAAACCATACATGTGTTGGAAATTAAGTTTATGCTTAGTAAGTTGTTCTGCTGTTCTACTGTTGCATTTACTGAGAAGTGGTGATATTTAATGCTAATAACAGTTGGTTTTTTTGTAAATAAATGTACATTTTATTAATAATTCATTATTTATTTTAGTAGTAACCACACGTATGTTAGTAGATAATAAACGTAAACATAACAATAAATTATAATAATATATAACAATATAACAAATTTCTCCAATTCGCTATTTCTCCAATCTTCTTAACTGTCCCGAACCATACGAACAACTCTCATGCACATTCTCAGAGCACAAGAAACCTGACGCTGACCCACCGACACGGGAAGAAATCCATTACCACATTAAAAAACTTAAGAACGGTAAGACATCAAGAGAAGATGGAATCATAGCAGAATTATTGAAGAATCTTGGGCCACGATCACTACAGGAAATCACACAAATCATTCAGGAAATTTGGCAAAATGAAAGACTCCCAGATGACTGGAGGTGCGCCCTCATTCACCCGCTTCACAAAAAGGGAGACACATCTGATGTGAATAACTATAGAGGAATTTCCCTCCTTTCTGTACCTTACAAAATCATATCCGCGTGCCTCCTCAAACGTGCACAAGAACAGCTCGAACCCCTAATTGGTGAGTACCAGGCAGGGTTCAGACCAAGCAGATCATGTACTGAGCAAATTTTCAATCTGAAGTCCACATTGAAACTTCGAGCCATACGAAATCTTCCAACCATATGTACATTTGTCGATTTTAAGAAGGCGTATGATTCCATTGACCGACAATCTCTTTTTAATATATTTGAAGAAAATAATCTGGACCCAAAAACAAGACGACTCATCCAAGAAACACTGACAGATACAACTGCTAAGGTCAAATTCAATGGTGAAGTCTCACAACCATTTATCATCAAAACGGTGTTCGACAAGGCGATGGACTGTCCCCACTACTTTTCAACATCGTTCTGGACAGAGTTATGAAAGAATGGGAAAAAGAAATGATGCAATGGAACGCCTGGAGACAAGTCATGCTAGGAAGACGGCAGGATAACATCAATGTCACATGTCTATCTTTCGCCGACGATCTCGCGATCCTCTCGGCGGATGAACAAACAGCAATCCATCAGATTGAAGTTCTAAAAGAATGCGCCAAAAAAGTCGGACTGCAAATCTCTTTCTCAAAAAACTGAATTCATGACTACAAAACACATCAAGACACAGATGTTGACCACAAAATACGGAGAAATAAAAAAGGTCAGTCACTTCAAATATTTAGGTGAAATTTTAGAACCCACAGGTACAGAAAGATTGTCACAAAAAGCACGTGAGATCAAAATGCGAAAAGCATATGGCAAAGTCGCGAATATCTATAACAAAAGATGTATGAACATTAACACAAAAATTCGGCACTATACGACTGTCGTCAAACCCGAAACACTCTATGCTAGTGAGACTCTAAACCTAAACTGCAAAGGAGATTTAGAAAATATCAAGAAAGCGGAAAGAAAGATCATTCAGAAAATTCTTGGGCCTAAAATCACGGACGAGGGATACCGTCCCCAATCACATACAATCACGGAAAAGTACTCCAACATCGAAGTTGATTTCCGCAAAATACGACTGAGATTTTATGGTCATAGTATGAGGCTGTCTGACAACCAACTGACGAAGAAAATCTTGATGTACCTACAGAAAATAAAAACAACAACAGTTTGGATTGCACAAGTCCAGACAGATCTCAGAAATGCCGGCATCACACCCACAGACATTGCAGATCGGCAAATTTTCAGACACAAAATCCACAGCTGGGAAGTTGCACCGGAAGACACACCGAAAAGACCTAGGGGAAAATGGACAGAAGAGCGTCGCACCAAACACAGCGAGATGATGAAAGATTTCTGGAGGAAAAAGAAAAACAACAGCAACAGATCATAATTTGTTTTATGTGATCCTCTATGGGTCTAAACAAATAAACAATATAACAAATAATAATAATATAATAATATATATATATATATATATATTATATAACAATAATTATAATATAATTCAGATGACTTGAGGCAATTATTGAAGGAGTATGATGAAAATGTTTCGTCATATTATTTATTTGTGAAATAGATAATGTTGTATTGACATTATTCGCTATTTTCACTCATTATTTGCTTTTTTTTGTCCTTACAAACATTGTTGTAAACAAAACGGGTTCGACACAAAAATAATTTCAAGCTGGTGGGAAAGGTCATGATCGACAATTATGGCTGCTGAGCGGGCAAAGGAGTATAGCGCGGCCAGTACTGCTGGCCACCCGAGCGGGGTGAGGACATCACGGGAAATAATTCCGAGCTGTCTGCGGAATCAGCACGGCCAATGTTACTGGCCAAACAAGCGCAAAGTGTTAAAAGTTAAATCAAAATTATGATTTCTATTATTATATAAACTCAATACTCAGAAGTACCTGAATCAGATTTTGAATGTTCCACAAAACCTTCTTAACCCCTTGACGAGGAATGCATTTTACACATAATGAGTAGGGCCGTTCCGGAACGGCCACTAAGAAAATGGCCTGAATTAGTAAAGGCGTTCTGGAACGTTTTTATGAATTTTATTGGTTTTATGTATTTATAAGGTATAGATTTGTTTCAAATGACTCTAAGACGAGTTTAAAAAATAATAACATGTTATTGAGCGTCCTGATGGGTACATCAACTTGCTAGAACTTGAGGAAAGCAGGAACTCACTCCATCTAAGTAATAGTGCGTGGCCTATTAGTTCCTTGAAAATCCGCTCCTGTCAATAGCTGCGCTGACAGCGTCTCACTACAGATCTTACAGTAATGATTTACAGTTTGTGTTTTACATTTATAATTTGGGTAACCAATACTTTTTTCATATGAAAAAAAGTAAAGTAAAAAAGTAAGTTTTTCACTCAAAGTAACAATATTTCATAGTATTATGAACTGCCCATGGAAATGTGGAATAAATATGTGAGGTGATACAAGAAAAACAGATATAATATGCCAAGAATATACTGATAAACATATCATAACTGTTAATAAGAGTTAAACAAAAAATTATCAATGAAGACTATACTTTAATTATTTATCTAAAACAATAATCATTGATACTGATACTAACTTGTGCAACACAGCCTGCCACTCGCCCTGGCTGGAAGGTACAGGGTAGTTGTGTATGGTAGAACGGATGCGGGAACGTAGCTCCTTCATCATGTCTTCAATGTCAAACACAAAAGGAGCCTGACCGAAGTTTGCATCCACAACCTCACCGGGCGTCTGCAGTCCTACTGTCGGGTACAGGTTTGGCTGTACCCACGTAATCAATCATATTGATAATATATCATTTGGTGGTACAGTTTTGAATAAACTTTCAATGTTTTCATAAAATCGAATTGTGTCTTAATACATATTATTACTTACCATTACATTTTTGTTTTATTTTTTATAGTAATTAATTATACACATCCATAAATCAAATCAAATGAAAAATTTATTAATTTCGCACAAAATACATGTAATTTTTACAGAAAGTAAGTAATCTCAACCTAATGTTTAAGAAAAAAAACTTACACGATTTTAATTTCCACATAAGAAAATCCTGTGTGAGGAAATGAGTCTTATTTTTACCAATTTAACTGTGTATTTTTTTAACAAAGAGAGAATTACACCAATGTTCAACTTTAGTAAATTTTTGAAGAGGAAAGAACATTAGCAATCTAGGATGACATGGCTAGGCAGAGAATTAGTGAGCAACAAAGTGGACGGATACACCTACCCCCTTCCCCTCCCACCATAGCCCTCTCCCATTGGATCCCATGCTGGATTAGCTTGTAGTAGCCTTCACTCAAAACTCATGCACACGCCTCAACATCCATGCACACTCTCACACAACTCTCACACAACGGACCCTTCATCCCAGATAGCATTTCTTCCGGGATCGAAGCTACCTCGCGCCGAGACCATCAGGCGGCTGGTAACCCTAGAGGGCCGTCGAAGTTTTTGGTTAGCAGCGAGACGTCCTTAGCCAGTCGGACATTTGGAAACCAACGCTGACTGACTATATAACACACTCATCTCCAAGAAAATACTCGCACACTGTGTCAGCTAGTTCGGTCTGTAAGTTGAATGTAAAATTGTATAACACTGTCTCGTCCAAACACCTTAAACCACCGTAAAAATAGCTTTTTGTACAATTCCAAGGATATGTCAAAATTTCAGAGATTTTGTGGCAGATTGTTGTATAAAGTGTGGGCAAGATAGAAACAATTTGTTGTAGAAAAAGTCATATTTAGTCTTGCAAATAGTCCATGATCACACCAGGATATTTATAATTTATACTTCTTAACTCTAACAATCGCCGGGCAGTTGCATGTTCTGTTCTGAAAAGATCTGCAAGAGTGAATTTTCATTTCATTGTTGAGTGGGCCACCTTGTGCTCACCTGTGTTATTGGCATGAACTTGGTGTTTTAATATTTAAAGTAAGCAGATTTTGGTCAAACTATTGGCTATGTAAACACCTCTTTCCGCTTTACTAAAAACATTTTCCCAGTTGTTACCTTCAAACAAAACCAGTATGTTATCTGAGAATAAATAAAAATTTCCATTTACATCTAAGTTAACTAAGTTATTGATGTAAATTAAGAATAAAAGAGGACCCAATGTACTTCCTTGAAAGACCTCATAATCAACATTGTTTAAATTCCCCTTGACCCCATTTAGTGAAAGAAATTGTTGCCTGAGTTCGAAATATGTACCGAACCACTGCAATGCTGACCCCTGTACCCCAATTAATTTAAGTTTTTTAAGAAGTAGTGATCTATCTACGGAATCAAAAGCTTTGGCTAGATCAAACTACTGTTATTACTACAACTATTGTTTTTGGACTCTGTAATAAAATAATAGTAATTATTTTTGGCTAATCTGGTCTCTTACTCATTATTCATCTATCTTATTCATTTCTCTGGTCTCTTATTCATTTTACTGAATTTCCCATAGTGAAGAAGCTATTACCGTAGGTCTCACGGCACCTCTTAAGCCCGGGACCATGGTTACTCGTGGGCCCTGTAATGTAACATTAAACCTGCATTTTCTCGGTTATCCGTGGACGGATTTCGCTCACCAAAGTACCGTTCGATTTGAAATTAAAATTCCAATCCTTTTTGTATCTTGTAAAACTTTTATAAAGTTACTGGGTTTTTCGTTATTTTAGTTAAAAGATTTTTAACCACCACCATTTTGAAAATATAAAAGCAAATTAAATGATACTTTGAAAATACTTTTCTCTTTGACCAATAAATATGTGTGCAAAGTTTAGTTTCTGTATCTTAAATAGTTCTTGATATATAACGTTTTTTTGTAAAAAAATACAAAATGGCGGCTAGCGGCTGAACGAAGGATTTTTTGACAAATGGTTATAGGTAATTTTTTGTTTATTTTGATGAGTACTATCACCCCTCGAAGTTTGTCCCCAGCTTTAATGAACACCCTGTGTATATGTGTGTGTCTGTGAACACGATAACTCTCGTAAAAATGGTCCGATCGAGACCAAATTTAGTAGAGACGTGTATTCCTACATTTGCTCGGACGAGTTCGTAATCCAGACATATCGTTCAATGGGAACAGGTAGTTTGGGGGGATTTTGTACTCAAAATTTGTTTTTTTTTGTGTTTTTCATATGTAATTTAAATTTTTTAAATTTTATCCATTATCATTATAATCAGCTAAAAAATCTACACAAATAAAATCCTTCTAGTTTTGCTCTATCTCTAACGGTTACAGAGATATTAAAAAATTTAAACACAGTACATATTATTTTGGGGCTCCAATTGAAAAATTGATATTTCACTTATCACTTTATTACTTTTCACTTATATTATTGAATTAATCTTGGTATTTACCTTCATGTGGTTGAGATCTTACATTTCAAATGCTTAATCATAGTTTATGTGTTTATCATGGCAGCAAACCTGTATACTCTTTTCCCATGTAGAAATGCCTACTTTCAGTGTTCCTCACAGCAGGAAACCTGCACACTCTTTCCCATGTTAATCTTATGGAGAATAGGCAAGTAATTTCCATGTTTATCGTCAGGTTTTGATAAAACATGTGATATATTATTATTATTATATTATTGATTTAGAAATTTGCTGAGTATGCAGGTCTGCTGCGACGGTGGTATTTTAATCTATGGAATTCGTTACTAAGCTGTGTGTTAAATGGTTGTTTTTTTTAAACTTTACCTAATTTCTCTCACTGCCTTATTTTATGGACTAAACCATGAGTAATCCATGGCATTAGTTTTCTATTGCGTGAACTTAGACTAGACAGATTTTTTTAGATCGACTAATGTTAAGTTTAATTTTATGAAAAATAGATTAGTTGCGTCATTGATCTTGTTCATATTTGTAATTTCGGTCCAGTCACAGTTTTTTATCATATAGCTTAGAATGTTTTGATCAATGATCGTGTCAGTGTTTTGTGGAACATGTTCCGTGGATGTGTGTGAAAGTTATTATTTAGGCAAACTGTGTAATGGTCAGTGATGTCAGTCCTTACCACTGCAGTTTTCAGTGTTTAAATATCCGAACACCTTATAAAAATGTGGTCAATGGCTGTCTTGCAATAACCCACCTATCTAGTGGGCTCATTTATGCAGCACATAAAACCACATTCATACAAGGCATCCCAGTATTGTTTAATTTTGTTATCTGTTAATAATAAATCAGCATTTATGTCACCCATGAAAATGCACGTTATGGAGTCAGACATGTGATCATAGTAATGTCTGATACCGTTAGTCAAATTGTCTAGGTCGCTGTCATGAGTGCGGTACACCACTACCAGATTAAGCACTTATCACGGTGTACGAAATCCAGTGACAGTCCCTATACATCGCCCAGCTCCAGTTCATCACATCCACACACATTCACTCTCTCCTTCATATACATCAGCATTCCACCATTCTGATTTTCCCCCTAGACATACTGAACTTTTTATAACCATTTTGGTGCAGCCCACCTCCATCCCTACCCACCCAAGTCTCTCCAAAAACAATGAAATCGAACATTAAATCAATAGATTGTAAAAATAAAAATAATCAAAATTCTTACTATAACTATGAATATTCATGTATAAAAAATTTAAACATCTTTCATCAGCTTTAAAAACTAAATCTATTTCACTGAGGAATTCAACAATAATTTATTTCTCTGTAAGTATAAAAAAAATTAATATCTTCCATTTTAATTTATTTCAACTTAACTACATCAATAATAGAATAACAAAAATAAATCCTCAGGAAAAATAAATGAATCAATAAATAAAATATCTCTATCCCACGTCAAGCTACAGCACAGCATTTTAATTTTAATTTAATTCCATGTAACACTTTTATTTATTTCAGTTAAAGCCCGGTCTCAATATCCGTTAATTCTCTCTCGGAAGAAAACCCATTCCTAAGTATTATTGAACATTAAAATAAAATTGATAATAAAAATAACCATATAAAATTTCCTCCACAAAGGATAGGTAAACAAAACAAAATAATACCTCCCAATGAATTCATGGAGCAGTATTTGAGCAGCTCGTGCAGCTTACTCTCTCTGATAAGCTTCTTATGTGGCTACACAAATGGCGACAATACATAACATTACTTTTTCAACCTATTTTTGTTCTATTACAACAAAATTTCATACATCTATAATAAGAAAAAAGAAATACTGGTGACATCAGGTACATTGCATAAACATTAAACTATGTTTTCTATCTTACTTGCACTAAAACCTTGAAATTTTAAGTTGTCGATCATTACGAACTGTAGAATGTAGATCCTATACATAGTTTAACCCTTTCAACTCTCATGTCAACTGACAGCCAACATCGCTAATTTGCTGTTCCAGTCTCGTGTCCCAAAAAAAATTAAAATATACCTCTGTCACAGCAAGTCTGCGTGCTCAGCGAATTTACGAATCAATAATATTATAACAATAATAATGATATGTGACAAGTTTTATCGATATCTGTCGATAAATATGAGAGTTATTTTCCTACTCTCCATAAGATTAATATTGGGAAAAGAGTATGCAGGTTAGCTGCCATGATAAACACATAAACTATGATTTTTAAGCATTTGAAGCATAACACCTCAACCACATGAATGTAAATACCAAGTTTAATCCAATAATATTTATTTATAAGTGAAATATTACTATTTATTTATCCTCCATAAGATTAACATTGGAGCCCCAAGATACAACGCACTGTGTTTAGATTTTTTAATATCTCATTAACCGTTGGAGATAGAGAAAAACTTTAAGGAACTAAATTGTGTCGTTTTTTTAGCTGATTCTAATGGTCAAAGATAAAATTGAAAAATTTTTAAATTACACATGAAAATTGCAAAAAACACATTTTTTGAATACAAACCCCCCAAACTACCCGTTCCTATAGAATTATCCTATATGTCTGTCCTATAGTCCTATATTTCTGGTTACGAACTCGACCGAGCAAATGTAGGAATACTTGTCTCTACCAAATTTAGTCACGATTGGACCATTTTGACGAGAGTTATCGTGTTCACAGACACACACACATACATAAATACTAGCTGACCCGGCAAACTTCGTAACACCTAACAGAAAATACAGGTTAACTTTAAGATTGGCCATTTTGTGAAGTCAAATAGCATTGCGGCTTCGTTGTGAAAGCTTTAAATATTTAACAGCTGATTATTAAAATAAACCTAATATCTATAAACATTGTGATTATTTTATTTGGCAAACATATAAACACGTTACTTTTAATCATACAGAAAATAAAAAATATATAAATACAGTACATGATTCCCAAAAACCGTAAACTATTAACATGGCGAATAATGCTGTTCATTTTGTAGAGCACATATTTACTTCATAGATTTACATAATGAATGATTCATATGGAATTGGATAGTAAAGCATATTGCTAATGGAGAGTAAACCAACAGCAGTTTCATGAAATCAAATGTTTTGATTTTACAAAATTTGTAAACAAACTTATTCCCCATAAGGTTAACATTAGAAATTTAAAATGCTATAAAATGGAAACTAATTGAATTTATGGAAACTGAATATGCCTAATGCATTACCGGAGCCAGAGACGAATCCAAAAAATCAAAGATCATTTAAATCGGTCCAGCCATTCTCGAGTTATAATGCGTGTAACTAACACGACTTTGTTTTATATATTTAGATATATATATATATATAAATTTTAACGACTATTGTTTTTGGTGTCTTCTTCAAATTAAATTCTGTGGGCAGAAGCTGGGTATAAAAATGATAGTTAAGGGTTAAATGCTTTTCATATGCTGAATACATCCAGAAATCGTTATGGTGAACAACTGAGCTGTACTGAAGGAGAAAAGATACTTCTGCTTCCTCACTCTGCTTAGATTTCTATTACATATATCACAATTTTTTTTAAACATTTGAAGAAACATCTGAATTTGATAGAACAAGGAACACCATGTTGCAGTACTTAACACAAACGAAATGCTATTATATGACAGTTTAACTGAAATTAGGTAGGGTATTTGTAACTGCCCAATCTATTTCTTTAAACATTTTTCTGAACAAAGACTGCAAAAAATGCTGTGTGTTTACTGCTTGTGTGTCCTTGAACAACAATCTTCCTTAGTTTTTGGTTTAGCTATGTTACAGATGATTTTGGTCATAATTTACAACAGGAACTTCTTGTACAGCAAAAGGATTATGTAAAAATCATAACATGATATTACTCACAGGCAGATCTGTGAAGGCAATACCAAGGTTGTGTCCATTCTTGGTGTAGAAGCAGGTGTTGTCTATGAGGTTGACGCCGCAACCGATGACATCACCTGTAGTAAAGGTTGGTCCGTAGGGCTGGCCAGTACCGGAGGAGCAGAACGAGTGGCCGTCGTCACCGTGATAACCGTATGAGTGCTTGTCCCAACCTGCAAACACATTAGTTAGCTGTTACTTCTTGCTGCAAACTTAACCCTTCACTATAATCGTACTTCATCTCTTTTCTGAGATGAAGTATAATGGATATATCTGTCAATAGCCTAAGAAATAAGTCATATACATTTCAGTGATAAAAATAAAACTTTGTTATGAACGGATGATTTAATTTTTACAGTAGCATTAAATAAAATAAAATGTAAATAGCGCTAAGCTAATGTAAATGTTATAGACATACTAAATATAGGTATATCTGTAGGGAGTTTATATTTAGCACGATATCGACAGTCCAAGATGTTAACAAGGAAGCACAACAGTGTGCTTCCTTTCTTCCGATTTATAATAATGGTTATGATAAGCTGATGGATATTGATGTCGGGGAGCAGGGTAAAACAACTTGGACTGATCCCTCTGCTATAAAAATATTTAGGATTATTAGTGGTTTTCATATTTCTAGATTGTCATTCCGATTGATGGAATTATATAGGTCCAAAACAGGTTTTCTTTCAGGCCAAAGATGGTTATATATATCTGTCTACTCAAATTTTATCATCCTTATAAATATAGAACGATTATTACAGCACTAAAAATGGGTTATATAATCTATGAATATTTTTAAATGAATTGACAAAACATACAATAAAAACTTTAGATCCTGAACTTTAACTTACAAAATTAAACCCCAGCAAACCATTTAATTTAGTCTGGAAAGGGTTAAGTCTGATGTTTTTTTAATATAGAAAATCAAGCTATTTACTGTTATAAAACTTTATTTTTGAATTGATAAAAATAGTAGTAAATATATAAATACAGTACATATTTTTCAAAATAGTATTTCTGACTAAACTATTATTTTTCAATAGTCTTAATAAATCAATATATTCACCCGTATCTCTGTAAAACCGATGGTTTAAAAGTTTTGGGCTTTGAAATGGCAAAATTTTTTTAATTTTTGCAAAATAATAATTTAGTAAAATAATCTGACCATTACAATTAAAACCAGCTTAAAAAATACATTTAGTACTTCAAATTATACATCTTTAATGGTTACAGAGGAATTTAAAATTGCGGTCTGTGGTAAGCACAGAACGATTCTCATGTTCTCATGGGTTTACTAAAAAATAAATTTCTCCTTATTTCTCAACAGTTTTTCATGAAACTTGGTATGCTGTTTCCAAAAAAATCCATAAGAAATAAGTTTGTATTTAAAGCTCGGGGGGAAGGTTGAATTTCCCCCCAAATATTTTAAAAGTTGTATTGAAGAGAGTGTGAGAAAAGAACTTAATGAATATTTTTGAAACAATACATTGATTTTGTTGATAAGAGTTTAGGAATATGATAATTATATGAGATGCAGGTCATTTTTAGTATACCTTTAGAGGAAGAAGGTATGTGACAGTTGACTGATACTGTATGTTTATTATGATTTTTTGAATGTACTTCTTTTAAAAAACAAACTTTTCCCAATACACTAAATATTATTTGATTAAAATAAATTATTGGTAATGGTGGGTTTATGTTGTTTCAATAAAAAAATTGCCAATGGTGATGGAAAATGTCTGCAATAATAATTATTTGAGAAGCTTTCAAACTTCTCAATAAATCATTTCAGAAAGTCAAGGGTCATTTTGTTGATATTATTGTGTTAGCTGAATTTCCATTTTTTGTAATAAAATTAATTTCAATTAAATAGAAAGGATCAGGGATAAAAATATCTGTAACACATACAGCAGAACATAGAGGAAAGTGTTACAAGTTGAAGATGAGAGTGTATCATGACATGGATACGCCGTGTCCAGTAACTCTCTCTCTTCTAGAGACACGAAGGTGCCCTACTTCATTTCTCACTGACCAATAAAAATATTAACTATGAAGAACAAGTTAAATATATTTTGTAGCTATCATTCCACTGATTTCCAAATAGAACATTTAAAATTTTACATTTTAAAGTCAACAATTACAAATTTCATTATACTTTCCAAAATTTACTTTTAGAGTACTCCCAAAAGAACTTGGAGGTATTAAATAATCACATGTCTAGGAAAATTTGTTTCAATACTGTGAATTTCAGAACAGACAATCGACAAATATCTTTACCTACGTAATTCATCCAGAACAGTAATTGTGTCAAATCATGAAAAGACAATTTTCAATTTACTAGTAAGCACTCCCTTGTGATAATAATTTATTTATGATGTAAGTCAAAGGTTGAAATACTTCAACAAAGCAACGCTTAAACAGCTTGGAGCTCATGCCATCAATACCAGAAGTTGAAATTGATTTCAGTGAGGTTATTGTAATAAAAACCTCTTTGTGATGTGTTACTCTTCACTCAGTAACGACTATTCCTGTGAATGGTGTGTTGATTTGCTATTCTACACTCAGTAACGGCTATTACTGTGAATAGTGTGTTGATTTGCTATTCTACACTCAGTAACGGCTATTACTGTGAATAGTGTGTTAATTTGCTACTCTTCACTCATTAAGGGCTATTCCAGTGAATAGTGTGTTGATTTGCTGCTCTTCACTCATTAAGGGCTATTCCTGTGAATAGTGTGTTGATTTGCTATTCTACACTCAGTAACGGCTATTACTGTGAATAGTGTGTTAATTTGCTACTCTTCACTCATTAAGGGCTATTCCAGTGAATAGTGTGTTGATTTGCTGCTCTTCACTCATTAAGGGCTATTACTGTGAATAGTGTGTTGATTTGCTGCTCTTCACTCATTAAGGGCTATTCCTGTGAATAGTGTGTTGATTTGCTACTCTACACTCAGTAACGGCTATTACTGTAAATAGTGTGTTGATTTGCTACTCTTCACTCAGTAACGGCTATTCCTGTGAATAGTGTGTTGATTTTTGAATTTTTGTACGATTATTTTCATTTATTGGTTGAGCCTTGTTCTGCTTTGTTTACAATAAAATGTGTTTAAGTGTCCACAAATTACAGACATGTACACAAAGTAGTCATCTGGGTCCTCTATCACATTTCTTGCAATATCCAACAATGTTGATCGTACAGGTACTTATATACTTTTATTATTTAATGCTACAAAATAAATCATTGAACCCAATGTAATTGTAGCATCTCACTTATAGTATATGATATGTATAATGAATTATATGTATTATGTTCTATATACATTATAGGCTAGATAAATTTAGTTCGTAACATAATTTATCATTAGTTGCATGGTTTACAAAAATCATATTTAAATATATCAGACATATTCATACAAACATACTGGAACATAATTAACATAAACATACTGAAAAAGTCCCAAGCGCAAATTCATGAACACTAATAAACTCATATAGGACAATAGAATGCAATATCTTTAAGACTAAAAGTATTAAAAAATAGAAATTAAAAAAGGAAATAAAGACTAAATTGAAATCGACAGCACTAATCATCTGTAGCAAGTTTTAACCATCCATAAAAAGTCTTGAGACGGAATATTTAATCCCAGCATTGTAAGACGCAAAGGTTGAAAAAAATATTGACGTAATCAGACAAACCATTTCAACCCATTGATGGCCAAATACGGATGTAGTCCGTTCTCATAAAACAAATTTGTTGTACGCCCTAACTTTTGCAAGAATGTTTGGTGGTCTTTGGAGCATAACCTGTGATATTAGCAGACTGTTGTCTGTCGCCTGTGTTTGTTTGTTATTTGTTTTGATGTTACTAACCTTAACGATTAAATAATATTAGAATCTGATTTTTTTATTATATTGAGCAGAGAAAATGAAAATGTAACATAAGTGTGTAAATGATAAAACTAAATAGAGTATTTTTTCTAAACTAAGTACTATTATGATAATTGAAAAAGTCTACCTGTACCTAACCTTTCTCCTGACATGAATAGCACTAATTGTGACAAAGTAAAACAAATTTCTTTTTTAGGTGATTCAGGAAAAACCCCAATTAAACTAATATATCAAAATAAATAATAATATAAAATTATATCTTAAATCTATCCATCGTAAATAATAAAATAATAATAGTAAACATCCATCGTAAATAATAAAATAATAATAATAAACAGAACTGTTATAAATGTAATTTTAGTGATTATTCTTGTATAAAAATTAGTATGTTAGGCCTATGTTGCTAGAGATGATTAAATAATGGACTCTCAAACAATCGGCCCCAAGGAAGCCCATTGCAATTTGTTGATTTTGAAAATATTTTTCACTAAAATATATGTAACAAAGTTGGGTACTAGCACATAGAATATCTAAAATGGTATTACAAAGATATTTTAATCAATAACATTTATTAACTTACATGATATTAGGATATCAAAACAAAATATATTACCAGAAGAAGTACATTTTATTTATATTTATAGTTATTTTTTTATTTGTAGTCTAATCCAAAACTAACAGTTTCATCTAATTTTTCGTTATAGTTGTTACAAGTAACACAACAATGACCTTATCAAACATATTTTTTGCACAAGTAAATCCAATCGTCAGGACACAGTGAACTAAACCGTGACCGTCACAGAGACCAAAATAGCGACGGTAAGAAGAGTAAAAATTTATAAATTTTATCTATTATCATTAGAATCAGCTCAAAGTTTTTCTCTATCTCCAAAAGTTACCGAGATATTAACCCTTTACCGCTGACGTCGTTTTAAAAGAACGCTGACTTTCCAGCTGAAAATCGTGCGCATCCTTTTAAAAAGAACGTTTCTTAGAATGGCTATATAAGCTTATTTTATTTTTAAAAAGATAGAAGGGACTAGGTTTGGAGATTTGTAGTAGTAAAAAACCAATAACATATTTCAGGTTTTATGTTGGTACTATTATTTAAATTTCATCTACAGCTGTTTTTTTGTCCGCATTAAGCCAGCTGACTTAAACATCATTGATTACAGCTGTTTTTATAAAATATTTTATTGCTTTGTTTTTTATCAATATATTTTAATAAATTTCTTACAGGTTTCTATTACCACATTTACTATAATTCAAATTAATTCCATATATAAAAAATTTTTTTTGTATTGGTTTTATAGTAGTTGCAGATGAGAAAAGAAATTGAGTTTTAGTTAGCCTATTTAAAAAAATAATTCACTGAAACTTTGTTTCATTACGTTACTATATTAGTATAGCTAAAAAAAATTGTTTTTAAGCTTCGATAGTATGGTTTTTAAAAAGATGTATACAGATTATTAATTAATCAGCAATTTAAACAGCGGCAGTGTTGGCTAGTCTCACGCGCTACACGTCCGGCACCAAGAGGGTTAAAAATCCAAACTAACTCGTATGGCGGGTTAAAATCCATACTAAACACAGTATGTGTATTTTTGGGCTCCAATGTTAATACTAAGGAGGATAAGGATAAATTAATATTTCACTTATTAATCAATATTTTTCTATGAATTTTGTTATTTAGCTTCATGAGGTTGGGATCCATACATTTATGCTAATCATAGTTTATGTGTTTATCATGGTAGCTAACCTGCATAAACTTTTCCATGATCATAGAGAGAATAGGCAAACTCCTTTATCTATGGATATATGGATAGATGTTGATGAAACTTGGTATAAATGGTATAGAAATTTTGCTGGCAATGCCTACTTTCAGTGTTCCTCACAGCGGAAAACCTGCATACTCTTTCCCAAGTTAATCTTATGGCTATAGGCAAATAATTAACTCATATAATTATCGACAGATATTGATAAAACTTGACATATAATATTATTAATTCAGAAATTTGCTGAGTTCGCAGGTCTGCTGCGACGGGGTATAACATTTTGCATCAAATGATACATCAGAATACAATATTATACAAAACTTATCAATTTTACACTATTAAAGATTTTTAGGGGCAACTTTATGAGATACTAGCTGACCCGGCGAACTTCGTACCGCCTCACAGTAAACACATGTTAACTTTAAGATTGGCCATGTTCTGAAGTCGAATAGCAATACGGCTTCATTGTGAAAGGTTATATATTCTGGGTTGCTGCATAGTGAATAACAATACTGAAACGATAAAACATATTATTAAAATCATTCCCATAAAACAAATAAATCTGAGTGGATTAATTCACAATTTTCAAATCCAATAAAAACCCAAACGAAACCTAACTGTAATACGGCTTTTATAGGAAAGATATACAACAGCTGATTATTATAATAAACCTAATAATATAAACATTGTAATTATCATATAAACACGTGACTTTAATCAGACAGAAAATAAAAATATAAATACATAATCCCCCAAAACCGTTAACTATTAACGTGGTGAATAAAGCTGTTCATTTTTTACAGTACACATTTACTTCATAGTTTAACATTAATGAGTGATTCAGATGGCATTGGATAGTAAAGCATACGGTATTGCTAATGGAAAGTAAACCAATCAGCTGTAGCTAAGAAATCAAATGTTTTCATTGTAGACAATTTGTAAACAAACTTACTCTCCATAAGGTTAACATTAGAAATTTAAAATGCCATAAACTGGAAACTTATGGGGTTTTCGAAAATATTTTTTCACTAAAACCTTCCCGGACACATATAGAGCAACTTCCTAAAATTTCATGGCGATCGGATGAGTAGTTTGGCAACGCATAAAGGACATACATACATACAGACAGACATACATTCAACTTTAGGTATAGAGATATTCACCTTATTAACCTCATAATTGAAACTGTTAATGGTTGGCTTGTCACCAACTAATTTTCCCTGCTTTTGTAGTTAATATGCTAAATAAAAAGTTTTGGTACCAGTAATCTGACGGAGTGGTCCAATTCTGGTGTGTGTGTGTGTGTGTGTGTGTGTAACATTTATGAACCCATACACTTTATATAGGATTCAACTTTCATTTTATGTTATCTGTTTGTTCCTTTCGATTACCAAAATATCTTTGGTTTCTACTGTGTACCTGTAAGACCTATATTTTTGTTTATTTTTTTATGTTTTCAGATCGTGCTCACCTGAGGGTGGCATCAAATTTAGTATTCCAAAGTGTCATGAGATTAGTTTTGATTATTATTAAATTGAAGTAATAATGATGGTGAAAGTTACCAGGGAGTCTGTTCATGTTGACGCCATGAGCTGAGAGACCGATGCCCATGTAGCCATCCCGTCCCTTGCTGACTATCTTGACCTCGAAGTAGTAGAGGCCACAGGCTGGAGGGATGGGGTGGGTGGCTCTTACACTGGCGGCATCCTTGTGGGTCTTGCCATGACCTGCAACATTTACCTGTTAACTATTCTGTTGCAAGTCAGCTACATGATGCTCATGTAGCCGTACCCCCTTTTGATGACTCTCTTTTCCTCAAAGTAGTAGAGGTAATATAAATTCTGAGTGTTTTCGACCTAGATCTAAAACACTTAGAATGTGTTAATTTGGCAGCTAATTTGAGCAACAAATGCTCAATTAATCTATATGATAATTTATCCTTAAAAAATATAAAATATATTTTATTATAGGCATTATAAAAATTTATATAAATATATATATATATATATATATATATAATATATATATTACTTAAAATAATAAATTATGTAAGTCTAGATTTTATCAACATACAGAAAATTGAATTCTCAATGATACCCCGTATGTTGTTGGTGAAATGTATTGGTCAACACAAAGTAGGCCTGCGTAAGACTTGTTTGGTTCGACCACACCACATGTTACGTTCGGGACGTCCGATGTTGCAAAGCTGTTCGGGTGAGGCCTCAATCCTGCGCCCGTTAATTAATTGGTCGATGAGAGTAAAAGTGATGCTTAATAGACGCGTCCCGCTCGCAGCATTGCAAAACAAAACGGCACGCGCCCCGGCAACAGTGTGGGAGAAAGTGAGCAAAATAAACACCGAAGTAGGTATACGTAAGCAGGTAATGGTGATATCTGAACGTATCTTTCATTTTCTACGTCATAATTGAAGAATTCTAATTGTGTACTTATAATTATGTTGTAAAGAAATTTTATACTCTTGCAAACCATTCTAACAAAAAAAACGAGAATTGTAAAGTAGTCAACTACTAAAGAAATTGAAATCGCAAATACCGGTTCTGGAAATCACAGGTATAAATGTCCAATTTATGACAACTCGTATAATTTCCTGACGTAGGCAGCCAGGGGAATCATAAATTAAATGCGGCAGCAAGTGTAGCAGCTGTGCTGCGGATATCTGCGGCGGGCCCTGGCGGCAATGCTGGTCAACAACAGTAGGTAGATGGCAGGTAGAAGCAGATCGCTTATCGCTGACGAACGTACGTCAAACCACACATCGGGGCAAAACGTTTATCCTTTATTGCAAAGGATCGTAAGTTCAATATTCCACTTAAAAAAATTACAACGAATGATGGAAAGACAATTTTACACCACCCGTTTTTGGATAATCTATAACATTTGGAATGCACTGTTCATATATCTATAAGCTAAAATTTTGGTCAGTTAATAAACTAATAATATGTTACGGGAGATGAATGGTAGGGGCGATATTTTTGGGACACAACCTTCTGAAGACAAAGAGGGAAACTATACAAAGAAAATTAACTTCAATATCAAAATCTAAATTAATTTCTGTTTAATTTCAGGAAATCATACACAACCAACATTTTGCAAAAACCGAGTCTGGCAATCATTCAATCATACAAGAGGGTTCATAAAAATGACCCCTTGACCCTGACGGTAGGCTTTCAGGACAGTTGACTAAATAAAAAAGATAAACGTTATGTACGTAAATTTCACCAAGAGTAAAGCACAAACCTTCGAACCAAAATTAATGCGAGTCTCGCCCACAGCAACACCGTAAGAATGTCGCCCCGCGCCCTTGTCACGTTGGTTCCACTCACAGTACACCTGTCAACCTCAACAACACGGTAACGATATCTGACAGAGTATCGCCCCCGCGCCCTTGTCACGTTGGTTCCACTCACAGTACACTGTCAACCTACAATACGGTAACGATATGACAAAGTATCGCCCCGCGCCCTTGTCATTGGTTCCACTCACAGTACACCTGTCAACCTCAACAACACTAACGATATCTGACAGAGTATCGCCCCCGCGCCCTTGTCACGTTGGTTCCACTCACAGTACACCTGTCAACCTCAACAACACGGTAACGATATCTGACAGAGTATCGCCCCCGCGCCCTTGTCACGTTGGTTCCACTCACAGTACACCTGTCAACCTCAACAATACGGTAACGATATCTGACAAAGTATCGCCCCCGCGCCCTTGTCACGTTGGTTCCACTCACAGTACACCTGTCAACCTCAACAACACGAGATCTGACAAAGTATAGCGCCCTTGTCACGTTGGTTCCACTCACAGTAAATCAACCTCACCAATACGGTAACGATATCTGACAAAGTATCGCCCCCGCGCCCTTGTCACGTTGGTTTCACTCACAGTACACCTGTCAACCTCAACAACACGGTAACGATATCTGACAGAGTATCGCCCCCGCGCCCTTGTCACGTTGGTTCCACTCACAGTACACCTGTCAACCTCAACAACACGGTAACGATATCTGACAGAGTATCGCCCCCGCGCCCTTGTCACGTTGGTTCCACTCACAGTACACCTGTCAACCTCAACAACACGGTAACGATATCTGACAGAGTATCGCCCCCGCGCCCTTGTCACGTTGGTTCCACTCACAGTACACCTGTCAACCTCAACAACACGGTAACGATATCTGACAAAGTATCACCCCCGCGCCCTTGTCACGTTGGTTCCACTCACAGTACACCTGTCAACCTCAACAATACGGTAACGATATCTGACAAAGTATCGCCCCCGCGCCCTTGTCACGTTGGTTCCACTCACAGTACACCTGTCAACCTCAACAATACGGTAACGATATCTGACAGAGTATCGCCCCCGCGCCCTTGTCACGTTGGTTCCACTCACAGTACACCTGTCAACCTCAACACGGTAACGATATCTGACAAAGTATCGCCCCCGCGCCCTTGTCACGTTGGTTCCACTCACAGTACACCTGTCAACCTCAACAATACGGTAACGATATCTGACAAAGTATCGCCCCCGCGCCCTTGTCACGTTGGTTCCACTCACAGTACACCTGTCAACCTCAACAACACGGTAACGATATCTGACAAAGTATCGCCCCCGCGCCCTTGTCACGTTGGTTCCACTCACAGTACACCTGTCAACCTCAACAACACGGTAACGATATCTGACAAAGTATCGCCCCCGCGCCCTTGTCACGTTGGTTCCACTCACAGTACACCTGTCAACCTCAACAATACGGTAACGATATCTGACAAAGTATCGCCCCCGCGCCCTTGTCACGTTGGTTCCACTCACAGTACACCTGTCAACCTCAACAACACGGTAACGATATCTGACAAAGTATCGCCCCCGCGCCCTTGTCACGTTGGTTCCACTCACAGTACACCTGTCAACCTCAACAACACGGTAACGATATCTGACAGAGTATCGCCCCCGCGCCCTTGTCACGTTGGTTCCACTCACAGTACACCTGTCAACCTCAACAATACGGTAACGATATCTGACAAAGTATCGCCCCCGCGCCCTTGTCACGTTGGTTCCACTCACAGTACACCTGTCAACCTCAACAACACGGTAACGATATCTGACAAAGTATCGCCCCCGCGCCCTTGTCACGTTGGTTCCACTCACAGTACACCTGTCAACCTCAACAATACGGTAACGATATCTGACAAAGTATCGCCCCCGCGCCCTTGTCACGTTGGTTCCACTCACAGTACACCTGTCAACCTCAACAACACGGTAACGATATCTGACAAAGTATCGCCCCCGCGCCCTTGTCACGTTGGTTCCACTCACAGTACACCTGTCAACCTCAACAATACGGTAACGATATCTGACAAAGTATCGCCCCCGCGCCCTTGTCACGTTGGTTCCACTCACAGTACACCTGTCAACCTCAACAACACGGTAACGATATCTGACAAAGTATCGCCCCCGCGCCCTTGTCACGTTGGTTCCACTCACAGTACACCTGTCAACCTCAACAATACGGTAACGATATCTGACAAAGTATCGCCCCCGCGCCCTTGTCACGTTGGTTCCACTCACAGTACACCTGTCAACCTCAACAATACGGTAACGATATCTGACAAAGTATCGCCCCCGCGCCCTTGTCACGTTGGTTCCACTCACAGTACACCTGTCAACCTCAACAATACGGTAACGATATCTGACAAAGTATCGCCCCCGCGCCCTTGTCACGTTGGTTCCACTCACAGTACACCTGTCAACCTCAACAATACGGTAACGATATCTGACAGAGTATCGCCCCCGCGCCCTTGTCACGTTGGTTCCACTCACAGTACACCTGTCAACCTCAACAATACGGTAACGATATCTGACAAAGTATCGCCCCCGCGCCCTTGTCACGTTGGTTCCACTCACAGTACACCTGTCAACCTCAACAACACGGTAACGATATCTGACAAAGTATCGCCCCCGCGCCCTTGTCACGTTGGTTCCACTCACAGTACACCTGTCAACCTCAACAACAACACGGTAACGATATCTGACAGAGTATCGCCCCCGCGCCCTTGTCACGTTGGTTCCACTCACAGTACACCTGTCAACCTCAACAATACGGTAACGATATCTGACAAAGTATCGCCCCCGCGCCCTTGTCACGTTGGTTCCACTCACAGTACACCTGTCAACCTCAACAACACGGTAACGATATCTGACAAAGTATCGCCCCCGCGCCCTTGTCACGTTGGTTCCACTCACAGTACACCTGTCAACCTCAACAATACGGTAACGATATCTGACAAAGTATCGCCCCCGCGCCCTTGTCACGTTGGTTCCACTCACAGTACACCTGTCAACCTCAACAATACGGTAACGATATCTGACAAAGTATCGCCCCCGCGCCCTTGTCACGTTGGTTCCACTCACAGTACACCTGTCAACCTCAACAATACGGTAACGATATCTGACAAAGTATCGCCCCCGCGCCCTTGTCACGTTGGTTCCACTCACAGTACACCTGTCAACCTCAACAATACGGTAACGATATCTGACAAAGTATCGCCCCCGCGCCCTTGTCACGTTGGTTCCACTCACAGTACACCTGTCAACCTCAACAATACGGTAACGATATCTGACAAAGTATCGCCCCCGCGCCCTTGTCACGTTGGTTCCACTCACAGTACACCTGTCAACCTCAACAATACGGTAACGATATCTGACAAAGTATCGCCCCCGCGCCCTTGTCACGTTGGTTCCACTCACAGTACACCTGTCAACCTCAACAATACGGTAACGATATCTGACAAAGTATCGCCCCCGCGCCCTTGTCACGTTGGTTCCACTCACAGTACACCTGTCAACCTCAACAATACGGTAACGATATCTGACAAAGTATCGCCCCCGCGCCCTTGTCACGTTGGTTCCACTCACAGTACACCTGTCAACCTCAACAATACGGTAACGATATCTGACAAAGTATCGCCCCCGCGCCCTTGTCACGTTGGTTCCACTCACAGTACACCTGTCAACCTCAACAACACGGTAACGATATCTGACAAAGTATCGCCCTCGCGCCCTTGTCACGTTGGTTCCACTCACAGTACACCTGTCAACCTCAACAATACGGTAACGATATCTGACAAAGTATCGCCCCCGCGCCCTTGTCACGTTGGTTCCACTCACAGTACACCTGTCAACCTCAACAACACGGTAACGATATCTGACAAAGTATCGCCCCCGCGCCCTTGTCACGTTGGTTCCACTCACAGTACACCTGTCAACCTCAACAATACGGTAACGATATCTGACAAAGTATCGCCCCCGCGCCCTTGTCACGTTGGTTCCACTCACAGTACACCTGTCAACCTCAACAACACGGTAACGATATCTGACAAAGTATCGCCCCCGCGCCCTTGTCACGTTGGTTCCACTCACAGTACACCTGTCAACCTCAACAACACGGTAACGATATCTGACAAAGTATCGCCCCCGCGCCCTTGTCACGTTGGTTCCACTCACAGTACACCTGTCAACCTCAACAATACGGTAACGATATCTGACAAAGTATCGCCCCCGCGCCCTTGTCACGTTGGTTCCACTCACAGTACACCTGTCAACCTCAACAACACGGTAACGATATCTGACAAAGTATCGCCCTCGCGCCCTTGTCACGTTGGTTCCACTCACAGTACACCTGTCAACCTCAACAATACGGTAACGATATCTGACAGAGTATCGCCCCCGCGCCCTTGTCACGTTGGTTCCACTCACAGTACACCTGTCAACCTCAACAACACGGTAACGATATCTGACAAGTATTTAAAAGTAAATTTTAAATACTTGATTAATTCAAACATGGCTAAAAGATTGACCTTTAGTATGTTTTGCAAGTCTTTATCTAAGCTTCTCCGTTCAGGCTGCGCAACTCGTTTGATAAATTGGCTCTGTTAAATAATGAAGTACGATTAAGATCAAACAAGTAAGGCTATACTGTACCTACAATTTCCCGATATGGACTAACCATTAATATAAGGATATTAATGATCTACAGTACATCGATGATGAAATTTCAATTCAGCTAGACGAAGGTACATTATACGTTGAAAAAGTCTATAAATCAAAATAAAATTAGAAATGACAAGCTGTTAAGTACTGTAAGTACGCAAAGTTTGGATTGAGATTGCTTAATTTATAAACGGGGAGCAGTTTTTGGATGGAGTGTAGTACATGCAACCTAAAAATAGAACTAATTCCTGGATTTTAAAAACATTACATGTAATCACATTTAGAAGATGAACACAATTTTTTATGACGTCACTGTTTCAAATTTTGGTGACGCAAATTGCTAACCCCCCATAGCTAAGTATCCATGTCAAAATAATTTTTATCCAGCTGGTTGCCATTGTCCTATCTTAAATTCTGGTCTTAAGGAACCTTAGATTAAAAAAAAAGATATGGTGTGCTTGTTAAATATCTTCTATATTTTTGAGTAGTGGAATGTTTTTTAATTGGTGGAATGGTTTGACTTTTTCGAAACTTTCATTATGTTTGTAAGCAAATCTGTATCCTGTGATTCTTATTCTTTGTGTGTTGATTGTAGAATCAATGTATTCTTTAAGGCATTTTGTTACACACACAGACACGCACACAGTATCGAACGAACAGCGTTTGTGGGTTTTATGGGCACTTTAAAACGAAAGAAAGTTCCCGGTCCCGGGTCATGTTCTTGTCATGACGACCACTGTAGTAGTAACTCTAGGGAATTCGCTAAAATTATGCGTACAAATAATTAGGACTATAATTAATTCTCTGAAAACTGACAAGTACAGCCTATGAGTTGTTATGGAAGATAGGTTAACCGTTCAAGTATTAGAGGGATGAAACAACGTGTAAAGGTTAATTTATAATAATTACATTTATGCAAACGTTGATATAAATTATTCTATATGATTGAATGCAGTGCAAAAAAATGTACTAGAAGAAATAAAAGATACAAAATGTACATAAGAAACCATAGTGTATTCTCTCGCCCTAACGAGCTTAAAACCGTGAATAACGAAGCAAGTCAAATGCCACCAAGCAAGACTTTATGTAACCCGTGCGCTCATCTGGGGCGATTAGCAAGTCGAAGTTGAGTAAACATAACAAACAACATAGAGGTCATGAGCAGGTTCAGTACCAGCAGTGACGTCACACGCTTAAACCAGAAAACACAGTGACCAACATAAAATGACTAAGCTCACTTGCTCACTATTTACTATTACTCTTAGTATATATTTGTAAAAACAAAATACTTTTATACCACCATTTTACAGTTTAATACAGACAACATAGGCTTCTTACTTTTAGCAAATATCCCATAGAGAAGACGCTATTACCGTAGGTCTCGTGGCAAGATTTAAGCCCGTGTCCATGTTATTTTTCGATTTTAGGTGCCCAGAGGCCGAAACCAATAGCCGTTAAAATCTTATATGTATATATATGTATTGTTTTGTTTTATGAATGTTCACTATTAGGGGTACTATTATTATTATTTTGTAAATGAATACCATAGTACCCTTGCATTATTTCATTTTATTTGAATACAGTATTTTAATATTCACACTACAAACATGAACCAGAAAACATATTGAACATAATGCAATTAGATAAAATCAACCCCATATTTGAAAAAATTGAAGAATTAAAGAAACTATAATATTAGTATACATATCTTTTCTATCACACTGCATGAAAAAAATCAACACATGTTTCTTAAACCAAATATTAAATTTATTATGGAAATATATGTAGAGGTTACATTTTTGTACACACTTGAAAATGGGATAATCCTCGAAACATGTTGTATTAAATAAAATGAAATATTGCAAGGGTACTATGGTATTCATTTACAAAATAATATATACAGTATATATATTTGTATGTGTGTGAACACTATAACTCTTGTAAAAACGGTCCGATCGAGGTCAAATTTGGTAAGAGACGTGTATTCCTACATTTGCTCGGACGAGTTCGTAATCCAGACATATCGGTCAATGGAAACGGGTAGTTTGGGGGTATTTTGTACTTAATAATTGGGGGTTTTGCTTTTTCCATACATAAAAAATGTTTTAAATTTAATCTTTCACCATTAGAATCAACTTAAAAAACTACACAAAAAAGGTTCTCAAAGTTTAGCTCGCTCTAACGGTTAACAAGATATTAAAAAATCTAAAAACAGTACATTATACTTTGGGGCTCCAATATTAATTTTATTGAGGATGAGGACAAATTAATATTTAATTTATCAATCAATATTTTTTGGATGCAACTTTATATTTAGCTTCATGTGCCGAGTACGCAGGTCTGCTGCGACGGTGGTATTTATCTCTACAACGGTTAGTAAATATTCGATGCACTGTATCGATTAATAAATTTTGATAAATTTGATAATATGGAAACTCAATAAATCTAAAAGAAATATAACTTCCTTGTTTTGGATCGTATCCAAGTAAATTATGAGTGAATACTGTATGTGTGTAACTGGCAAGTAGTGACGAATGACTTTGATGTGCTACAGATAATAAGATAAAGAACAATGATAGTCACAATAAATTCGTAGGCCTCACGATTGTGAACATGAGTGACTACCGCCACCGCCACCGCCAAGACGAGAGTAGAGGAGAGGACATCGTCCACGCGCAACCTGCCACTGGCACTGTCACTACCACACTCAGTTGCTCGTTGTTACATCGTTACCTTGATACCTGACCTGTCCTCCTGTGTTCCATACTGAGAACATGAGCGACTACCACCACCGCCACCGCCGAGACGAGAGGAGAGGAGAGGACTTCGTCCACGCGCAACCTGCCACTGGCACTGTCACTACCACACTCAGTTGCTCGTTGTTACATCGTTACCTTGATACCTGACCTGTCCTCCTGTGTTCCATACTGAGAACATGAGCGACTACCACCACCGCCACCGCCACCGCCGAGACGAGAGGAGAGGACATCGTCCACGCGCAACCTGCCACTGGCACTGTCACTACCACACTCAGTTGCTCGTTGTTACATCGTTACCTTGATACCTGACCTGTCCTCCTGTGTTCCATACTGTGAACATGAGCGACTACCACCACCGCCACCGCCACCGCCGAGACGAGAGGAGAGGACATCGTCCACGCGCAACCTGCCACTGGCACTGTCACTACCACACTCAGTTGCTCGTTGTTACATCGTTACCTTGATACCTGACCTGTCCTCCTGTGTTCCATACTGAGAACATGAGCGACTACCACCACCGCCACCGCCACCGCCGAGACGAGAGGAGAGGACATCGTCCACGCGCAACCTGCCACTGGCACTGTCACTACCACACTCAGTTGCTCGTTGTTACATCGTTACCTTGATACCTGACCTGTCCTCCTGTGTTCCATACTGTGAACATGAGCGACTACCACCACCGCCACCGCCACCGCCGAGACGAGAGGAGAGGACATCGTCCACGCGCAACCTGCCACTGGCACTGTCACTACCACGCTCGGTCGCTCGTTGTTACATCGTTACCTTGATACCTGACCTGTCCTCCTGTGTTCCATACTGTGAACATGAGTGACTACCGCCACCGCCACCGCCAAGACGAGAGTAGAGGAGAGGACATCGTCCACGCGCAACCTGCCACTGGCACTGTCACTACCACACTCGGTTGCTCGTTGTTACATCGTTACCTTGATACCTGACCTGTCCTCCTGTGTTCCATACTGTGAACATGAGCGACTACCGCCACCGCCACCGCCGAGACGAGAGGAGAGGAGAGGACATCGTCCACGCGCAACCTGCCACTGGCACTGTCACTACCACACTCGGTCGCTCGTTGTTACATCGTTACCTTGATACCTGACCTGTCCTCCTGTGTTCCATACTGTGAACATGAGCGACTACCGCCACCGCCACCGCCGAGACGAGAGGAGAGGAGAGGACATCGTCCACGCGCAACCTGCCACTGGCACTGTCACTACCACACTCGGTCGCTCGTTGTTACATCGTTACCTTGATACCTGACCTGTCCTCCTGTGTTCCATACTGTGAACATGAGCGACTACCGCCACCGCCACCGCCGAGACGAGAGGAGAGGAGAGGACTTCGTCCACGCGCAACCTGCCACTGGCACTGTCACTACCACACTCGGTTGCTCGTTGTTACATCGTTACCTTGATACCTGACCTGTCCTCCTGTGTTCCATACTGTGAACATGAGCGACTACCGCCACCGCCACCGCCGAGACGAGAGGAGAGGAGAGGACATCGTCCACGCGCAACCTGCCACTGGCACTGTCACTACCACACTCGGTCGCTCGTTGTTACATCGTTACCTTGATACCTGACCTGTCCTCCTGTGTCCCATACTGTGAACATGAGCGACTACCGCCACCGCCACCGCCGAGACGAGAGGAGAGGAGAGGACTTCGTCCACGCGCAACCTGCCACTGGCACTGTCACTACCACACTCAGTTGCTCGTTGTTACATCGTTACCTTGATACCTGACCTGTCCTCCTGTGTTCCATACTGAGAACGAATCTCTCTCTCTTTCTCACACACGCACAAACAAGCAGCCAAAACCCATTGTTAGATGAAATATTGCTAGAAATGAGTAACGTAAGTATAAAATCATTTCAAGAATAAAATGGAGAGAGTCAAAACACAAGCTAAATATAGTTACGCTTTGATAAGCAAAATGCAATGTTACATAAACAGTGAATAAACAAATATTAGAGGAATGGACGAGCGTTGCTGAGCCAATGTCGTTCAAGCACGCGAATGCTCAACAAATTCACACACGACACCACTGTTGCCAGATATAACACCACGCGTCGCAACTAAACACATAGCCTGATTTTGTGATTATTTGTTACTATTGAGGTACTGTTACCTTTGGTTATTTAAATATCTATATCTACGAATGAGGATGTTTGTGTATATATATATATATTTATGCTTGAAGTTTAGGTTTGATCATCAATTTTGTTCTAGCTCAATTGGGTTTCTCCCTAGAAGCCCAAAAAGGAGGGAAACGGATTTTTGGCACCCACCCAGCCCCCAACGAGGGTCGGAACCCTAATTAGTCCTTGACCGCGGCCTTTTGGCAACTTCGGTTTCATCCCAAAAATTCTCCCTTTTCTCCGTGAAATTCCTGCCTCATTGTTCAATCCCACAAATTATCACTCTTATCCCTTAAAGTCCCTCCCTCGCCCCTGAATCACCGAAATCCGGAAATGTAAGAGCGAGACGGCAAGGGGCAGTCGATATACACCTCGTAATGTAACAACATAACGTATTGTACAATTAATTGTAACAGATGGTTTCATCTCTTCATTATATTTATTCTCTCTGCAGTATTTATATTTGGAATTTTTGAGTTTTAGTGTTTTAGCGAATTTCCCATAGGGAAGAAGCTATTACCGTAGGTCTCATGGTAAGACTTAAGCCCGAGACCATGTTATTTTTTCTTCTTTAGGTGCCCAGAGACCAAAAACAATAGTCGTTAAAATTTATATATATATATATATATATATATGTATATGTATATATGTGTCTGTTAGCACGATAACTCTCGTAAAAATGGTCCGATCGACATATCGGTCAATGGGAACGGGTACTTTGGGGGGGTTTTGTACCCCAAAATGGGGTTTTTTTGCGTTTTTCACATGTAATTTTTAAAAATTTCAAATTTTATATTTCACCATTGGAATCAGCTTAAAAAACTACACAATTAAGTTCCTTAAAGTTTTTCTCTATCTTAAACGGTTACCGAGATATTAAAAAATCTAAACACAGTACGTTGTATTTTAAGGCTCCAATGTTAATCTTATGGAGGATTAGAAAAAATTAATTTTTCACTTATTATCTAATATTTTTTGATGAAACTTGATATTTAGCTTCATGTGGTTGAGATCCATACATTTGTGCTAAAAAATCATAGTTTATGTGTTTATCATGGCAGCAAACCTGCATACTCTTTTCCCATGTTAATCATATGGAGATTAGGCAAACTCCTTTATTTACGAACAGATGTTGATAAAAGTTGGTATAAATGTTAAAAATAAAATTTTTGATTGTATACTTTCAGTGTTCCTCACAGCAGCAAACCTATTCACTCTTTCCCATTTTAATCTTATGGAGAATAGGCAAATAATTCCCATGTTTATCGACAGATTTTGACCAAACTTGTCATATATTATAATTATTATATTATTGATTTGGAAATTCGCTGAGTACGCAGGTCTGCTGCGACGGGGGTATTAATAATACAGTATTTTGTTATGCACTTGTGTAGGACTCTTTTTTGCACCTAGCTGAGAATTTAAATTAACTTATGTTAAAGAGGTTTGTGACCACTTTAATAATTTCTAAATAATATATACAGTGAAACTTATATATAAAGCCTGCATTCGTAAATATATCTGGCCAATTGTATTTGTAACAAACAAAACAAAGTTTATGACGGTACATTTCGTTTAAATGATTCTGCACATTCTGAATATCTTTATTTTGGTTATAAAATTATTACAGTATTATAAATTGAAAGTTACAAGTCCTTCTGATTTCAAAGAAATATTAATAGTTAATTCTTTTATCAAGAAGGTGTATATGGGTTTCAAAATAAGACCGATACAATTAAAAATATTGTACCTCTAAACATACAGTAGTTCAAACTAAACAACAGACAGTTCTTAGACGGTTAGTAATCTCACACTTGAAAGGAATTGGGTATCATGCGTTGTGCTGTGTTATTCTTTGTCTGTCTTCGCCCGCCGCCTCCCCTCTCGCCCTTCTCGAGCGCGCTTTCTCCCTCACCATCAACCCCGCCCGGCACGAACGAAATCCCTGAAATCCCCACCAGTGAGTACAGCAGTTGCCAAAAGTCCGGACCACGGGTTTTGACACTTTTATAGCCCCCTGAGATGACGAATGGGATAGGCGAGGTTACCAAAAGCCCTAGACTCCAAGAAGGATCCCATTTTAGAACTTAGTTTACATAGCTATTTTCAACAGCTGATTGATTTACTATATCTGTAAGTTGAAGAAATACTCGACAGATTGAAGCACTTTGATTTGTTTATGTTTTTTTTATTTTGTTTACATTTTAGCTTTAAGGTTATGCGAGTGAATTTAACTGTGACTTGTTATTGCACAATTTGCTACTGTGTTACGTTATTTTGGTTTAAAATTGTATGAAATTTCACACACACACATCTCCTACACCGCCATTAACTGTATTCTAATTACTAAAGGACTTTCGACAACAACCACGGGAGCCCCCAGCGAGCGAAGCTAATACTACTAAAATTGGGCAAGCTTATCGTGCATTGAGGCGAGAAAACTTTATTCACAGTTGATATACACCATTTTCGGTGCATTTATAGTATCGCCGACTTGGCACATACTAAAATTTCACGGGATTAAATAGAGTTAAAAGGGGTTTCTAATTAATCGTATTTTGAAAGATGTTTTGACCATGAAAAGGCCATAAGGCTAAATTACATAATATTAAAACGATTTAAATTCTTAAACGTGTAGTGGGGTAGAAATGTATATTTTTAAACTTAGGATAGTGAGGTATAAAAATGAAAGCTATACGGATGAAAATACATTATACAGTATTACCTGACATTGATGGTTTATGTAATAATTGCTTGTCAAATTGATAAGTAAGTGTGAATAGCAAAGTAACCAAATATTATACTTCGTCAACCGAATGTTTCGCTCTCCTTTCAACTACACAAAATATCTAATTAAGGTTACATTTTACGAAACCCAATTCATTTAAATTTTGTTAATGCCTTATTTATCATAATATACTATCTCCGACGTTTGAAAAGGGATTCCGTAACGATTGAGCAAGTCCCGAAAATTATTCGTCTTTTGTATAAAGTGGACAAAGCTTTCTGTGACTTACGACCAACCGTCTGGTCTGAGAGTCCAATAATTGCCCCAAAGTGAAGCCACATAGTGTGTGTTTGTTATCAACAGTACAGTATTGTATTTTTATCATTTTGACCGTTTGGCTAGAGTTGTACTAGTCAAAATACAAAGATCCTACGTAATGTTAGTAAATTTCCTAGACTGTTATTTTAATCGCTGATTCCAGACAAATCAACGTAACGTATTCGTGTTTATCGACCTACCCTTAACCGGGATGTTGGCCTCGACTGTGGAGTGTGTGTGGGTGGGCCGTGGCGAGACATGACCGCCGCTGTTATTGTTCCCGACCAAACACAACATACCAAGTATTCAAGTGTGTGTAGAATAAGACATGTATTATACAAGTTAATTAGCAAATTAAAACACATTTAATACTCAATGAAAACATTTATGTGGTTTAAATAAACCCCCCCCCCAGAGCTAAGACATATCCATGTCAAAATGGAGTGTCCCCGAATGGAGATCGTCGATCTCATAATCTTCGGCACGTGAATCCCACGCGCTAGTACTGAGCTGCGGCGTCAGCCAAATAAGTGACGTCATTTAAGACCTTTTAGCCAAACTCAATCGTTTTAGCTGATTATATATACTGTTTACTTAATTATCCATACAGTTGTTATGATCAGCCTGTGATCAACTGATTTTGTTAGAAACGGAATGAGGATTGAAAAGCAAAAGATAAATTTAATTCCCACCAGTTAATTGTGTGTGTGTGTTAATTGGCTTGTTACAGTGGTTTCAAGTAATACAATGAATACGTTTTCTATCAAAACACGAAAGATTTGTGGAATACTTTTCTCTGCTTTTATTTCCCGCAGTTATTTTACCCTTTAGTTTTTACAAATTGTTTAGTAATTTGATAATTTTTCCTTTATACATACATAAAATAAATAAGTATGCAAAACTCCTATTCACATGTTGTTCACCGCCATCTTCAATCAAAAACTGTCAAACGGTAATAAACAGGTGTTTTGATTTGTATATATATATACATATATATATATACATATATATATATACATGACACACACATATATATATATATATATATATATATATAACTTGCCCGTATTATAGTACAGTAATGGATTATCACCGTTGAGAGTTAAACTAACGGTGAACATAACCTACAAACAATTTCGTTCTGTTTGACTTGTAACAAATTGGTTTCATGATGTAAAAAGGTTTAAATGCGGGGAGCGTGTGTGGTGTGGACGGTGCATGACATGAGGTACAGTAGGCCTACACTATACAGTCTCACATTTCACTGCGTCAACAATACGCTGGCCGTCAACATGAACAACTAAACAAACACAATATGGGGGTAGGAAACATGTGAAAATCGAACGACGAAAAATATATGGAAAAAGCAATATTCAACGAAGTGAACCCATAACATAAAATGAAAGAGGGTGGCTAAAAAAGATTTGCCTTTGACGGTCCCAGGCTCGGCCCAGAATATCAAGTTTTTCGGAGCTTTACCGTGTAATAAAATGAGTTTAGTTGCGTTCCTAACTTAGACAATCAAATCAAGTTTCCAAATTGTCATGACAAATACGTTTAGCTAGTAAGTAGATATCAAATTTCTCAACAGCAATTGTAAAAGCATATATACTACAGCATAAGGACATACTGACTGGGACGGTGGCGACGTCCTGTAATCCAGCTACTTGGAGGTCACGAATTGTGGATAGTTGTGAGAGATGGTCAGTGGATGTAGTGTTCTCTTGTGTGGATTAACGTCCGCACTATTGAATACTACGCTAATCCATAAAGACCATCCTCATAATTAGACCAATTTGTAATTCAGAGGCCGTGGTTCGGATTCTACGTTAAACTGAAGGTCCATTAGTTGCCATCGGCTGTTGAGCTATTAATTAACAGTCCTGTCTAAGGAACATGTCAGCCTTAGTCAGTAACAAGACTACAAGATCACGCCACAATCATCCTACATTCATTCCTTATTCATACTAGGCTTAAAATACCTATCTGGGTAGGTCGCTATTTCAGTTAAAAGTATAAAAGTCTAAAAGCTCTCACGCGTTTTCAAACATTTTACAAAGTTCATTACATTATATGAAATATTTTTAGTTCCTAATATAACGGTAGCTATTAAGTGCGATATTTTCAAATAAAAGAAAGTTACCGAGAACACAAAATTAACAAAGCATGCAAACTAACCCTTTGGATAAGTTTGAACCACCCAACTGTATTAGCCGTTGTGAATTGGGCTCTTCACATTTTTAGCGAATTTCCCATAGGAAAGAAGCTATTACCGTAGGTCTCGTGATAAGACTTAAGCCCGGGACCATGTTATTTTTTGTCTATAGGTGCCCAGAGTCCAAAAACAATAGTCGTTAACATTTATATATATATATATATTTGCACACGGATCTCGAAAACGGCACTAAGGATTTTCTTTAAATTTTAGAAATAACTAATTTCTGAGTAGAAAATAAGTTCTAGATGGGTCTAATATCCAGGAAAATTCGTGTTTTCTTGTAATATTAAGTTTAAAATCTAAAAATTTAACATTACGCTTATGGAGAATCAAATGTAAACAATACAAACCAAAACAGCTGTTTATAACCGTTTGACAGTTGTTGATTGAAGATAGTAAACAATATGTGCATAGAGGTTTTGCATTAATATTTATTTTATGTATGTAATAAATGAAAAATTATCAAATTACTAAACAATTTGTAAAAACTAAAGAGTAAAATAACTGTGCGAAATAAAAGCAGAGAAAATTATTTCCAAAATCTTTTGTGTTTTGAAAGAAAACGTATTCATTCTATTGCTTGAAGCCACTGTAACAAACCAACAAACCACAGTAACAAACCAATTAACTGGTGTAAATTAAATTTCTCTTTTGCTTTTCAATCCTCATTCTTTTTCTAGCAAAATCAGTTGATCATAGGATAATAATAACAAACTGTATGGACATTTAAATTCAGTATAAGATTAGCTAAAACACCTGAGGTTGGCCAAAAACTCTTAAACGACGACGTAGCTCAGATCTCACGTATGCAAGGTCACGTGATCGATCCCCACCCGAGGGCTATATTTTTGTTCAGCTATGTATTTGCTACCATAGCTCACTCTCTTCAACTAGGGCTCACTTTTTGCAAAAGCTCGTTACCTTTGTGGGGAAGGAATATTAATGTATATCGAAACTAAACTCTAAAACTATATTAATCAGTATTATTAAGTATACATCTCAGTATTAACTGTAATACATTCCGTTTCATAACTTACTCTTATAAAGTAACAAAATCCGTCGTGTTACTATGAATAGAAAGTTCGTTGCTCTAAAAAAATAAAAAGCCTTGAAATATAAGTATGGCAGAAGTAGAAAGCTGACCGCAGGCTCAAGCTGAATGCAACCAGTTCTTCGATCGATGAGGGACTCCCGTAGCAGAAGCATATATTCCGCTGGAGTAATACATTTTAATTGTTCTCACTGTGTTAAATTGAAATATAAATAATTTCGAAGATAAGCGCCGAACATATTCGTTCCACAAACCACAATTATTACACTACTGTGACACACTAGGCTATATGATCACTTTTTGCATGAAAGCACTTAAACCTTGTTTTAAATTTTTCTTAAATTCCTAATACAGTAGTATAATTATAATTTTATACACGGATAACATATACAACTGAAGATTTTGAATCATCTAGGGTCTCCAGAACGAAAAGTATTTTGCAGTATTTAATTTACTTTTATCTTACCAATAATACCTATAAATACCTACGGTATTTTAAGAAAAAATAGAAGTGAATAGTGAAGGAAATATGGCCATAATTGAGAAAATGTTGCGCATTATTTATGAATCTAGTTTTATTGAGTGATTCGAAACATTTGATAGAATTACGGACTTTTTTATCTTTATATATTTCACTTACGGTATAATTTTTTGATCGAACGAAGCTCATAAAAATGTTCAAAAGTGATCTCAAAAAATGGAGACCAACGATTCGAGTCCTACAGAATATTATGGAATTATAACCATCCCCCAATCCACCCTTTCAACTCTGTTATCGTTCATTCACGCTGGGATTAAAATATGCAATTTTCACCAAAGACCATCCAACTTGTAGTGTATTATATCCAGCATATCATTTTATATAGTAAAAAACAATCATTATATCAATGGCATGTGTGTATGTAACGTTGGAAACATGGTAATGAAATAAATTATGCCGTGGTCTGTACATCACGCCATCCTCAGCCCTCCAATCAGAACCCAACTCATAGTTCCCCCAGCTTCCGTATGGACTGCCCGCGGCATATTCCCTAATCCCAATCCCAATCCCTATACTTTATCTCCAGTAACTCCCAATAGAAGATCCGATTAGTCTCTGGGTACACGCGAACTGGACGTAGGCCTATGTGTGTGGTGTAGACACAACCACTGCTGACCACATGTGCTGGTAGGCATACCGTTCCGTATTCAGCAAACGCCCAAACAGTCGATCGGGACTTCCACTCCAGTAAACAAATTATACTCGAAAATTAAATAAGCAATCACTAACATTAAGAAAATAATACTAGGTAAAGTATTTTAAGATATGTCCAAATAAACATCAGCAACAAGTTCCAGAATAAAACAGTCACTGACCAGTATAATAAATACCCCCGTCGCAGCAGACCTGCGTACTCAGCGAATTTCCAAATCAATATAATAATAATATATGACAAGTTTGGTCATAATCTGTCGATAAACATGAGAATTATTTGCCTATTCTCCATAAGATTAACATGGGAAAGAGTATGCAGGTCTGCTGCTGTCAGGAACGCTGAGAAAAGGCATTTATACCATCAAAAGTTTTTATTTTTAACATTTATACCAACTTTCGTCAACATCTGTCCATAAATAAAGGGGTTTGCCTATTCTCTATATGATTAACATGGAAAAAGAGTATGCAAGTTTGCTGCAATGATAAACACATCAACTATGATTTTATAGCATAAACGAATGGGTCTCAACCACATAAAGCTAAATATTAAGCTTTATCCAAAAATATTGGTTAATAAGTGAAAAATTAATTTTTCCTTATCCTAATAAGATTAACATGGGAAAGAGTGAGCAGGTTTGCTGCTATGAGGAACACTGAGAGTAGGCATTTATACCATCAAAAAATTTTATTTTTAACATTTATACCAACTTTCATCAACATCTGTCCATAAATAAAGGAGTCTGCCTATTCTCCATATGATTAACATGGGAAAAGAGTATGCAAGTTTGCTGCCATGATAAACACATAAACTGTGATTTTTTGGCATAAACGTATGGGTCCCAACCACATAAAGCTAAATATAAAGTTTTTTGCGAAGATATTGGTTAATAAGTGAAAAATTAATTTTTCTTTATCCTCCATAAGATTAACATTGGAGCCTCAAAATACAACGTACTGTGTTTAGATTTTGTTATATCTTGGTTGGAGATAGAGAAAAACTTTAAGGAACTAAATTGTGTAGTTTATAAAGCTGATTCTAGTGGTGAAAGATAAAATCTAAAAAAATTTTAAATTGCATATGAAAATGCAAAAGCCCCTTTTTTGGGGTACAAACCCCCCCCCCAAAACTACCCATTCCAAGCGACCGATATGTCTGGTTTACAAACTCGTCCGAGCAAGTGCAGGAATACACGTTTCTACCAAATTTGGTCTCGATCGGACCATTTTTACGAGAGTTATCGTGTTTACAGACACACACACACATACATATATATATATATATATATATTTTTTTTTTTTAACGACTATTGTTTTTGGTCTCTGGGCACCTAAAGAAGAAAAAATAACACGGTCCCGGGCTTAAGTTTTACCATGAGACCTACGATAATAGCTTATTCCATATGGGAAATTCGCTAAATGACTGAAAGAATAGACAAGAGGTTTCAAACCAGTCTAACTACGCTTTTATATAATCAGTTGCGGCTCAAGGCTGGGACGCGGCCTCGTTAGGTCCGGCCGCGACACGCGACTGGCGCTGATAACCGTTATCACTGCCCTAGCTGAAGAGAATACGAAGTAACCGGTGCTGAGTATGTCTACCTCTAATTAGTCAGTGACCATTACAGTTGCATCAGCAATCAGCACTCAGTTGTATTATCCACTATATCATGGATATCATGGATTTAATATGGAGTTGAATAGTGATTTTAAATGTGAGTTGTTTCATTTCTACGTAGAAATTCGTAAACAAGAACAGCCAAATATCTGTATTCTGTATTCCTGGTCATATACTAACAAAAAAGAACAATAGTTAAAAATCAATTCTACAACAATAACAAGAAATTAGTTATTTTGAGACCGGAAAATAATGAATTAATAACATACATATTGTTTTGTTTAGGATTAAATGAGATTCAATTATGTTGCCTAATGTTGTAACATAATAAAATGATTTTTTTACAGTATGGGTCGTGAATATGCTGGAAAAGAGAATTTACTACAATCAGGTAGCTATTTTGAACTCATGATTTAAAGCGTTTTAGCTATCTATATTTGGCTCACGTATGGGATGGAAATAACACATCGGACTTCGTGTTTAGAGGCTTTAAACTCTGTGTTCTGTGTCTACGCCAGTAAGCAGGTTGATTATCAATCCTCACTCACCTCAAGTTGGCGCACTGCCAAATTTCCTCACAGTCGCGGTAGCAGATTGCATATCGTTTCTTTAAGATTAACACCTAATTATCCTACAATCGATTCAAGATTGTACTGCTGTCTTCAACAATGTTTAAAGGGAACCGTAGAAATAATAATAGTTAATTAATTTTTTAAAGAGGTCAAAATTTATTAGATTATTCATTTTACAAAATGGGCAAAATGAAGTCCAGGGCCAGCAATATTATTTAATTATTATTTTGACAATCATCAGTTATCCGCATCATCAACTTAGTACACATAGAAACATACACCATTATTATCATTAATTTAATATCGATTAGACTGGAACTTAAGAGCACATTACTTAATACCCCCAGCGCAGCAGACCTGCGTACTCAGCGAATTTCCGAATCAATAAAAAAATAAAAATAACACATGACAAGTTTTATCAAAATCTGTCGATAAACATGAGAATTATTTGCCTATTCTCCATAAGATTAACATGGGAAAGAGTGTGCAGATTTGCTGCTGTAAGGAACACTGAAAGTAGACATTTCTAGCATATTTTTTTTAATTTTTAACATTTATACCAAGTTTCATCAACATTTGTCCATAAATGAAGGAGTTCACTATATGATTAACATGGGAAACTAAAGAGGAAGCAGGTTTGCTGCCATGATAAACACATAAAATATGGTTTTTAAGCATTTGAAGCATAAGATATCAACTAAATGAAGCTAAATACCAATTTTCATCCAAAACTATTAGTTAATAAGGGAAATATTAATTTTTCCTTGTCCTCCATGATTAACATTGGAGCCCCAAAATACAACATACTGTGTTTAGATTTTTTATATCTCGTTAACAATTGGAGATAAAGAAAAACTTTAAGGAACTAAATCGTGTAGTTATTTAAGCAAATTCTAATGGTGAAAGATAAAATTTAAAAAATTTTTAATTGCATAAGAAAAACGCAAAAACGTTATCGTGTTCACACACACAAATATATATACAGGGTGTTCAATAAAGTCGGGCACAAACTTCGAGGGGTGATAGTACTCATCAAAATAAACAAAAAATCACCTATAACCATTTGTCGAAAAATCCTTCGTTTAGCCGCTAGCCGCCATTTTGTATTTTTTACAAAAAAACTATATATATCAAGGAATATTTAAGATACAGAAACCAAACTTTGCACACATATTTATTGATTAAAGAGAAAAATATTTACAAAGTATCATTTAATTTTCTTTTATATTTTCAAAATGGCGGCGGGTAAAAATATTTAGTTTAAAATAACAAAAAAACCATTAACTTTATAAAATTTTTACAAAATACAAAAAATATTGGAATTTTAATTTCAAATCGAACGGTACTTTGGTGAATGAAATCCGTCCGCGGATAACTGAGAAAATGCACTTTAAAAAAAATGCAATTTTAATGTTAGAATACAGGGCCCACGCGCCACCACGTAGCGGCCGTGGCTAAGGAGCGGAGTTTAGCTGGCACAACGCGGCTACTAATACCTCCTTCCAAGACCTCGTATCCTAACACTGATTTATAACAACGTATAACAAAAAATGTAATAAAGCTACAAAGAAACTAATTCCACACATACTAAATTTGGTTAATGCTTCATACATTTACTACATTTTAAATACTTAAATTGACTGTTGAACCTAAAACCAATAACAAACCGATACAGTTGCACAATGTAAACAATATAAGACACGTGTTGTTAGAAGGAAGGTACCAACTGCAAGTTACGAGCTCAACATTTTCAGCGAATTTCCAAGGGAAGAAGCTATTATCGTAGGTCTCATGGCAAGACTTATGCCCAAGACCATGTAAATTTTCATGTTTAGATGCGCAGAAGCCAAAAACAATAGTGGTTAATATATATATATATATATATATATATACATATATATATACAAAAATTGGGTTTTTTTGCGATTTTCTTATGCAATAAAAAAAATTTTTATTTTATCTTTGACCATTAGAATCAACTTAAAAAACTACAGTATTTAATTATTCCTAAAAGTTTTTCTCTATCTCCAATGGTTACCGAGATATTAAAAAATATATATACACAATACATTTTATTTTGGGGCTCCAATTGGTAAGCTTATGGAGGATAAGGAAAAATTAATGTTTCACTTATCTAGCTATATTTTTGGATAAAACTTGATATTTAGCTTCATAAGGGTGAGATCCATCCATTTATGATTAAAAATCATAGTTTATGTGTTGATCATGGCAGCTAGTCTGCATACTCCTTTCCCATGTAAATCATATAGTGAAAAGGCAAACTCCTTTATTTATGGACAGATACTGATAAAAACTTGGTATATGATCAAAATAAAAATAGTTTATTGTAAAAATACCTACTTCCAGAGTTCCACACAGCAGCAAACCTGCTTACTTTTTCCAATATTAATCTTATGGAGAATTGGTAAGACTCTCTTATTTATTATGGATATTGGTCAATCTTGTTATATATTATTATTGATTTGGAAATTCGCTGAGTACACAGGTCTGCTGCGACGGGGGTGTTATAAACATACAAGGTCTTAGAATTAGGTCGGGGACAATAAAATCTACATTTTCACTAAGAACCTCAAAATCCTAAATTTGGAAGATAGGTGGTGCTAAACTTAGGCCCTCGACATATCTCTATATATAAAATTGAATGTATGTATGTCCTTTATGCGTTGCCAAACTACTCATCCGATCACCATGAAATTTTAGGAAGTTGCTCTACATGTGTCCGGGAAGGTTTTAGTGAAAATATATTTTCGAAAACCCCATAAGTTTCCATTTTATGGTTTTTTAAATTTCTAATGTTAACCTTATGGAGAGCAATTATGTTTACATAATGTCTACAATGAAAACATTTTATTTCTTAGCTACAGCTGATTGGTTTACTTTCCATTAGCAATATGCTTTACTATCCAATGCCATCTGAATCATTCATTAATGTAAAACTATGAAGTAATTTTGTGCTGTACAAAATGATCAGCTTTATTCGCCATGTTAATAGTTTGTAGTTTTGGGGATTATGTATGTAAATTTTTATTTTCTAGCTACAGCTGATTGGTTTACTTTCCATTAGCAATATGCTTTACTATACAATGCCATCTGAATCATTCATTAATGTAAAACTATGAAGTAATTTTGTGCTGTACAAAATGAACAGCTTTATTCGCCATGTTAATAGTTTATAGTTTTGGGGATTATGTATGTACATTTTTATTTTCTGTCTCATTAAAAGTCACGTGTTTCCATGTTGACCAAAGAAAAAAATAATTACAATGTTTATATATATTACGTTTATTATGATGATCAGCTGTTGTATATCTTTCCTATAAAAGCCGTATTACAGTTAGGTTTGGATTGGATTAGAAAATTGTGAATTAATCCATTCAGATTTATTTGTTTTATGGGAATGTTATTAATATGTCTTATCGTTTCAATATTGATTTTCACTATGCCGCGACCCAGAATATATAACCTTTCACAATGAAGCCGTAATGCTATTCGATTTCAGAACATGGCCAATCTTAAAGTTTACACGTATTTACTGTAGGGCGTTACGAAATTTGCCGGGTCAACTAATATATATATATATATATATATATATATATATATTTTAGGACTGTTGTTTTTTGCCTCTAGGCACCTAAAGACAAAAAATAACATGGTCTCAGGCATAAGTCTTGCCATAAGACCTACAGTAATAGCTTCTTCCCTATGGGAAATTCACTAAAATATTGTTACTAGACTTCTTTTTTATAATCTATAAGCTTATGCCGATTCAGACTTACTTACAATGCAATTGACACACTTTCAGCTGTTCTCTTACACAATCATGCCACTGATTATAAGTTCTGAGGAGGTGACCATTCCAATCTCACAAGAGGCTCAATGGACATAACACTTATCATACAAAGAACAGGTAACACTTTAAAATCTTGGTCACATAGTACTGTAATGAACCTTGATGTGCTGTTGTTGCATCCATTGTGGAATGAACCTTGCAGTTCAACCTTCCAGACTCAGAGTCCCATTCATATTGCCAACAGTCAAAATAGTGCTCTTACATCTCAGTGGTAGCAATGTTTGTGTTTTCAGCACTGAAATTAGAATTAGTCAACAACATCCTTAGTGCCATTATCTGTGGCTTCCTTTGTCCGGACTTCTATACGGATCCCGGCGACTTGAGGATTTTATGATGTTGCCTCGTGTGACCTCACTTGGAGTACTGCAGTATGACTGGTCCCCTCATCAAGATGGTAGAGGATATTGAAAGTGTGCAGGGATGATTCCTGAAACTTGTCGGTTCCTGCATGGGGTTCATATTTATGTATATACCCTTTCAATGTAACAAACTTTCTTGCTCTACTATCCCTATAATCCAGATAACGTTCTCAAGACATCATCTTCTTTTATAAGCTTATCAATAGTAAACTTGATTGCCCCAATTTTTTCCAAAGAATAAATTTCAGAGTTGCCTGTGGCACAAGAATTAAATCATTGTTCATCTACGCTACAGTTTTGACGTTTTATGCTGCTCACAGCACCTTGTTGAGACTACATTTTTTAAGGAAACCTATTACCTAACCACCTGAATTTTTTCTTCACATCACTGGCCTCTCTCAAAACAGCGCTTTGTCTGATGTGGGCTTGAGGATGACCTTTAGGGATTTTGGTTTGTTCAAGGATTATTTGTTTTGTCAAAGTGTAATTGAGTGGTGTTTTTAAAGGACATACCATATGTGATCATTAGTGATATATTGTCACACACTCCATTCTTCCTTTCCTGAACCATCTTGTGTTTTTGTTCCTACAGTATTTATTATTATTGTTTTTAGCGTAATTTCCAATGGGGCTATTACCGTAGGTCTCATGACAAGACTTAAGCCCGGTACCATGTTATTTTTCATTTTTAGGTGCCCAGAGGCCAAAAACAATAGTAAATTTTACATATAAAGTACATGTATAATATATGTGTCTGTGAACACGATAACTGTCGTAAAAATGGTCTGATTGAGACCAAATTTGGTAGAGATGTGTATTCCTACATTTGCTCGAATCAGTCAATCGGAACCGGTAGTTCCCCTAAACTAAACAAAACTCCCCCTAGAGTTTTTTACTCAAAGTTGGGGTTTTCGTTTTTTCATATGTAATTTTTAAAATGTTTAAATTTTATCTTTCACCATTAGAATAAGCTTAAAAAACTACACATTTTAGATCTTCAAAGTTTTATCTATCTCCAACGGTTACCGAGATGTTAAAAAATCTATCGTATTTTGGGGCTCCAAAATGTTAATCTTATGGAGAATAAGGAAAAATTAATATTCCACTTATCACTGTATATTTTTGGAAGAAATTTTATATTTAGCTTCATATGGTTGAAATCCATCCATTTATATGCTTAAAAATCATAGTTTATGTGTTTATCATGGCAGCTAACCAGCATACTCTTTTCCCATGTTAATCATAATATAGAGAATAGGTAAACTACTTTATTTATGGACAGATGTTGGTGAAACTCGGTATAAATTGACAAAATAAAAATTGTTTATGATAGACATGCCTACTTTCAGAGTTATCACAGGCAAACCTGCATAGTGTATACTCTTTCCTATGTTAATTTTATGGAGAATAGACAAATACCTCTCTTAATTTTATTTACAGATATTGATAAAACTTGACATATAAAGTTACAATATTACATAACCTATCATTCAAAATTTCAAAATCTACCATTTTAACAACAAAGGTAGCCTACTCACTAGATTCAATAACAACGTTTTGGAACACTCCACAAACTGAAATTATATAAAAAACATAAAATTTATAGTTAGGTTGAACATTTTTCTGACATTACCTGTACGTTCTACAAGAGAGTAATGCAAACCAATTCAATAAATTTCTACAAAATTTGTAATTATTGAGACAAATTTTAATAAAATTAAATATATTTTTAAATTAATTAGTTTGTATAAAATATTTACCAGGGACAAAGTAGTGGGGGCTCCTAATCACTTTTCGGGGCACAAATCTGAAGTTCTAGGGGTTAAAAGGGGGTTTCGGGGAATTTTTTGAAAATAAAAGCCTATCAACATGTTCTTAAAAAAGCTACATGAAGTACATTTTTCTGTAAACATGACTATGAACCCTACAAGTACGAGTGGCTTAGAAAAACCAGTTACAAAAATCATAACTATAACTATAAATAGTAATATAGTAAATAGTAATATAGTAATAGTAATAACTATAACTATAAATTAACTATAACTATAAGCTAACTATAAATTTTTTACTACAGGCCATGAAAAAATCAGCTACATGTTAAAATTGAACTGTTTTTAACCCAAAAACCTTAAGTCCAAACAATATTGAATGGTTTCTTAGTCTTCTGAGACTTAAGCTAAATGTTAAAAAAATGATCGAAATATACAAAAATATCTGACACGCTAGCTCAAGGGTAACATGCTAGTCCAGTAAGTCAATCGTTGCTGTTTCGAAAATAGTGGCGTGGGATTAATGTCATATCATGAACGGTCATCTCTGGGTAGCCCATGTCACTTACGCCGCAATATTACCTAGCTGTCATTAATTCACCACATAGGCTCTGGTGCCCATGATATTATCTAACATGGAATAACACAACAGACTAGCTATGCTCAGTCATGAGATAAACTAATGTAGGTCCAAGATTATATTTTAGGCTTAATAAAGTAAACATGAATAAAAGTATTTCTAAATAGAACAGATTAAAAAATATACTTAGTAAAATAGGATAATTAACAGCACATTAATTTTAAAATAATAATCCTGTGTCACTCACATTCCTTGAAAGGAATTTTGTCTATAGTAAATAAAATAAAAATAGTGAAAACACTGCTAGTTAATAATATACAAACTCAAAACTTAAAAAATTAAAAGATAAAAATGTATAAAATCTGGCTGAAATTATAGTCCTTAAACCCATCTAATTACTATGTCTGCATCCATAGATGCACTAAAATTTGTCTACTTAGAATTAACTAGGCTATAGCCTACAAATAATTGTAGCAATGCAAATTTAAGTCCTTGGACATTAAGAGTGACTAAAAATATACAGTTTAAACTAAATTATTTAATAAAAATTGGACCTGACCAATATTCTAATATAGGCCACAATGTTTTTAGTATCTGTCAAGTTGTAGAATTGCAGAAAAAATTCATGAAATTTACAGTAGGCCTTATGTTAAAAATGTTGCAAATTTTTATTTGTAAGGTAGGCTAAGTTAAGAACATTAACATTCATTCATTCCCATACGTATGTTATTGTATTTTAAAACATTCAGAATTTTGATATTTATAATGATCACCAACAAGGTGTTATAAACGTCACCCATGATCCATGGCGATCAGCTGATTCCTTTGTTTGGATTCCACATCGTAGAATGTCTTTCAAATAATGACCAATTGTGAAATAAAAATGGGATCATTTTAAAGAGAAAATAAATTAGAGGACTTCTGACGAGTTTTCAAAATAGAAAAATTATTACAACTAAATTACCTAACAGAATATTTATTGTGACTACTATAACCAAATGTTGTCTTTACCTTTATAGTGCACTCTTAAATTATTTTGAGACAGTCCAATGTAATTATATTTATCCTTTGGGCTCCAAGATCGAGGTAGAGGAGTCTCTTCTTCATTCACCATAGGGTAGAGTATTTTTAAACGATCCACAACAGGATTTTGAGTTCCAGAATTTTGATCACTGACACTACTAACACTACTCGCGGCAGCCATTTCTGTTCCTTACTATCCCGGATGTAAACGTCATGAACGTATTTCAGTTACGAGCCAGTAGGTTGCGTTGTAGGTCTCACAGCTGTTCTGTTACCATAGCAACCGTATTAGTAAACAATCGTGCTGTAGCTCAAGAAATTATACACTATCTTGCCCTGATTTCATAACAAGCCAACAAGCCTACTTATCAATTTCCTAGGCATTAATTTCTCTTATAAAAAATCGTAACCTCAAGAAGAACATAACTGATTTGAATGTTTTTTTTGTTTACAGTATCTATACCATACTCATAGATTATCTTTAGCAATTTTTTCACTTATGGTTTGAAAAGTGTATCCTACACACCATTTCAAACATCATAATAGGTCTAAAAAATAATAATAATGCTGTAGCATTCACATTCCTTTACTTAATTAACTATGACTTTAGATAATGTATTTTACTTTGTATATGGTTCAATAAGTAAGTAATTACACTTACAACTCAAATTAAATATTCTTAAAAAATATTTACACTTGGTACAGTAGAGCCCCTTTTCATCTAGTCTTGATTAACAGTGGTTGTGGTTCTGGGCTGCATTAATTGATCCTACCCTTAGTGCATAGAACATCAAATATTCACTATGGATTGGAAGTTTCATTGCATTGTTTGGATCATTATTATTTGTGATTACTTTTTGATACATTTTATTATTATGTAGCCTTGATGCAATTGCATTAATTGGCCATAACCATATTTTGAATTTAGACCATAAAAAAGTTTACTCAAAGCTTTTATTAGGTATCATTTAATTCTTATTGGTAGTTCCTTGTTAACCGAGTTTTAGCTCACCGAGGTGTGGTAAATTAAAATACCCCCGTCGCAGCAGACCTGCGTACTCAGCGAATTTCAAAATCAATAATATAATAATAATAATATATGACAAGTTTGGTCAAAATCTGTCGATAAACATGAAAATTTTTGCCTATTCTCCATAAGATTAAAATGGGAAAGAGTGAGTAGGTTTGCTGCTGTGAGGAACACTGAATTTTATTTTTAACATTTATACCAACTTTCATCAACATCTGTCCATAAATATAGGAGTTTGCCTAATCTCCATATGATTAACATGGGAAAAGAGTATGCAGGTTTGCTGCCATGATAAACACATAAACTATAATTTTTTAGCACAAATGTATGGATCGCAACCACATGAAGCTAAATATCAAGTTTCATCCAAAAATATTAGATAATAAGTGAAAAATTAATTTTTTTTAATCCTCCATAAGATTAACATTGGAGCCTCAAAAATACAACGTACTGTGTTTAGATTTTTTTATATCTCGGTAACCGTTGAAGATAGAGAAAAACTTTAAGGAACTTAATTGTGTAGTTTTTTAAGCTGATTCCAATGGTGAAATATAAAATTAGAAATTTTTAAAAATTACATGTGAAAAACGCAAAAAAACCCCATTTTGGGGTACAAAACCCCCCCAAACTACCCGTTCCCATTGACTGATATGTCTGGTTTACGAACTCGTCCGAGCATTTGTAGGAATACACGTCTCTACCAAATTTGGTCTCGATCGGACCTTTTTTACGAGAGTTATCGTGTTCACAGACACATATATATATATATATATATATACATATATATATATATAAAAATTTTAACGACTATTGTTTTTGGTCTCTGGGCACCTAAAGAAGAAAAAATAACATGGTCTCGGGCTTAACTCTTGCCATGAGACCTACGGTAATAGCTTCTTCCCTATGGGAAATTCGCTAAAACTGAATAAACTTAAAAACATGCTTTTGTTAGATTAATTCATCATGGTAGAATGACAGATAAACAAAGTTAACAGAAAGACAATACAAATGAACATATGACTAATAAAGATACAAGTAAATATATGATTAGTAGAGGAATCAATATTATAAAATTCTTCCCTCCTTAGAAGCGGATGTAGTTCTTCAAACAAGCGGGTGGCTGTTGCTTCTTCTACTGTCAATTTTGGGAATTGAAGTAGTATCGTGGGTTCAAGCATTTGATCACTGGAGCCTGCTTCTGGAAAAGGTTGATAATTTAAGGATGCTCCTCCTGTCATATTTTATTTTTATTTTAGCTCATATTTTATTTTTTCATATTAAATAAAATCATAAGCTTTTTGTAATAAAAAACCAACTGCCGCTGGAGTCAAATTTTTACACAAATTACGCAGGGTCATAAAACAGATCAATGAAATAAATATATTCAAAAGAAAATTGAAAAATTACATAATTAGTAACGTGTTTTATTCGTTTGATGAATATCTAATTACTTGATTATGGTAGAAACTAAACTTTATTTTATATTAATAAAATAATAACTTAACACTTAATATTTTATATTAAGTGTGACGCCATTCTGATCATGTACATCTGATATAAAGATTGTCTGATTCTGATCTACGTCAGAATGCGTTTGTTTTTCTTCTTCCATTTCATTTTAGCGAATTTCCCATAGGGAAGAAGCTATTACCGTAGGTCTCATGGCAAGAGTTAAGCCCGAGACCATGTTATTTTTTCTTCTTTAGGTGCCCAGAGACCAAAAACAATAGTCGTTAAAATTTTTATATATATATATATGTATATATATATGTATATATATATATATGTGTCTGTGAACACGATAACTCTCGTAAAAAAGGTCCGATCGAGACCAAATTTGGTAGAGACGTGTATTCCTACAAATGCTCGGACGAGTTCGTAAACCAGACATATCGGTCAATGGGAACGGGTAGTTTGGGGGGGTTTTGTACCCCAAAATGGGGTTTTTTGCGTTTTTCACAAGTAGTTTCTAAAAATTTCTAATTTTATATTTCACCATTGCATTCAGCTTAAAAAACTACACAATTAAGTTCCTTAAAGTTTTTCTCTATCTTCAACGGTTACCGAGATATAAAAAAATCTAAACACAGTACGTTGTATTTTTGAGGCTCAAATGTTAATCTTATGGAGGATTAAAAAAAATTAATTTTTCACTTATTATCTAATATTTTTGGATGAAACTTGATATTTAGCTTCATGTGGTTGAGATCCATACATTTGTGCTAAAAAATCATAGTTTATGTGTTTATCATGGCAGCAAACCTGCATACTCTTTTCCCATGTTAATCATATGGAGATTAGGCAAACTCCTATATTTATGGACAGATGTTGATGAAAGTTGGTATAAATGTTAAAAATAAAATGTTTGATGGTATAAATGGCTACTTTCAGTGTTCCTCACAGCAGCAAACCTACTCACTCTTTCCCATTTTAATCTTATGGAGAATAGGCAAAAATTCTCATGTTTATCGACAGATTTTGACCAAACTTGTCATATATTATTATTATTATATTATTGATTTGGAAATTCGCTGAGTACGCAGGTCTGCTGCGACGGGGGTATTCATATGGTTCTTTTGTTTCACAGTTTGGAGCCAGATGACACGTTGAAACTGTAGATTTTCTCCCATCTGGCGATGTTGGATATGAGCGTATTTAGGATTAGCTTCTAAGATCGTTACTTCTTCAACTAAAGGATCAAATTTTGCTGTACGGAATGTTTGATGTAATTTTCATAGAAGAACCGTGCCAAGTTTAAGAGCTACGATGAAGTAGAGAGATTTTTATTTTATTAGCGAATTTCCCATAGGGAAGAAGCTATTACCGTAGGTCTCATGGCAAGAGTTAAGCCCGAGACCATGTTATTTTTTCTTCTTTAGGTGCCCAGAGACCAAAAACAATAGTCGTTAAAATTTTTATATATATATATATGTATATATATATATATATATATGTGTCTGTGAACACGATAACTCTCGTAAAAAAGGTCCGATCGAGACCAAATTTTGTAGAGACGTGTATTCCTACAAATGCTCGGACGAGTTCGTAAACCAGACATATCGGTCAATGGGAACGGGTAGTTTGGGGGGGTTTTGTACCCCAAAATGGGGGTTTTGCGTTTTTCACATGTAATTTTTAAAAATTTCTAATTTTATATTTCACTATTGGAATCAGCTTAAAAAACTACACAATTAAGTTCCTTAAAGTTTTTCTCTATCTTCAACGGTTACCGAGATATAAAAAAATCTAAACACAGTACGTTGTATTTTTGAGGCTCCAATGTTAATCTTAAGGAGGATTAAAAAAAATTAATTTTTCACTTATTATCTAATATTTTTGGATGAAACTTGATATTTAGCTTCATGTGGTTGAGATCTATCCATTTATGCTTAAAAAACATAGTTTATGTGTTTATCATGGCAGCAAACCTGCATACTCTTTTCCCATGTTAATCATATAGGGAATAGGAAAACTCCTTTATTTATGGACAGATGTTGATGCAAGTTGGTATAAATGTTAAGATAAAAAATATTTATGGTAGAAATGACTACTTTCAGTGTTCCTCACAGCAGCTAACCTGCACACTCTTTCCCATGTTAATCATATGGAAAATAGGCAAATAATTCTCATGTTTATGGACAGATTTTTATAAAACTTGTCATATATTATTATTATATTATTGATTTGGAAATTCGCTGAGTACGCAGGTCTGCTGCGACGGTGGTATTTTGTGTATTTCTACGCCAGTGGCATTTTTAACGTTTTGATGGGGAACGGTCCAAACCCCGGTCTTGTTACTACCTAACGTCAACCTGTTGTTAGGAAGCATCATTAATTAGTAGCCCAATGACAAATGGCGACTGGGTCCAGATTCGACCCTTGCGGGATTCGATCTGGCGACCTTCAGTTTTGAAGGCGGGTAGAGATCATTGGTAGATCGTCTAGAAAAGAAAAAGAAGTAGTTTTTTGTGGAGTACTATTCGTTGCTGTGCATTAAAGGGAACGAATGGAGTGAATTAGGTAATACTTCTTCCGAATGAGAGACAGGCAAGCCTCTATCTTTAAGAGTTAGATGAACATTCCTCCACATAGTTCCATTATAGCGTTCATATTGTCCATTCCCTTTCGGGATTGTACAGAGTTGTCCTACTTAATATGGTTATTACAATCCACATTAAATAGGTTTAACAGGACTCTACTTTAGTACTATATCAGTGAACTGAAACATATTTTCTCCTTTTTAAACTAAATTTAATAACTAGATATATATCTTTATAAAAATGATTACATAATTCAATCCTAATCAAAATGACATATTAATCTAGTGTTTCAAAAGTAGTCATCAAGTTTGTTTAAGACACCCTCTTACTACAAGTTGAAATAATTAAAAGTTTTCGAACTAACCTCCATCAGATCAGTGAAATATTTCAATTGATTGATATCATAACATTTCTTCTCGTTTTTTTCCATGGGTTTTCTCCGCAGTAATTTTTAACTCAATTCAGCTCCGAATGATCTGTGCCCATAACAGCTTTCTTTTATTCTGTACTTTGAATAATGAGTGCCTAAATTTTCTGACCACAGCGATATGTAGTCTATCTGATTTTAAGCTGTATTGTCCAGAGATAATGTTAGTTAATAGTATGCTATACGAGTAATTATGCATGCGTTTCATATGTCAGTAATAATTGTCAAAATAAATAGATGTAAAAATATTACCATGAATATAATCGTATAATAATATCATGATAAATTTAATCAAAATTCTAGATAAAAACTATATTAAAGGATTATTTACCTTATTTACAATTAATTACATTTAACACACTTCGTTAAAGTAAACCACACAAAAGTAGTCCGATGAGTCAGTGCGGTGTTGCCAAATCGCCATATTCTATTATAGCATATGGTTGCGTCAGTTGATAGGCTAAATTAAAAATGGCAACACTACTGGGCAAGAGGGGTGTGGGGAGAACCAGCTGTCCAAGACCTCATCTGACTACTTTCTAACTATTCTAATATTTCTAATACTACGCTAATTATTGGCAAATCCTATATGAATGATTAGCATTGTTAAGCAGGACGATCCTCTCAGCCCTGTCTTGTTCAACCTTGCCATGGAGCCAATTGTGAGGGCTATACACCGGTTAGCTCTGACGGAAGGGTATAGTGTCTGTGGCCAGCGCTTCTTCATCATTGCCTACGCAGACGACATTGCTATAAAATGGTAAAAAGGTGGCTTAGCCTGCCGCAAAGGGCCAGCGCCGAGGTTGTCTACCTAGGTGTGTCAGAGGGAGGTGCCGGTATGTTCCCTCTGGCAGACGTGGTGGACATATCCTCTGTGACCCATGCCTTCCGCATGGTCACATGCTCTGACCCGGTAGTCCGGGATCTGGTGAAGACAACCCTCTTCAGGGTGACTAGGAGGCGAATGGGGCGCCCTGATGTTTCTCCTGGCGAGGTTGCTGACTACCTTTCCGGCAGGGTGGACGGTGACTTCGCTAGGGACGGGGGTGATATCGGCTCTATCTGGACTGAGGCCAGGAACGCCGCTAGGAGGCTGCAAAAGAAAGTAGCAGTCTCCTGGCGCTACGACCAGGAGAGGGCGGAATTTCAAATCCGTATCCCCTTTCCTGGTTCGGTGAGCGACCCTGTCATCGTTCCAGAAGATGCTCGGGAGCACCTGTTCGCACGGCTTAAGGTTTTCGTTAGGCTTGGGCTCAGTAGGAGCCCCACAAATAAACCGGATCAGGGGAAGATAATCGATGTGTCTTGCCGTAGCCGTGAATCAAACCATTTTATACAGGCTGGCCAGTTCACTCGATTTGCCGATTGGCGCTTTATTTTCAAAGCTCGCCTTGGCACAGTTCCCTTGAACGATCGTCGACGTTGGGGCCAGGCGGTCAAGGACGGCGTTATGCCGCATGTTCTGAACCATTGCCGGCCAACCAGTGATGGTTGGACCAAGCGGCATAACGCCGTCCTTGACCGCCTGGCCCAGGCCGTACCAAGAAGGATGGGCACCGTGAGAGTGGACCTGACAGTCCCAGGAGTGATGGGGAACCTGAGGCCCGACCTTGTGGTTCTAAACGAGTGGGAGAAGCGCGCCCACATTGTGGACGTAGTGATTCCGTTCGAGAACCGGTACGGGTAACAGATACCTGCTTGCTGACGCCCGGCGGCTGAAAATTGAAAAGTATCAGCAGGCCGCCGATGAGTTGAGTCAGCAGGGGTACGATGTCACTCTGGACAGATTCGTCATAGGCGCCCTTGGATCTTAAAACATGGCAAATGAGGGGATGATAAAACGTCTTGGTATCCCTCCTCGCCATGCCCATACAATGAGGTCCCTAATGGTCTCGGATTGTATCCGATGGTCACGGGACATCTACGTGGCCCATCTCACGGGCCATAAGCTATGGTGGGCCTCTCCCTTAGTGGCAGTAGGTATGTGCATGGCCGTTAAAATATTTATTCTTTTTGTTACAAAGTCAACTATTTATTTGTTATTAATTTATATAAATTCTATTGCTTGTTTTTATTATTAGATAATTTATTGTTATGTTTGATAGTTTCTGGATGTTAAATTTGTTTTTGTTATTGTTGACTTTGTTTAAGATTCATTTAAAACTGTTTTAAATGATTGTTATCTGTTATTGTCGTGTTTTTTAAATTGTTATTAAAACAATTGTTGTTATTTTTACTGTTTTTGTTTTAAAATCTTTTACTAACTGTTGACCAATGTTGTGTTTTAAAAGTTTTAATTATTTATTCTGGTAAATTGACTATTTGGTTATTTATTTCTTTTTTGACTAGCTGCTGCCTTCATTTTATTGTTATATAGTTCAAGTAGGGACATTTTATTAATCTTGATGGGAAAACTTTTTCTAACTAGTTTTATTATAGTTTTAGTTAGTAGCAGCAGCTAGCTTAGAGGCCATGCACTAGTGAGAACAGATATAGTAGGGTCAAACTAGTAATAAGTAAAGTTTGTTTATATGATATAAAGTTATTTAGCATGTGCATGGTAGTGATATAAGGTGGACTGTTGGCCCAAGTGCCATGATAGATATTTGATTGTATAAAAATGCATGGTTGCATGTAGGATGGACTTGTTAAAACAGAAGACTCCATCTTAATAGTATAATAGGTCATGTAAAATTTGCATGAGTTGTGACCTTACAAAACATAAATAAAAAGTTGTCTTTTCTAATACTACACTAATTATTAGCAAATCCTATATGAATGATTAGGTGACAAAATTGTGTTAGTTAATTGTCTCATTAATTTTATAGATACATATTTCAAAAGGAAATACTTTTTCAAAGTTAACTTATATAACCTAACGTTATATATACTGTATATATATATATACTGAATACATATATGTATGAATGTATGTATATATACATGATACTAGCTGACCCAGCGAACTTCGTAACGCCTAACAGTAAATACATGTTAACTTTAATATTGGCCATATTCTGAAGTTGAATAGCATTACGGGTTCGTTGTGAAAGATTAGATATTTTAGGTCGCGGCTTAGATAATAACAATACTGAAACGATAAGAAATATGAATAACATTCCTACAAAACAAATAAATCTGAGTGGATTGATTCACAGTTTTCTAATCCAACCTAAATCAAAACCAAACGTAACTGTAATAAGGCTTTTATGGGAAAGATCAAATCTCCTGAATCGTCATTTTTTTATAATAATACTCGCGTTAACTAACATTCTTTAATTTAATTGTTTTAATTTCTCAAAAGGGCTCTAATGATTTTTATTACAATTTGCAATCATAGTGCAAAGAGAAATATATTATATTAGTTATTATATTATAGTTTTGATATCATGTCAAAACCCACTTTTTGGATTCAGGGAACCCCAAAATGGATATATTCACTCTCAACTCAAATTCGAAAATTTTGATGAAAACCATACTTTCTCCATATACTATGTATAAAAGGAGAAAGTAAAAATTAAACATTTGCATATATCTTGAATATAGTTTGCATATATAGTTGATTTTTCAGTCCTGGACGTTTCAGTTTTTCGATTATATCTCTTTAACGAAAGGATCTATCGGAAAACTGATGGTACTAAGTACTACGGATTTTTTGAGATCTGCAACTTCGGTCATATGACTTTTTCTCGTATCTTGACTCTTTCACCCTTAGATAGCGTTTACATATTATGAAAATTCACTTTTTATGCACATTTTTATTCATTGATACGTTTTTTTAGTACCATATGTATATGGAGGGCTAAAATTTTACAAGCGCCTTCCTTTTATAACCTATTACGTAAGAATACGTAATAATATTTTAACTTTTTTTCACTTTGAAAATGTTAGTAATTTTCTGTAAGTAAGAAAACCGTATACTTCAAATTATTTATAAATAGGATTTTGCTCACAACTATAAGTAAAATGACTGCACGCTGACTCGGCTGTAGTAGCAATCTGTTGGATCCTTTAAATTTCAAATCACAAATAGGCTCTTGCTTGTTTGTGGCTGAGGCTTAAATTTTGTAAGTCAAGTTTTTAACATACAGTACTAAGCGATTCTGTCGACAATTAGAACGGGAGCCTGGGGGAACAAGCGAAGCTAGTATATAAATATATAACTGTAGCGAAATGTAAAAAAATTGTATTTTCATCACTGATGCTTAAACAACCACCAACCAAATAAATTAAATAAGTAGGTAATATTAGACCAAAATTATAAATGCATGAAATTATATAAGATCACTTTCCTTCTTTAATTTCATTCGCTACTTCATGCCAGTCCAAATATGAACCCTCAGAGATTAATTGTACACTTTTTGTGGTCCTACTAGTTTTACAACAGCATTTACTATTTGAATGTACATTTTTTATAAAATGATTGCAATACGCATCTTGCCCTTTGGGAAAAGGGAGAAGATTTACATTCCGCTTGTAGAATTTTTTTCCTTTTTTGGGATGAACTTTGCGATAGTTGTAGGAATCAGTGTATTCATCAAAAGCATACTCACTTAACGAAATATCTTCAGAGGAATAAATTTTCTTACATTGTGAAGACAAAACATTATCAAGCGATACAGTGGGTTGTGATTCATATTTAATACGTTTTTCTTTTGAAAAATGAATACAGAACTGTAAAGGTTTTTTATTGTATGGAGGCACATGTTGTAAGTCTTGAAGAGTTCTTGACGTTTCCTTTGTTGCGAGATGGGTAATGTCCTCCAAGTCGTTTAGAGAAGGTTCAGTGACTTTAGATCTTTCCTCTCCAAATAAACTTTGATTATTAGTGCTTCCAATTAATGTGGTTTCAATTGGTGAATTATTTCTCAATTGAGATGGTAAAGATCTATTTCTTCCTACATCACCATCCTGCATTAATTTTAAATTTGGTTCCTCATATTGTGACACACTTCTTATTTTATTTATATATCTTCTGGAGCCACTATAAAGAACTTCACTATCTGACACTTCTTTTATACTGTAACTACCAGAATTGTTGAATGCAGCATTAGGGTTATCTACAATATTATTGTGAGGCATAGCATCAGTAACAGATTCTCTGCTTGAGTGTTTTTTTAATTGGGTACGAAATTTGTTATTGAAGTCTTTTGCTATGCTGCCTATCATTCTACTTTGATGACTAGGTTCTTGAACAATTGAATCAATCCTTGTATCAATTTTAGATTGGTTTTGAGCTCCTTCATTTTGATATTGCCTGACGTTTTCAGATTTTCCATCATAAACCTCAATGTTCACGAGTAAAGCTGGTTCATCTTCTATATATTGCTCAGGAGAAACTTTTGACTGTGTTCTCATTTCCTGATTTAGATTCTGTGTAAAGTTTTCTATCCTTGAAACGGGAACTTGTTTCTGTTCTAAATCTGTTCGATGAGTTTCTTTTTCTAGTGATTCAATGGTTTCCATAGTTTGTGCCTTATTTAATATTTTAGAACTTTTGTTACCAGTTTTCATTTTACTCAGTATACTTATTAGAGTTGGTTCCGTTTTATTTTTTGGTAGTTTTTCCTCGCTTTTCATTTTATTCAACATACTTTTCATTCGAGAAACAGATTTTTTTCTACCATTCTGTGTTTTAGATTTATTTGAAACACTCTTCTTAGGTTCAAAATTTTGAACCCTAGCAAAAGATGAAGATCTCTGCAGAGGTTCTAATATTGTGAACTCATCTATGTCTCCTTTTAAATTTGATTTCAGCCGGTTAGTGGATGCCTTCGGCTTTTGACTAACCTTTGAAGCTCTTTTTGGTTTTTGACTGATCTGGGAACTCCTTGGTTTTGCAATCGTTGTCGAGACACGCTGATGCATGGAAATAGATTCTCCAATCGGAATTGAGTCTCCAGACTGCTTTTCAGTTGAATATTTAGAACCTTTTCTTGGGCTGCTCTTTTTAAGTAAATTTGAAACACTAGAGAGAGTTTTTGACTTTTTAAATACACTTTTAACTTTTGAGGGCTTTTTTAGAACAAGATGTGAATCATCTTCTATTTTTGAAATATAAACAAGATTATTCTGAGGTTCTCTAAATATATTTGTAGGATTAATTGAGTCAGTAATTACTTTAAATTCATTGTCTTTTGATTTTTTATGTTTGACTAATTGTGATGATTCAAGGTTAACTTTTGACTGAGCACTGTACAAATTATTGTCAGTAGGACTTATGGAAGAATCAGACTGAAGGTGTTCCTTGCTCTTTGATAAATGAGAGTTTATAATTTTAGCAACGATTGGACTTAGTTTTCTGGCTACGTTAATAAAAATTTCATCTTCAACAACTGTTCTCTTTTCCCTTGGACTATTTAAAGTACCTGGAATTTTATAATCTTTACTATTTGACTTAGGTATAATTGCAGTATGAATTTGTGGCTGTGAAGGAAACTGTATATCATGATAACCAGACTGGTTTACTGGTATCGTAGTCAAGTAAACTGAGTGAGCTATGGGTGATGACAAACCCTTTATACTACTGTCATCTGTCTTTTGTTTTAGATTATTTGAATAAGATTTTTCTAAATTTTTGCTATTCTTCGTTTGTTTAAATGTAAACTTATGTTGGCGATGTTTTTGTCTGCCATTATTTACAATTATATCATTTTCATTAACTTTATGAATTGTTGACTTATGATTTTCATGAGGTAAATTTTTTGAACATTGTGAAAAACTGGTATTATATTTTCTTTCTTTAGGATGCAATTTTTCTTTCTGTTTGAGAATAGGATCATAAAAGTAAACTGAATTACTCATCATTTCATATACGCTGGTCAAAGTATCTCCTACTTCTGATTCTGACTTCTTGCTTTGGATAGCTTTAATAATAGTATTATTTTCTTTTCCATGTGATTCAAGATCATCATAGTATATGGTTCGCACAAAGGGGTCATTTAAAATGAATGAACTATTAGCAACTATAGTAGTTTCTGTAAATTTTTTAGATAAAAAGGGTTCTCTTTTAACTTTATTTTGCTTATACTTTTTCTTTTGTTGTACATCTCTCAAATCATTACCTCCACTTTTATTTTTTTTCTTGATCTCTTTATGTTTTGAAGGCTTTGTGTCAGATTTGAGATATTTTTTATCTACACTAGACTTCTCTGCTGAAACCTTTTTTTTATTTTTGATTGAATTATTTTCCTCTCCACTAGTTGAATCAACTCTTAATAAACGTGACACAAAATATTTTTCTCTTTTCTTTTTGTTCTTTTCAATGTTTTTAGGCGATTCTTTGGACCTCTTAACTAAAAATAATTCACTTCTTTCTTTACGTTCACTTGCATCTGAGTCAGATTTTTCTAGTCGAATCTTCTTTTTCCCTTTTTTTGATTTCCTAACTTGCAATAAAGATATTGGTGTAGACCCTCTTTGAATTTTGTTTTTTTTTTTGGGTGGAGGTTTTCTTACACTAGGCTTGGGTTTTGATTTTGAAACATCAATAATTGGAGCTGTTTTTAAAGATCTTCTGGTATAACTTTTTGGAATATATTCTTCAACAATGAGGGTTGAAGATGAAGAAGAAGTTGACGGTGGTTCTATGTAATATATTATCTCTTCAGTTGATTCAGACGAACTTGAATCATTTGGTACTAATTCAACATAGCTATCATACGTAATGCGCTTTCTTTGTGGCCTATTTATTATACAACTATTAGAGTGATTATTACAACCTTCTGTATATGGTGAAACATCATATAAACTTTCCGATCTTGGATTTGAATAATAATTGTAGACTGGCCTTTGATTACTTTGCAAATCCATTTTTTGTACAATGTCATTCAATTCTTTTTCTAACACAGACACCCTTTTATAGATTTGTTGATAACTGTCTCTACCTAACTTGCCATGATGTGGATTTTGAAGTAAGTCTTGCTTAAAATCTTGAGTGGCTCTTGAAAGACGAACAGCAGATTTGTAATGTGATCGTTCTCCACCCCCTTTGTAGTAAGAAGGGCTGGAAACATAACCACCACCTTTCGTATATTCCAACATGTCTTCAAGTCTGTTCAATTTATCTTCTAAAGACATAATTTTTCTGTATACATTTGTACTGTCATAAGAGGTCATGTTTGGAAGATTTTATATGGTAAAATTATGATGCAACTTAAACTTTCACAGAGAACACAGATAGTGTATCGACTAAAAAGTAAACAACATTGAAATACGATAAAATTAACTACAAATTTTTCTTACTGAAAATTTCAAACCAATCAAAAAAATTTAGAAATTGTTTATAAACAACTTTTAATTGCTGTCACAGCTGGCCCTGCCATGACTGACCTTTATATCGTTTTGAGTGGTTTTTAACTGGATATTTTATTTACAATATGTTTTTAAAAATACAAAAACATAAGTAAATATTAGATTGTATTTTTTAAATGGAGACCATACCATAAGATAGGTCTTTTAAGCCAAGTATGGATGAGGATTGAGTGTAAGATGATTGTAGCGCCATCTTTTGGTCTTGTTACCGACTAAGGCTGACATGTTCCTTAGACAGGATTGTTGATTAATAGCCAAACAGCCATAACAACTAAGGGACCTACAGTTTAACGTGGAGTCCAAACCACTGCCTCTGAATTCCAAACTGGTCTAGTTATGAGGATGGTCTTTATAGTATATGATAATGTGGACATTAATCCACACAAGAGAATACTACACACTGATTAGGTCAGGCTTTGATTCTGAGAACGGTGACATGATTACTTTTAACGAATTTCCCTTAAGGAAGAAGCTATTAACATAGGTCTCATCGGAAGACCTAAGCTCGGGATCATGTTACTTTTTCATTTTGAGGTGTTAAGAGACCAAAAAAATTAGTTGCTTAAGATTTTTTACATATATATATATATATATATCCATACTGTATGTGTGTCCGAGAACACAAAAATGGTCTGATCAAGACCAAATTTTATAGAGTTGTGTATTCCTACATTTACTCAGACGAATTTATAATCCAGATAACAATTTATAATCTGTCACCGGAACAGGTAGTTTGGGGGGGGGTTTGTACCCTAAAATTGGGGTTTTTGTGTTTTTTATGTGTAATTTTTAAATATTTTTCTAAGACCACACGATTTGAAGAGTCCAAAAGGTGAAGCATACTCAGCTAAAGTTTCACTCTATCTCCAATGGTTACCGAGATATTAAAAACACTAAACTCAGTACGTTGTATTTTGGCTCAATTTTAATCTTACGGAGAATAAGGGGAAATTATATTTCACTTGTTATGCTATATAGTTTCATGTGGTTGAGATTCATCTATTTATGCTTAATAATGAGTTTATGTGTTCCTCACAGCAGAAAATCTACTCTTCCTCTTCTTATTACTACTCTTCTTAAATCTAATCTTCTTATTTGGTTAATCTTATGAAGAATAGGCAATCTTATTCATTTTTGTGCAGATATTGATAAAAATTGGTATATGGTCAAAATAAAAATAGCTCATGATAAAAATGCCTACTTTCAGTGTTCCTTACAGCAGCAAACTTGCTTACTCTTTCTTATGTTAATCTAATGTAGAACAGGCAAACTCTCTTACTCTCTCATTTATTACAGATATTGATCAAACCTGTTACATGTTATTATTGATTTGGAAATGCACCAAGCATGCAGGTCTGCTGTGACGGGGGTATTTGAATACAAAACTTGATGACACTAGGCACATACTGTGGCTGACATATCGCAATTAATTAATCATGAGATAGCTATGGCAACCAGACATTCAGCAAGTGGCAAGGACCTAGGTACAATTTGGTGTGTAACTTCTATGGTGGATATGAAAATATTTCACACCTAAAAACACTTATAAATCTATATAAATAAAATTAAGAGTTTTGTCTGTACATTGCTCAGAATTATTAATTTTTTTGTTATTTTTACGTTTCGTGCATTAGAGAAGCCGAAACCGGTCTTATCTCAATTTTTGTCAGTTTATCTGTGATGCTCCAGGAGGCATTTTACGCCGTCTTCTCCGAAAAAACGGGAGAACTGATTACAATGAAACTTATTTCATGTAGTCTCTACATTCCAGAGAAGGTTTTTAAATGATTGAAATCGCCCGCCGCCCCTTGAAAAGTAAATAGCAATGTACGGGCTTACTGCTAGTATAAAATATAACTCTTAATTTCTTAAAAACAAAAAATTCATATTAAAATATTATGTTAATAGTGCATATGACTTCAATATGACACAGTCCGTGTGTTTGTAAAAATGAAAGTTCAAAAGTTATAGGATTTAAAAGTGAATACAGTATATAGATTTTTTTTAGCGAATTTCCCATAGGGAAGAAGCTATTACCGTAGGTCTCATGGGAAGACTTAAGCCCGAGACCATGTTATTTTTTCTTCTTTAGGTGCCCAGAGTCCAAAAACAATAGTCGTTAAAATTTTAGCGAATTTCCCATAGGGAAGTAGCTATTACCGTAGGTCTCATGGCAAGAGTTAAGCCCGGGACCATGTTATTTTTTCTTCTTTAGGTGCCCAGAGACCAAAAACAATAGTCGTTAAAATTTTTATATATATATATATATGTATATATGTGTCTGTTAGCACGATAACTCGCGTAAAAATGGTCCGGTCAAGACCAAATTTGGTAGAGACGTGTATTCCTACAAATGCTCAGACGAGTTTGTAAACCAGACATATCGGTCAATGGGAACGGGTAGTTTGGGGGGTGTTTGTACCCCAAAATGGGGTTTTTTGCGTTTTTCACATGTAATTTTTAAAAACTTCTAATTTTATATTTCACCATTGGAATCAGCTTAAAAAACTACACAATTAAGTTCCTTAAAGTTTTTCTCTATCTTCAACGGTTACCGAGATATTAAAATATCTAAACACAGTACGTTGTATTGTGGGGCTCCAATGTTAATCTTATGGAGGATAGGGAAAAATTAATATTTCCCATATTAATCAATATTTTTTGGATGAAACTTTATATTTAGCTATATGTGGTTGAGATCTATCCATTTATGCTTAAAAATCATAGTTTATGTGTTTATCATGGCAGCAAACCTGCATACTCTTTTCCCATAATAATCATATAGGGAATAGGCAAACTCCTTAATTTATGGACAGATGTTGATAAAAGTTGGTATAAATGTTAAGATAAAAATTATTTATGGTAGAAATGACTAATTTCAGTGTTCCTCACAGCAGCTAACCTGCACACTCTTTCCCATGTTAATCTTATGGAGAATAGACAACTAATCCTCATGTTTATGGACAGATTTTTATATTGTCATATTTTATTATTATTATTATATTATTGATTTGGAAATTCGCTGAGTACGCAGGTCTGCTCCGACGGGGGTATTTTCAATTCTTTTAACATTTTTGTCTTCACCTTAGTCCTGAAAACGTACTAATCTGGTTATGTTTTATGTTCCAGCTTAGATCAGATTTTTAGATCCCGAAATGTGGCGAACTCTTGTTTTCCTAATGGAAAATGTCTCCAATAACAATCTAAATAATATATAAAATAATTTATCCATATAGTTAAATTTACACAGTAACACACTATGTAACCAAAAAACTCCTAATGTTATGATTATTTGCAATACAAAAATATAAAATTCTTCTTAATTTCATGGCCTTTTTACGTGGAACTTGTAATACATTTCATAATTAATTAGATCACCTAGTAAAACACGCTTAAGAAAATTAATTTCAGGGGGGAATCTGCAAAACATTTTCAACTTTTGAAGAGGGATAAAATTGAAATTAGAAGTGCCGGATTAATGAAATCGCTGCATTAGTGGAGATGAATGAAAATACCCCCGTCGCAGTAGACCTGCGTACTCAGCAAATTTCCAAATCAATAATATGGCAATAATAATACTAGTATGTGACAAGATTGATCAATCACATAGTGATAAATTAGAGTAATTGCCCATTCTCCGTAATATATTCATTACGGAGAGTGAAAAAAAAATTAAAAAAAAAAACTAGAATGTTATCATGTATTTGGTATATTTTATACATAAAAGGGATAATAAAACATCTTAGTTTATGTGTTCCTCACAACAGCAAACCTGCATACTCTTTCCTATGTTAATGTTACGGAGAATAGGCAAATACTTTAATTTATCAACAGGTATTGATTGATCAATCTTGTCACATATTTATTATGTTATATGTTACTATTCCTATATTATTGATTTGGAAATTCGCTAAGTACGCAGGTCTGCTGCGACGGTGGTATTTTAGATATTTAGGGGCTCCAACGTAAATACAATGTACTTCATCACTAACATTTTCAAATGCTAATTCGTATGCTCTCCTCTTTCTTACCAAAATAACTCGAAATAAAAATCTAATATAATAATAAAATAAAAATATATATAAAAGAAAAAAAATCGTTATTTAATAGAATAATTCAGTGTAAAATACTAAAACCCCAAATTAATAATTTTGTACTAACGTTCGGCAGACGACTTCCGACTCGACCTGAAACAAGTAGTTATTCTTATTTTAATCTGAGATTTAATGTCTGTCTCGAGGAGGAAGGCTTCTTCATGTAACTGTGATAAATTGAATGTTTTGGATTTTTAGCTATACTCGTCGTTATGAAACTCGGCTTTATGAAACCCACCCCTCTTGAGAAATAATCCCTTTAATATAATTTTCAAAATTATTTATTTCTAGTTTATTAAAAGAATAACACAATGGGAAAACCAAGATAATTCATATAATTAAAAGAAATACAGTATTATAAACACTTGATACCTAAAAGTAGAATCTTAAATATACATACTATACAAATTTACACATTTTTTTTATAGACTGGTAATAGTTATGTTGAACTAGTTATTCATCATTATCTTCCAGATCTGAAACAAATAACAACACATTACATTTTTGAAGTATTACCGTTTTTAAATTATATGAAGAAAAATATTAGAATTTAATTACTTTTTAACCCTTTAAGGAGTCACGACTTTTAAAACGTCATTATTTGAGAGCTGATAAGGAGTAAGGGTGAAAACTCAAAACACACCTCAAAAGAGTAAAATTTTTTTAATTTTCACTAAATTACATTGCAACATGGAGTAAATACAGTTAGAAAAGTAATTTAGGTTCAAAATTTCTTAAAATAAACATTTTAGAACTTTTTTCAATCAATTTTTCAATATTAAGCCTTCAATCAAAGTAACTAAAGAAAGCACCAAGTGATGTCTAGCAAACGAATAACTCTCAGCTACTGAGCTACAGACGTCAATAATAGAGAGTGTAGAATGCTTTCACTTTTATTAACCGCTGAACCTTCAGTGCTATAAATAACAGGTCTAATAAAACTTCACGCAGCACCGCCAATTTTTCGGCCAAAACTAGAAAAGGAAAGAGTATTAACTCTCTCCTGCATCATTACCAGGGTATCACGAGAGTTTTACCAGGGTTTCTCGTAATAAGCCTACAAAAATGACTACACAATGACCATGCTCTGTTTTGTATGAAGTTGTAATTTCAATTACAAGTATTTTAGCTTACAATTATAAAGTTGGATACACAATTTTAGTATTACTTAACTTAAGAACAAGCTAATATTTTGTTTTATTAACATTTTAAGTTGGTTTAAATAACTCTGTTTATAAGTTTAAAACTGATGGGGTTTTAAATATAAGAATCTTTGGACACAGGTATAGCACTAGAATATATAATAAAGAATCGTATTTACAATTACGTGGTAGGCAATTGACACCTTTTAAGACTATCCTATTATTAGGAACCTACATTATAGTCGAGGTTTTTTTGGAAGAGATCCAAAGGCTGAGATGACAGTTCCCTTAGTCCCTGTGGCTGACACAGTCAGTACCGCCTGCTGTGAGAGAGAGATAGGTTTCAGTGTCATAGGTGCTCCGGACAGTCCAACTTGGTCCCATTTTGACTTTCTTCTCTTTGCGTCATCTTCTGTCCCAGAACCAGGGTTGCTACTGGTACCTCCAGGTCTCTTTGCTGTTCCAACAACAAACTCCACCTGGGCAATGGAAATTAAAACACTAATTAAAAAAAAACAGCCCTCAGTTTTGTACAATATTAAACACATTATAATTGAATCGGGTTTTGTTAAAAGGGCGTAAGTAAATTTTTTTTCAAAATCGAGTTATATATGGTTTCATGTAGCTGATAGATAGACTCATTGATTGAGGTTAAAAGGGCGTTTCTGTCTTAATTCCTAATAGTAGAAAAATTATACTGAGATATTTAATTTTTGTTAAAAGGGCGTAAGTCTGAAACGGTTTTTTTTATAAAAGGGCGTAAGTCATCTAGAACTGACAATCCAGCTGCAAAATGACTTACGCCTGTTTAACAAAGAATCAAAGGTGTCACACAGCTGGTTCATTAGCATAACCTCACTTTCCTTGAAAGCACATTGTCTGTTTTGGTTCAGCTTCAATAGTGATCAAGTTTATTGATTTTTCATTATTTTATTAGTTAGTTGAATAGGGTTTTTTTATATAATTTGAGTTACATTTGCGAAATGGAAGAGGATATTATTGTTGGAAGCCCACGAAAAAGGAAAGGACGGAATGAATGTGAATACAGCAGAAACATAATCAAACAAGCTCGTATTAAAGAACTAGCATATGTCAATTACAAGAAGAACCTCATGTGTTATCTTTGGCATTTGATTATATGAAGACGATTTCGCTCCCTAAAATGCCGGTGCAAGCGTTTTATTACATGAGACAGCTCTCTCTAAATGTTTTTGGCATCCATGATATTAAAGAGAGTACAACTAGAATTTACCTATATCATAAAGGTGTGGCCAAAAAAGGTCCCAATGAAGTCTGCTCTGCTGTACCACTACCTAAACTCACTCAATAAAAAATATAAAGAACTGAGACTATTCTGTGATAACTGTAGCGGCCAAAATAAAAATCAGGTTCTATCAAGATTCTGTTTGCTTTTAACTCAGGCAAGTTTGAAAAGGTGACACAATATTTCCCAGTACGTGGGCATAGTTTTTTGCCCTGTGACAGGAATTTCGGTATTATTTAAAGTCTTTACGGATACATTACCGTATTTACACTGTAAATGAGGTTTCAAACTATATCATGAAAGCCAGCTCCTCCAGATTCAAAACTAATAACAAAACTAAAAATATTAGCAATTAAATCAAACTAATCCACAATATGAAAACCTTAAAAAATAAAATAAACCTTAAATAATTACAATTAATTTTAGATGCCAGTTCTAAAATAAAATAAAAAAATCTCTTCAACACAACCAAATATTCGATATAAAAACAAACGAAAAAACCTGTTCACAAGAAGCTGGATAAACTGTGTTGTTGGGAGAGTGCTCAGAACCATTGTCACAGTTGATATTCTGGGGATATAAGCGACTCAGCGATAACCGGACCGATCTCCGCCACCTAGATCGCCACAATCCTCTTGTAAGCACCAAGGGGGACCTGCAGGTTTCGCATTTCCGGCGGGATTTTCCTTAGCAGGAAGTTTGCAATAAAAAATGAGTTTGTTAAATTTATAGATTTAATGACACGTGGAACCAGCAGTCCCACCCCCACCGCATTATGGGTACAATAGGAGTGTGTCACCGGAGCCGCAACCAAGTGTTCGCGATTATATAGAAATACCAATAAATTCCTTATATACAATTGCCTAATCGTTAAAAGCCCAGATTCTTTAAATAATTGTAGTGTGGGGAATTGTTTAGGTTTTTTGAATGTAGCTTTTATAATTGATCTTTGAATTATGATAAGGGGTTTAATGATAGATGATAGAAAGCATTGGTTAAATTTTGTTTTCAACTGAATTAGCTGCATAATAATGATATGCTAATTCTGAACTTTTAAATAAAAACTCTATAGTTTTTCTTTGACAGATGTTACTTTTATATTACCGTATTTATCATCTTCGAATAATCAATCAACATCGAACTTTGTCAGATATCTCGAGTCGGACCGAATATCCGCTATATTCGAAGTTTGAATATTCGCACACCCTTAACTCCGAGGCAATACAGAAACAAAATAGGCCTACTTACTTTTGTCTTCTCTTTTCTCTCTTTATCTCTCCTATCCATTTCAGTTTTTTGAACTTTCGCAAGTTCTTCATAAAATGATTCTGGTCCCCATCTAATAGGATCATATACTTCAGGAGGATAGTTAGTTCCAAATTCATTTATGCTACAAAACTGTATAAGTTTTTCATAAATACTTGGATTTCTGAAATCTTTCTTCTGTTGAATTATTTTGTTCATGTCTAACCCATTATTCACCATTTCTTTATGTAATTTTGTTATTTTTTCCTGGAGTTCGTTTGAACATCGGCCCGTAGGTTCAGGGGGCAGCTGAACGTCATCTGGGTCAGTAGGAATTTCTTCGGTTACCTGCTTTTCTGATTCATCCTCATTTTCATCTTCAGACTTTTCTAGATCATCATTATAAGAGACTAGTTTAGAATATTTTAATTGTTTTGAAACATTGTCAACAGTGGAAGTAGGCAAAGGAGGAGTTAATGATTCTTCAATGTCTTTTGAAGAATGGTCACTCAAGTTGGGATCACGCTCATCATGATCTTCTTCATTCTCAGAATCAGTGTATGTAGCAGTTAATGATGCTAATGCTACACTCTGAGAATTAGCCATCCTGGCTATTCAACTTCTGTTCCCAGCACTGAAAATTAAAACAATAGGTCACTGCATTTTATCTAAAAATTTAGGAAAATAATTTAGACTAGGCCTATTTAAAATTTTTTGATTAAAACGCTATATGTGTGTATTGTATGCCAATCAAATTGTTCTTTGGTAAATCATCGAACTAAAAGTAATGGTTGGAGTATGTTCAGGTTTATCAATTTAGGCTGCACAACAAAGTTGTCCATCACTAATAAAAAACTCAGTGGAGTTTTTTTATGATTTTATTAACAATATATTTGCGAGGGACATTCTTAAAATAAGTTCTACCAAGCTCCCCAAACTGATTAACTGATGATATCCATCCATGAATTGACAAAGCACTTTAAATTCCATTCTCATCTCAAATGAATATAACAATTGTCTAAAAATATATATACCTCAGTTCAATGTTATATTTTTTTGGTTACATGTTTCGGCTTACGTCATTGTAAAATGATTCCAATTAGAAATATCTGTTGCTGTAGCTTCATTATAAAATTAATAAAAACCTTTATTTTTTAGTTTTGTTTAAAACAAAGGTACATCAACAGATATTTCTAATTGGAATCGTTTGACAATGGTGTAAGCCAAAACTTGTCAAGAAAAATATATAACATTGAACTGTAGACTGAGGTATATATTATCTTTTAAGTTTAATTACAGTTCGTGGTTATTAAGAAGAATTTTAACAAAAATGGTTTTTTAATTATACTTCATGTGGGACTTTCGTATTATACCGGCCACATACTTAACTTCATACTTTTAACTGAAATGGAAACCTACCAAGGTAGGTATTTTAAGCCAATTATGAATTTAAAATGAGTTTAGGATGATTATGGCGTGATCTTGAAGTCTTTTACTGACTAAGGCTGACACGTTTCTTAAAAAGACAGAACTGTTAATTAATAGCCCAACAGTCAATGGCTTATCTAAGAAACCTACAGTTTAACGTACTTTACTTTACTTTACTTGACTCTGAACACTGCCTCTGAATTAAGAACTGGTCTAATTATGCTGTCTTTGCGGATTAAAGTAGTATTCAATAGTGCGGATGTTAATCCGTACAAGAGAACACTACATCCACTGGCCATCACTCACAACTATCCACAATTCGTGACCTCCAAGTAGCTGAATTACAGGACACGCCACAGTCCCATCATATATTGTATTGTATATTTCAACATCCAGTGCTCTGTGGAGTATGGGTTACTGATATTTTCAACCTAATATTATTAAAAAAAAAACAACCTAAATTAACTCCGCTGAGTACTGGATGTTAGACACAATACATTACAGTACTGTATATGAATGTTGTCAGCATAATACGAAAAAACACTTAATAAAGATTTAGTTTAAAAATCCTATTCGGGGAAACTTATTAGTAAATCAAGACTATCCATATTATTTTAGCATATTCAGTTTTGTGTTGTTGTAATCTACCAAATATTAAAAATTTTATTATTATTCGCTGAAATATCCAATATCTACTAAAATGTTTTTGGTGCGCTTGGTAACCTACCACAGCAGAAGTCTTAAATGTTGAAGATTATGTGGATTCCTATTCATCCTTATCCATTAACAAAAATTTCAATCTTCCAAAAACAGCAGAAAAAGACTTTTCGGTGGAAAAATCCTATTAATAAAGTTACAGTTGTATGAAATTGAGTTCTTTGATCCATCAATACAATTATTAAAATTGAAAACACTTAACAAATTCCTAATAGGATTAAGATAAAGGTGAATTACTAGACCAAACCAGTTAACTAGTAGTGTCCCCATCAAAGAATAATTTGTTACTAAGTAATTTTGACTAAACAGTTAAAAATTCCACCAAGAAAATATTTTGGGTTAGTTATTTATACTGGTCACGTACTAAGGAACTGCCACTATCATTCCTATTCAAAATATGATATAAAAGTGCAAAGCATTGTCCTGCCAACGTTTAGCTCAAGGGTGTGAAAAAGTCCAGTCCAAATAGACTAGCTTACAATTTTTTTTAAATAGAATTCTGCCTTGGCTCAAAGATTTTGACAAAATAATTCAAGTGTGATGAAATATTATTATCCTTGAAATAAAATATAGGCTAATCCTTGGAGTATTTCATCATTTTATTGGTTGGCTTTCAAACAAATTTTGATCACTAGTCCTATAAAAGGAAGTTCACTTCATCAGAAAATAACTTATTTAATTGGAATTTATGTTAACACCCTATAACTTATAGTGCTATAGGCTATAGTGCTAATACCCTAGACTGCAAAAACGACAAAATACGACCTTTACGACAAAATAAATACTGGTAGAAGCGATGACTCAGGTGTGCTTTAGAGAAAAAGGAATCACTTGCGGGGTCATTCCATGTCAAATCAACACAGTGGTAAAACCTCACTGTTTCAGAATATGATGAAATTTGGCACATTGGTTACCTTCATATAGACTAAGAAAAATACCAAATTTCAGCTCAATATCTCCAACGGTTTCCTAAATATTGCTATGTGAAGTTGTCAAAAAACGCTAATTTTTGACCGTCTGCATAATTTTCAAATTGAAATTTGTGGAATTTTAAAGCTAACGGTACACCCTTTCATTTGATATGCAGCTTAATGGGGGTTAAGAGAAAAAGTTTTCTTTCAAAATTGGACTGAAAATTTCAAATTTGATTTTCTCAAAAAGCGCACTTTTTGAAAATTTTGCAAAAATTCAGTAGTGTTGGTCAGGTTGTTGTTAATAAGTGACACAAAAGTTATGATCGGACAGCAATGGGTTCATACTTAAAAAAATAAATGGAAATGTGTGTGTTCAGCTGGTTGTTACAAAACAGCAAAGATAACATGTAATATATTAAGAGGAGGTAATATATTAAGAGGTTTAATCACTATCCCCTGTTCACTTAATATTTTTTTGGCCTACATATATATTAGAAATGTAATCAACTAAATTAGCAATTATGTTCAGTCCAAATAGTGTGTATATTGTCTAGATAATTTAGTTCTCGGGTAATAAATTAAGTACGGTATACTTTTGTTTATTTATTTTTTATTATTTTTTTTACGGTATACTATTTTGTTTTTAAAATTTTTAGAAATTTGTACTAAACCCACCAAAATGTAAGTAACCAAATAAATAAGTACTTTTTAAATAAGTTTGAAAATCTTTGGAGTAAAGTTAGATAATTATTAAGTAGATACTAATCAAGATTCGAGGCTGGTTGTGTTTCAAAATGAAGTTTTTGTGTAATTGAAGAATAATTGTATTGTGTAGTGATCAATTTTACTTCTTAGTAGGTGTGTCAAAAATAGGTTACACTTTTTAATTGAGAGATCTATTTAAGTAAAATAGTTTATGCATTTAATGTTAAGTTTTTTAACTTAGAAAAATATTGTAAGTATCTAGAAAAAAAGGTCCACTCCTTTTTATAGATTATTACTGTTTTAATTTAAAAAGTACGGTCATTACCCTCAAAATTTGAAAATACCTACAAAACATATTTTTATAAACAATTAAATTAAATTGACTATTTCGTCCGATACTGTAACATCCTGGTTTCAATTAGGCTTTATGATTACTTTATATACATAAATATATACACCACCACCTAAAATATAGACTTTTAATTTTTTAAATGAGTTCACTTTTTAATACAGTGAAAATGGAAAGATGCAAAATATTGCAATGTTGCAATCACTTGAAAAAGGATATACATTACATTAAAGATAAGTAGAAACTAAGACAATCTGTCAAACGTTTGTTATAAGTGTAGAAAATACATTTTTTTTAAACTAAGAACAATGCAACTCCAGCGATCCTAGTTCTGATGAAAAAAATTACTGTATACAAATTTTACCTCTACCCCTAATACCCTCTTGTATTAGATTCATTGAATTCATCATTAGTTCAATCACAGCCATAAAAGATTAGACAGGTGAAAAGGAGTTGAAATCCAAAAAGATTGATTTTAGGAAGTTTAAAAGAAATATATTCCTCTTTTAAAAGTAAACATCCTGAGCTGAAAATTGGCTTTTCTAAATTTGCCGAGTTGCGACCTAAGAACTATGTTCTTGAAGGCCACAGTGTTACACACAGTGTGTTTATGCACAATATATCAAAATGTAAAATTTTTGTCACGGATGGTAACTTACTTACATAACTGAGACAAAATTTGTCTCAGTTACACAACTTAACATTAAATGCATCAACTATTTTACTTAAATCAATCACACAAGAAAAAAGGTGTTACCTATTTTTGAAATACCAACTAAAAAGTAAAATTGATCACTAACACAATACACTTATTCTTTTATTACACACAAAATTCATTTTGAAACACAACGGGCCTGCCTCGAAACCTAATTAATATCTATTTATTAATTATATAACTTATTTAAAAAGTACTTATTTGGCTACTTACATTTTGATGGGTTTAGTACAAATTTCTAAAAATATTAAAAACAAAAAGCATACTGTACTTAATTTATTACCCGAGAACTAAATTATTTAGACAATATACACACTATTTGGACTGAACATAATTGCTAATTTAGTTAATTACATTTCTAATATATATGTAGGCCAAAAAATATTAAGTGAACAGAGGATAATGATTAAACCTCTTAAGGCCAATATATTACACGTTATCTTTGCTGTTTTGTAACAACCAGCTGAATACACACATTTCCATTTATTTTTTTAAGTATGAACCCATTGCTGTCCCATCATAACTTTGGTGTCACTTATTAACAACAACCTGACCAACACTACTGAATTTTTGCAAAATTTTCAAAAGTGTGCTTTTTGAGAAAATCAAATTTGAAATTTTCATCCAAATTTTGAAAGAAAACTTTTTCTCTTAACCCCCATTAAGCTGTATATAAAATGAAAGGGTGTACTGTTAGCTTTAAAATTCCACAAATTTCAACTCTCTATCTTATCTAGGAGAGCTGCAATTTCAATTTGAAAATTATGCAGACGGTCAAAAATTAGCGTTTTTTGACAACTTCACATAGCTATATTTTGGAAACCGTTGGAGATATTGAGTTGAAATTTGGTATTTTTCTTAGTCTATATGAAGGTAACCAATGTGCCAAATTTCTTCAAATTATGAGATGGTGGGGGAAAAAATCAGTTAAAATTGTGTTGATCTGACATGGAATGACCCTGCGGATTCCGTGGCAAGAGCCCCTTCCAAGTAAAAGGAGGGCATAATCCATAGGTAGGCAACTAAGATTCAATGGCGTGGGTGGGCAAGGGGGTGGTATTTTATTCTTTTTATCGTTGCTATTTCAGTCTCAGAGGTGGCCATTACTTCTCTGTGTCCTGAATTGCGGACGGCTATACTCAAGAGGGAAAATATATATTTGCAAAGGTCACTGCAGTGTTACATGTACCATCTATAACGAAAAATAAGATGGAAATGTTGGTATAAAGTGGACCCCACAAATAAAAAATGTATTTCTTAAGATAACATATTTTGCTTTGATAGGCATAATAAAGGTAAATATTCCGACTACAGTATCCTACTAATCTATATCAAATCGACCTTAGACTTACTTTTTACACTTTCTACTAACCTTTTAACAATGTTTCTGTCTGCGGAAGAACCCAATTTCGACGTTTCGTACGATTTTAGGCTGTATTTTGACCCTCTCAATCCATACCGTCTAGCTAGGGGATCGGCGTTAATCGGGGTTCTGGGCGAGAAAACAAATCACTAAAATACACTTATTTCACTCTCTAATAACATAATTAACAATAAAAACACCAAGAAACACAGTTTTCCCAACGTTTTCTAACGTTTTCTGGCCAAAATAAGGCACCCTTCAAACACCAGTCAACCTTGTTGTCTACAACAATCGACGTACTGAGCTGGGAGAAACGAGAAATATTTGGGAATCGGGGATATTTTAGGGAATTTGGGATAATTTTAGGGTAAACGGAAGATTCTCGTGATTTACAATTTTGAACTGGAAAAGCTTGTTTGATTGTAGATTTAAGGCGTAAGGTTAAGTTTATGGTAAAGATTTGTTATTTACTTTGAATTAATTTAACTTAATTTCATCAAACTGGATTAAAAATTAATTAGTTGGGAATGTACTCAAACAAAGAAAATGGCGCAACAAATCATTAACTGAGCTCAACTATATTTAGTATTAGTTCATTTCATTGTCAATCAGCTGATTACAAACCCGTTGTTCCTTCAGCACAATGTAATTGAAATACACAAAGAGGTACGGCAAGTACAGAAACTACTTCCAACCAGTGACATATTTGTTTATCCACAATAATAATTGAAGGATGTTTATTTTATAATTGGTTTGATTTATAAAATATAACAATTCTTCTTTCTTGTAATTAACGTGTTTAGATGTCGTAAAATGACTAGTTATGTTTTAGACTGTCAAATAAAATACATTGGGTTTCTGCCGTATCGTTGAAAAATATAACTAATTGTGAAAGTTGTATAAAGGCGACCAATACACGTTGCGTTACATCGTAATAGACGATATATTGCCGAAATACAGGGCTCTGCGGAGTTAAGTTAGGTTTTTATTGATATTTTCATGTCGTTAAATATATTTTATACTATCACTAAAAAACCTAACTTAACAATATCTCGGATATTACGATAAAACGCTACGTGTATTAGTCGCCGACATACAGCGCTCTGCGGAGTTAAGTTAGGTTTTTTATTGATAGTATAAAATATATTTAACGACATGAAAATATCAATAAAAAACCTAACTTAACTCCGCAGAGCGCTGTACGTCGGCAATATCTCGGATATTACGATAAAACGCTACGTGTATTAGTCGCCGACATACAGCGCTCTGCGGAGTTAAGTTAGGTTTTTTATTGATAGTATAAAATATATTTAACGACATGAAAATATCAATAAAAAACCTAACTTAACTCCGCAGAGCGCTCTATGTCGGCAATTTCACCTATATCATCATGTGATATATACGTATAACAACAATAAAATCATGTCAAAATATTATAATAATCATAATAATAATGATAATTTAATAATAAGAAAATAATAATAGTAATCATTATATATATTATGAATATATATTTATATATATATATATTCATAATATAATAATATGAATCCCATTATTGCATCGGCATAGTGAAGTGACATTATGAGGATTGGTGCTCTGTGGAATAATGTTTCATTATTACTCCTCAGTCTTCACCTAGTCAGCTGTTACCAACGTTGTTAAAACCTCTGCTAAAATAAGCCTATTAAATCCCGGATTCTATTAAAATATCCCGTTTCTCTGTACCTAAAACCCATAATCGTAGACAAAAAAATCCCCGATTCTTCAATATTTCCCATTTCCCCGGCCCAGTAGCCAGATGCCTGCCGACCTCACTGTTGACTGGACGTTATAGAGTGTCGTATTTCGGTCCAAAAAACGTCGGGAAAACTGTGTTTCTTGGTGTTTTTATTGTTATTGTTATTAGAGAGTGAAATAAGTGTATTTGAGTGATTTGTTTTCCCGCCCAGAACCCCGATTAACGCCGATCCCCTAGCTAGACGGTATGGATTGAGAGGGTCAAAATACAGCCTAAAATCGTATGAAACGTCGAAATTGGGTTCTTCCGCGGACAGAAACATTGTTAAAAGGTTAGTAGAAAGTGTAAAAAGTAAGTCTAAGGTCGATTAGATATAGATTAGTAGGATACTGTAGTCGGAATATTTACCATAATAAATGTTCTGAGTTGAAAAAATCTTTGAAACATTTTTAGCGAATTTCCCATAGGGAAGAAGCTATTTTTAATATCCTATGTTTACATACCCACCTATTTTCTATCAACCCTAGTTTGATCAGATCTGGCCTAGGCTAAGCCTACGTTTATGATGTAGCTTGGCCTTTATGTTATGAATTAGGCCTTATGGAATAAAGTGCACATAAGCTTACCTGCCATTATTGCATCGGCATAGTGAAGTGACATTATGAGGATTGGTGCTCTGTGGGATAATGTTTCATTATTACTCCTCAGTCTTCACCTAGTCAGCTGTTACCAACGTTGTTAAAACCTCTGCTAAAATAAGCCTATTAAATCCCGGATTCTATTAAAATATCCCGTTTCTCTGTACCTAAAACCCCTAATCGTAGACAAAAAAATCCCCGATTCTTCAATATTTCCCATTTCCCCGGTCCAGTAGCCAGATGCCTGCCGACCTCACTGTTGACTGGACGTTATAGAGTGTCGTATTTCGGTCCAAAAAACGTCGGGAAAACTGTGTTTCTTGGTGTTTTTATTGTTAATGTTATTAGAGAGTGAAATAAGTGTATTTGAGTGATTTGTTTTCCCGCCCAGAACCCCGATTAACGCCGATCCCCTAGCTAGACGGTATGGATTGAGAGGGTCAAAATACAGCCTAAAATCGTATGAAACGTCGAAATTGGGTTCTTCCGCGGACAGAAACATTGTTAAAAGGTTAGTAGAAAGTGTAAAAAGTAAGTCTAAGGTCGATTAGATATAGATTAGTAGGATACTGTAGTCGGAATATTTACCATAATAAATGTTCTGAGTTGAAAAAATCTTTGAAACATTTTTAGCGAATTTCCCATAGGGAAGAAGCTATTTTTAATATCCTATGTTTACATACCCACCTATTTTCTATCAACCCTAGTTTGATCAGATCTGGCCTAGGCTAAGCCTACGTTTATGATGTGGCTTGGCCTTTATGTTTTGAATTAGGCCTTATGGAATAAAGTGCACATAAGCTTACCTGTATTCGTTGGGTCTTTTAATCATTGTCCTGTAGGCTATAATTATAAACTACTAAGCAATACCTGTTTGAAATTTTAAGACTATGAATATTATATAAAATCTTGAGCCTTTACAATTCAACCAAGATGCCTAACACACTTACCAAATTTAAAGATATATATATTTGATTATATAATGTGTGTAATATTTCAAGCAGTTTAGATGATTTGAAATTTTCCAAGACAAAAATTCATCACTTATAATAAAAAGTATCAACAAATATTGAAGTTTATTTATTAGTAGTGGACAAAACGTTTCCACACTCCACAGATAATATTCAAAGCCTCAGCTCGACATGGCACAACAAAAATCAAATATAAATAGTAGTCAAATAGTGAAACCGAAACCGCAGGTGCGGTACCATTCTGTAGAATCCCATTCTATAGAAAATGAGGGTTTCCAATCGTGTAGAAATCTAAGGGTTTCTAATCGTGTCGAAAAGTGAGCTTGTACAATTATTCAGAAATATTGAAATATAAATAAAATCGTCTTAAATTGTAAAAAATTAAGGCATAGATGAACGGATAGTAAAGTAGATATTGCACGCCCATGTTAAGGATGAAGACGGTACTTCGTACCGCCAATTGACGTAGCAGGTACTGCCATCCTCAGGTAGCGCTAGTGTCGCAAATTACATTAATGACAAAAATGACACACCTGACGGCATCACAGAAGCCTAGTTGACCACTAGATCCGACAGATGGCAACACTTTATTTTATCGTCTTTATTAAGTCCCATAAGGTGCCTCCTTTCCTTATAATCTGTTCCTCTCTGATGAAGGTTACCATTTTGTAGAAACAGAAGGTCTTCAAATTCTGTAGAATTTCTTTTACTCTATGGAACAAATGGGCAGGATTGCCATAGGTACGAAAATAGTTTTAAGCAAGACGGTTAACAGCTGTAACTGACGAGTAAGCTAACTTATTTTCTTCTTATTCGCTGTGTCAAGAGACTTGTTTCAAAGAAGAATTATTAATTAAAATTATTAGGTACATAATTAGAACTAAGGTTTCTTTCATGTAACAACTTCAAAAGTATAATGTAGGTCCAGAGTTTGGTACATTACCTTAGTGCATTCACTTATTTAAGGTAAATAAAGAACAACTTGAGAATGCTATTTTACTAATACCATCATGGCAATAATACATATAGAGTATGATTGCTCACTTATAAACACTATAAAGGGCAAAAATATGTTAGGTGATGATAGGCTACAATTTTTTTTAAATCTCATTAATATATTTTCAAAAATAATAAACTTAAGCCTCCATTAGAATGTAAAGGGCAAGAAGTAACAGCAAAATCAGTTTGCTGAGTCAAGAACTTAGCAAGTGGTGGTTCATAAAACCATCAAAATTGAATCGTGAAGTTCAAACTACAAAGTCTCACTTTTATAATGTATTTGTGATGAGTAAATCAGACAACTTTCTCTAGTCCATGAGAGTAAAAGGAGGTTAGGAAAAGACCACTTAATTTTTATTAAATAAATACCCTTTCCTGCCAAGTATAGGTTGGCAGAAAATCATGGGTGGAGTTACACCCCATGGAGGTTACACGAGGGGGCACGAGTTAATTTCCTAGTTTTTGACAATATAGCCTAAAAAATAGGGAAAAACATTTGCCACAGTAAAAACTCATCAAATCATCTGTGTCAAATAAAAAAAAATATAATAGAACTGTTAAGATTGGTAATAAAAATTCAAAAACTTAAGAGCTATGGGGGGCATTGCCCTCTCTTAACTCCACCCATGCAGAAAAGGTTTGTGAAACAATGTTTTTGAGAATATTTAAATAGTAATTTGTCTGAATCACAACAATGTACTTGGAGGTGACAGTCTATTGTCAATATTATTTAGAAGACTTTTACTCTGCATATGCACCACCATAAATGGAAACCAAATTGTTCTTCTATCGTTTGGTATTTCCATGCTGTCTCTGATGAACTAATACCATCCCCATTAAAGAAAAACTATAATTATTAATATAACAACAAATTGAATGCAGTTGTTACACAAAACTAATGTAACAAACAATTTAATTAGTTTCATCTATAAATTTTCAAAATTATCGCCAAAGTAGGCTAACTACTCTTTGACAACCATTCATATAGCCTTATCTTCTATGACAAAATAAGATTACATCTTTCCAGTCTCAGTTACAAATCATAAATTACATATCCTACAATCATTTCAAAGCTATTTATTTTTGGTCGACGATTATGGGAAAATACATGAAAAGGTATTGTAAATATAAGAACTAATTCCAGTTTGGAAGCTTAACATAATGAGTTATATTGTTTCCATCACGAACCAGTATAATTAGTCAATAATAGTCGCTGATCACTGTTGATAAATAAATAGTTATTATATACTCATGTGCAACTTAATTAGACCTCTGAGATAGAATTTATAAAATATGAAGTCATCTCTTCTTATTTGCAAATACAAAACATAATCCATTGGGAGCTTTGATTTACTTAACTTTTATATGTGTAAGCCTAATTATTGAAGATCGAAGTCTTATTTATCTATAGATAATTATTTATCTATTTCAATTATTAGAGTTTAAAATGCATTTGTTATGATGCACACCTTCCTCCTAAAAGCAATATGATCGTTAGCTAACGTTTGCTTTCTCCATTGTCATTTGCATTTATTCTGATACCGGTACAATAATTTCGTTAATCCCAACTGCACTTTTTTTCTGGTATAATTTGGTTAGGATTTTTTGACACAATATTACAATATCAGTGCTATATTCCGAAAATGGATGAGTATTATTCTATAGAAAATGCGGGTTTCCCATCGTGTAGAAAAAGGTTTCCTATTTTGAAGAAAAGTTAGGATGTGCAAACGTGTCGAAATGCAAGTTTTGCCAACTAAACAAGGAGAATTGCCAACAAAACAAGGAGAAATTATATAATTCTACACGATTGGAAACCCTCATTTTCTGCAGGATGGGAAACCTTAATTTTCTACAGAATAGGATTCTACAATATGGGAACACACGAAACCGTAACTCTATAACTTGATGAACCTTTCTTTCTTTTAGCGAAATTTCGATAGGGAAGAAGCTATTACCGTAGGTCTCATGGTAAGACTTAAGCCCGGGACTATGTTTTTTGGTCTTAAGGTACCCAGAGGCCAAAAACAATAGTTGTTAAAATTTATATATATTTTTTTTCCAATATGGCTTCATACATTAGTTTTTCTTATGGAACACCCTATATTTTACAATGTATTCCGGTATAAAATATAATTTTAAGACAGTTTTATCCCTGAGCATTTTTCAATAAACCTAAACGTTTTGAAGATAATAATTCTTAAAGTTGCAAAATGTCGGCATGAGGGCAAGTTTTCGCTGTAAGCGTGCTAGTTGTTTTATTCAAAAGTTGTAGGAGATATGAAAAAAATTGTAACTACATTGGATTTTTTAAATTTCGGTTGATTACAAAAATGCCACCATTTTTTCAATATGGCCGCCAACTTAAATTTGTCTTATAGCACATTCTGTATTTTATGATGAATTCCGGTATAAAATGTATTTTTAAGACGGTTTTATTCTTATCTTGTGTATTTTTCCATAAAACCAATCGTTTTATAGATGATAACATCTTTAATATGTGCTTAAGGTAAAAATAAATAAGAGATATGGTTTCAGCCAAAAGATTTTATTGTTGCATATGAGTCAACCTTTACTTTACATAAACCAAAAGAGATTGTTTGTACATACATTATTTACCAAGAGATGTTAAAAAATTTAGGGTACACTGTTTGGCCTTAAGGCCATGCCACACCCAGCTCGCTACCGCGGCGGACGCGAACTTTTAAAAATCGCTCACCATGTTATCAAATGGGCCAAGCCACACCGAGCTACCGCGGGCGTGCGGTAGTGTCCGCCAGTACCGCTTGCTGAGCGAATTTTTCAGACTACCGCTGCGGGCGTTTGGTCTTGCGCATGCGCAAAGGAGCTTCTGACCCTATTGCCCTATAAGCAAACAGCCAATCTCTACTTTGCGGTTATTGCTTTCCTGTAGTTGGTATCATTTTTCTTAATATGATCTCCAACTAGTGACAACACTTCACTAAACTGTTCTGGGTTTAGCCTGAAGTAGGTTTGAACCTTTCTTCGTCCAGTTCCAAATCTGCCACAATGTAATGGAACTCCTCATACGTCTCTCTCTTTTCATTTATGGGGTGAACCCACTTGGACCTTTTACAAGCCACCGAGTTTAAGAGTATTAGTTCCTCGTCGCCCACCCACGGAACACTATTTTTCACCAAGTCGTGGTTCAACCAAGGTACATCGGACGACATTTTAATCACTAGTGACCGATATTCTAAGTGATAGCAGAGAGCTGGATACCCCCCACCATCAAAAAAACTACCGCTGCCGCGCGGTAGCGGTAGTTTTGGTGTGGCCTGGCTCGAGGTAAAACGTCCGCGTGCGGTACTCCCGCGGCGGTAGTGGCGGATGTCGGTGTGGCATGGCCTTTAATGTTTTTATATTATACAACAGGTGTTCAAAATGAAATCCACTTTGTTCCATACAAACACGAGCTCTTTTAAAAACACTCTTTGTTGCATTTCTTATCATGTCTCGTGGGATCGTTCTTATGGTGACATCAACTTTCTCCCGACGTTCATTAACAGACGCAGACTTATTTGTTATACACTTCATTTTTCACGTAGCCCCATAAGAAAAAATCGAATGCGGTAAGATCTGGGGAACGAGCTGGGTCCATTGTTTGCTATCCACTTGTTTGGGAAGTAATAAGTCCGCCACTTCACTTGCTGAAAATACAGAATTTGCAAGAGAATTTGCAAGAGAACAGAATTTTCCGTGCAAGAGGAAAGTCTTCCAAGCAATCTGCTAGAGCCTCTAACAGGAACTCAATGTACCTCTAGGGCTATTTAAATTCCCATCATGAAATCTAATTGCAAGGACTTTGGAACTTAGTAGGGCGCACCAACAGTTAATTGAAAATCTTTGCTGAGGACACGTTTTCACTAAATGTAATGGGTTTTCTTGGTAGATGTTTACGAAACTTGGCATAAATAATAAAAAAAATTGTTTATGCTAGAAATGCATACTATAGTAATGTTCCTCACAGAAGCAAACCTACATACTCTTTCCTATGTTAATCTTATGGAGAATAGGCAAATAACTATCATATTTATCGAAAGATATTGATAAAACTTGTAATATATTATTATTATTATATTATTGATTTGGAAATTCGCTGAGTACGCAAGTCTGCTGCGACGGGGATGTTTTATCTATTTATTGTTAGTTATTCCATTTAAAATTTAATATTCACATCAAAGACAGGACGACGTCTGTCGGGTCAGCTAATTATGTAATAAAATGCATTTTTGCAAGACAAATCTACATGCATTGTTTATAAAATTGACGGAATTTAAATGTAGAATATTAATCAGTAAAATAAAAAAAATCGAAAATTTAAATACTATAAACTTAATAAAATAAACTTAGGTAAAATAATTAAATAATAAAAAAATTAAAGTTGATTTTTGGGTGAGTGTACCCTTAAATTATTATATAGTATCCTACAAAGCTGCATTACATACTCGGTAACTGTACTGTATTTGATAGGTTCTATCTTTCCATCAGTGAGTATAGGGCAATGCCATCAGTGACGCAGTGAGGCCTACCCGCGAAAGTCGAGTTCGCTAACACTAAAATTATTAAACCAGTTGCCATTTCCTTGGCCGACCGATCCACGGTCGAACCGGTCCACTCACGAGGCGGTAGTCCCAGACCATCACACGTGACCAACATAGACGATATACGGGTTTCCTTCTCGTTTTTGAAACCTGGCTCTCTGGGAATCCCGAGTTTTTACATTGCAAACTCATTTCACACTGTTCCGTTTTTCCTTATTAGTTTTTTATTGGTGCTGTTTGGGTTCAAATGATAAGGATTGGTAAAAAGTAAACATGTTAAGAGTGTATTGAATTGCCATTTAAACATGAACATCACAGTTTTTGAAATTTGTTATTTAATCTTCTTCTATAATATAAAAATGGATCGCAAAATGTGTTGGTAAGCGCATAACTCAACAACGCCTGGACCAATTTGGCCAATTATTTTTTTAAGATGTTCGTTGAAGTCCAAGGATGGTTCTTACGGCGAGAAAAAATTGAATAATTGCCGGGAAACCCTAAAAACAGCCCTTTTAAAAAGGATCCCATATACTATGGAACCAGAACTTTGTTTACAATATAAATATTTTATTTTCAACAGCTGATTGCTATACTATATCTGTTAGTTGAAGATATACACGACAGATTGAAGCACTTGCATTTGTTTATGTTTTTTTATTTTGTTTACATTAATTTTTTTGGTTATGCGAGTGACTTAACAGTTTACATTTTTAACTGTGACTTCTTACTGCACATTTTGATACTGTGTTTCGTTATTTTAGTTTATAATGATATGGACTTTTGCACTCACTTTCCCTACACGGTCATTAACTCTATTCTAAATACTAAGGACTGCCGACAACAACCACGGGGGCCTGGGGGAGCCCCAGCTAGCAAAGCTATGATTGGAGAGACAAATTAATGAGTAGTAAATATAATTTGTTTTTGTTTAGATTTTTGTTTTAAGGGTATGCGAGTTACTAAAAAGTTTAACTGTACATTTTAACTGTATACACTTTTACTTGGTCAGGTGATCTGTATTTCTTATTATTGATTTTAACCTTATTGCCTCGGTAGTAAAAAGATTTAAGGAAACGTGAAAAAAATTGAAAATAAATAATTTATTTTGCAGAATACTTTTTATGGCATGCCTCCTAAAAAAGCCAATATTGGTAGAAGAACCAAAACGCACTTAGAGCTGCTGAAACATCTGGAGAAACAGAAGCACGCTTGGAAGCTGTACGAATAAGGGCATCGTCTTCAAGAGCTGTAGAGCCCCCTGCAGAGCGAGAAGCACTACTCGGAGACCTACGTGGACGAGCTTTGACGTCAAGAGATACAGAAACACCTGCAGAGCGAGAAGCACTACTCAGAGACCTGTGTGGACGAGCTTCGACGTAAAGAGCTAAAGAAACACCTGCAGAGCGTTAGCACGACTCGGAGACCTGCGTGGACGAGCTTGGACGTCAAGAGCTAAAGAAACACCTGCAGAGCGTTAGCACTACTCAGAGACCTGCGTGGACGAGCTTCGACGTCAAGAGCTACAGAAACACCTGCAGAGCGAGAAGCACGACTCGGAGACCTGTGTGGACGAGCTTGGACGTCAAGAGCTAAAGAAACACCTGCAGAGCGTTAGCACTACTCAGAGACCTGCGTGGACGAGCTTCGACGTCAAGAGCTACAGAAACACCTGCAGAGCGAGAAGCACGACTCGGAGACCTGCGTGGACGAGCTTCGACGTCAAGAGCTACAGAAACACCTGCAGAGCGAGAAGCACGACTCAGAGACCTGTGTGGACGAGCTTCGACGTCAAGAGCTACAGAAACACCTGCAGAGCGAGAAGCACGACTCGGAGACCTATTATTATATATATAATAGAGAAGACAGGGGTACAAGTAAACATGAAACAAAAAACACGTAAAGCTCTGTAATATATAATTATATATATATATATATAATTATATATATATAATTATATATATATATATATATATATATATATATATATAATTATATATTACAGAGCTTTACGTGTTTTTTATTTCATGTTTACTTGTACCCCTGTCTTCTCTACTTAATGCTGTACGTGAATTATAGGAGAACTGTTATATGCTCAATTCACTAGTGCCATTTGTTTTATACTTGCTTATATCATATGTCTTTTCTAGAAACCATGTTGAGGAGAACTGCAAATACTATATCTACATTTCAATTAACTAGTGTCTTTCATTTTATGTTTACATGTATCACATATCTTCTCTAGTAATCATGACATACCCAATGTTGTACATGAACTATAAGATAACTGTCAAGTACCATATTTACGTTCAGTTCACTGGTGTCATTAGTTTAATGTGTACCTGTACTGTGTGTCCTCTCTAGTAACCATATCGAATTTGAGTTAAAGAAGAACTGTTGTAAGATACTGTATACTATAATACAAGACAAGTGGGGTGTAATTAAAAAGATTTGTGTGCTTTATAGTTTTTTGTTATCAAACTTACAATAGCCTAGTGTTAAGATGTGAACTCTCAACAAGTCCCAGGGTTATTAGAAGACTGATATCAGATGTAAATAAACCATCCTACAACTGTCTCAATTAACTGTAAATACGATATCTATGTACAATTAGCCAGTGTCTTTCGTTGTATGTCTACGTATACTATACATATTCTCTAGTGTGAGCTATAGGAGAACTGTCAAGTATCATATTTACATTAAATTCACTGTTGTCATTTGATGTGTACTTATACTATGTGTCTTCTCTATTAACCATGTTGAATGTGAGTCAAAGGATAACTGTAAAATACTATATTTACGTTCAATTGACTTGTTTCATTTGTTTAATGTGTACTTGTTATGTGTGTCTTCTTTATTAACCATGTCGAATTCGACTGCAAAAACAACTATATTTACATTCAATTCATTAGTGGTGAAATGTGCTTTACCTGTACTGTGTGTTTGAACAATTGTCATCATCAAGTTGATATTCAATTTAGTCGTTAAGTTGTCGTTATAGTCAGAACTGATTCAGATTGACCACATAGATATTGTGAACTGTGTGGTATACTTTCACATTCAGAGTAAGTATGTAGTTTTACTCGAAGATGTGAAAACGTTTGTGTCACGTTTCACACGAGCTTTACATCTTTACATGTTCATTTCACATATTTCTGTAAAATAACACAATTCCACAAATCCATGTCGCATGTGCACGTAGGTACTTTTTTCTATTGGTAAAACTACAATTGCAGAACCATTGCTTATTTCAAGAATTGTCTGCTTCTAAAGTTGATTGGACAATAGGTATGAAACCAAATACTGTCAGAGGCTATATATAGGAGGTTAAGTCAATTGTATGAAAACAAGCCTGAAAATAAAAATTAAAGTGGGAGATATAAACATGTATCCAATTGGACATGTCGTGCAGATGTAAAGAATACAAGTTCTAGAGGAAGAATTATTAAAGAGTAATAAAACAGAAATGATAGTTGTATGTTAAGTGGCAAAAATTCTAAGTAGGTCATGGATGCTAGTCAATGCTAGTGATGAATTGAGATAGATGGACACTATAGCAAAAAATAATAATAATAATACTAGGTGCAGGTGTCGATGCTGGTGTGAGTCTTGCGCATTACGTGCATTTAAGAATAGTAAATCTTAGATATCTTGGAAACTAAGAACCTTTTGATATCAACACTTCCTAATTAAGTCCGATCTCACCAAGGCGCATCGATTGGCACACTTTTTTCTGAAAAATAGTAAGCTAAAATTATTTTGCAAAAAAACCTGGCTGTTTTATATCAGTAGGACTTGGTCTCGTGTATGTGGTTTTATTTTTCATAAAAATGATGTTGTATAATGTCGGGCAATAGATTGGATATGAATAAGGGTCATTTTGAACAGTCCAAAAACCAGATGGCATCGTTTAAAAGTTAAGCAATATAAAACATGTTTGGTACGCATTGCCGTCAAAGATTGAAGAACTTGACTACAACATCAACCCTCCAAAGTTACCGGCAGAGAGCATATAGTTTGAGACAACACAATAGGATAGATCTCTATTTTATTATAACTAACCTGGTGATGAACATAGAAATATAAAAATTTTACAATGACAGCAGTATAAAATGATCTTATATAATATGTTAATACTGATTAGATGCAACTAAGCTCTTAAAATACCATCAATACACCTTTCCTCTTGTTCTTAAACAAGTTGGACTTAGACAAAATTTACTTGTGTATATTTCTATCACAGTCATACTACCACACCTTTTGCAAAGTTGGTTGAAAGGTACATAGAACAATAGGTATGAAATTAAATACTGTGAATGAATACAATTCCAAAGCTATTACATAAGAGGTTGAGTCAATTGTACGAAAACCAAAAAAATTTAAAGTAGGAGATATAACAGATGCAGAAATAAAGAATATAGGACCTAGAGGTGGATTTTATAAGGAAGAATTAGAAAGAAATTATTTAGTAGAGAAGGTAACTAAACAAACTTATTACGTTAAATGGTTGGGGTTCCCGAGCAGATCGTGGATTAATAAGACTGATATCATAAGCTAGTTTCTCTGTGTGGTAGCGTAAAAAAACATTTTTGACTTGCCGTCAAATATGGCTGGTGCAGCACTTGTAGGTAAGGACGTAAGCACCGCGAGACGCGGGACTAGGACGTGAGCCGACGGTGAGGCGACGAGACCTACCCGCAGCTGGCGCGCCTGGGCAGGATACGAGGACGGTATGTGTAGGGCCTACAGTGTACGCGAGTTGACGCTGAGGGCTTGGGATTTTAAATTATGTAAGGTATGTGATGTGTTAAACTTTACATCAGGTAATAGATTTGATATGAATAACGCTTTAGGGATTTTTTTTTCAAAAATGTTCAATCTGCGCAAAAATAATCCCCATAAGAATAACATGGGAAAAATGTGCCGATTCGCTTGCCTCTTTCTGGTTTGGTAACTACTATGAAGGAATGGTTGAAAAGAGTGAATTTACTCGTGAAAGACTGCTAAGTGAGTTTGGAACGAGTGAACCGAGTAACTTTAAAAAATCTCAGATTAGACGTAGAATCGTTTGAAGAGTTATTATGAGTGGTTGAGCCTCATATTAAGAAAGTTGATACCACAGAATAGACTTTATTAGTAAAGTAATGGCACCCCCCTTGGTAAAGAGAGATGCAATTGCCCCTGGAAATTATTTTGAAGACCTCAAATTCACTATAGTGATATATATGTACAAGCGATTGGCAGCATTGTAGTTTTCATCTACACTTGTCACGTTCAGTAAACAATTCACAAAACACAATTTTTCAACACAAAATCGACTTTACCTCCAGCAAATGAACTGGCAAACAGAATATTGCGCAATACTACCCATACATGACTGAATATACAATGTTTAATACCCATTGAATATACAGCAAATTGAATATTGTACAATAATTTTCAAAACCTTTTGTAACTACTCAATATATTTTACAATCAGATTTTCGCCTTCAATCTAAACAATACACATTCATTAATATTATTTAATGAAAAATACAGCGCAATAATGTTAATCGTGTATGGGACCTTTAACTAAGCGGAATAAGAGAGGATACACGTTGGGGTACGGAGTTGATATCCTAGTTTTTGTCACAATAGCCTAAAATATTTATAAAAATAAACCTTTACTTAAAACTAATGTAAAACCACAGTAAAAACTTATCAAAATAGCTGTGTCAAGTAAAAAAATAGAAGTGTTAAGAATAATAATAAAAATTCAAAAACTTGTAGAGGTCTGGGGGGTGGGATTACCCTCCCATGCCCACCCTTAACTCCGCCCATTGCCCCGAAAATTTTCCCGAGAAAATTTAAATTTACTGTCCGTGGCAAGCTCGGTACGTTGTCCGAGAGCACTAAATGCTATTCTCGTGGAGATAAGTTGTACTATTAAACCAATTTCTCCCGTTTTCCCCCACTATTTTCCACCCACACAATCACATGACCCAATAAAACGCAAACATAGTTAGTTCTGTGGGCGATAAGCTGATAAGCTTCTCTCCCTCCCAAAATCTTTAAACGTGTAGTAAGAAAGTTACGGGAAAGCAATGTCATTGATTTATAACAATATATTTGTGATATATTCATCTGTGTTTAGGAATATCGCAATTATATGAAATGTAATCCTCCTGAGACGTGTGATGTGGTTCAGTTCATGTACAGTTCAGTGTAGTAGGCTAACAATATTCAAGTTTACGATGCTACCCATACAGCACAATATAGTTTCAGACACATTTCAGAAACATTACAATAAAACATTGAAACATTACAGGTTATGTTTTTGAAAGGTTTCTGAAACGTGAAAATGTCACCAACTGAAACCATGACACTGAAATATGTCAGAAAGGTTACACTGTTACGTTTCAGAAATGTTACACGGTTATATTTCAGAGAGGTTACACTGTTATGTTTCAGAGAGGTTACACTGTTATGTTTCTGAAAGGTTACACTGTTGTGTTTCAGAAATGTTACACTGTTATGTTTCAGAGAGGTTACACTGTTATGTTTAAGAGAGGTGCAATGTTTCAGTTATGTAACAGTGTTTGTTTTTTTGTAATATTTCAAAAACATTGCAGTGTTATGTTTCAGTTATTTAACAGTGTTATGTTTTTGTAATACTTCAAAAACATTACAGTGTTATGTTTCAGTTATGTATCTGTGTTACTTTTTAGTTATGTTATGTCTTTGAAACTTTGCAATGTTTCTGATATGTAACGGATAATTTGTGTGCTGTGTGGGTATACATTATGTATTCAGTTATTGAGACGTGTGACGTGGTTCTGTACATGTACAGTACAGTAGTATGAAAACAATATTACAATTTACGCTGATATACATGAGATATTTAGTTACTGAGACTTGTGACGTGGTTCAGTTCATGTACAGTACAGTAGTGTGCTATCAATATTCCAGTTTACGCTGTTATACATTAGATATTTAGTTAAGAGTACGTATTTTTCAATTTATTTGGAAAAATTATCAAACAATATTTTTAATGAGGACAATGGCGCCAACATTTGGAGTTTTTTTTGTTTAATTGAACGATCAATTCTAGATTATTTTAAAAACCTGAAATAGCTCGAATATATTTTAAAGTCGAATATATAATCATCCTGTTAGCCTTACCTTGAACTTTCAAACGGAATCACCGGATTGTTTGGTAAACATATTCGCGGAGGTCACTCCTATAATAGTGAGGTAAACAGCTCAAGGTTATTGAAGAAGACCTCTAGCTATAGTTGTAAGTCATTAGAATGAATGAAATTGACATTTCCAGTCTAACTAGAAATACTACAGTAAATGTCACATAACATATCAAAAGCCACGACACGATGTAGTAGAACGTAAGACTATCACACCTCATTAGTATTTTTTCATAATGTTTTATTTCAAAATAATAATGATTCACCATAAAATTAGGACTAAAAGAAATGCGTTACAAATGAACATGCTATTTTAAAAGCCTGTACAGTGAATGAGTAAATGTTTTATAACGTTTTTCAAACGTCACCTGAGTTTGAATGTCATATAAATATAGATTGTAAAAAGTACATAGCGTGCTGATAAGTGTACGCATGGTCCACGAGAAAGGTTCGAGGTTTATAAAGAGGCTAAAATGGAGAATTTGACAAAACTAGTCATTTAGTTACTGTCCTACTCGGAGGACTAACAGGGTTCAATGTGTACAGCCAAATAGGCTTAGGAGGTATTATCAAAGCGGATAGAATCCAATACTATAATACGAGCAAGGTTTGTATATATATATATATATATATTTGCACACGGATCTCGAAAACGGCGCCGAGGATTTTCTTTAAATTTTGGAAATAACTAATTTCCGAGTAGAAAATAAGTTCTAGATAGGTCTAATGTCCAGGAAAATTCGTGTTTTCTTGTAATATTAAGTTTAAAATCTAAAAATTTAACATTACGCTTATGGAGAATCAAATGTAAATTTGCACACGGATCTCGAAAACGGCGCCGAGGATTTTCCTTAAATTTTGGAAATAACTAATTTCCGAGTAGAAAATAAGTTCTAGATAGGTCTAATGTCCAGGAAAATTCGTGTTTTCTTGTAATATTAAGTTTAAAATCTAAAAATTTAACATTACGCTTATGGAGAATCAAATGTAAATTTGCACACGGATCTCGAAAACGGCGCCGAGGATTTTCTTTAAATTTTGGAAATAACTAATTTCCGAGTAGAAAATAAGTTCTAGATAGGTCTAATGTCCAGGAAAATTCGTGTTTTCTTGTAATATTAAGTTTAAAATATAAAAATTTAACATTACGCTTATGGAGAATCAAATGTAAACAATGCAAACCAAAACAGCTGTTTATAAACGTTTGACAGTTCTTGATTGAAGACGGCAAAGAACAATATGTGAATAGAGGTTTTTCATAAATATTTATTTTATGTATGTAATAAATGTAAAATTATCAGGTTACTAAACAATTTGTAAAAACTTAAGGATAACATAGCTGTGCGAAATAAAAACAGAAAAAGTATTTCCAAAATCTTCCGTGTTTTGATAGAAAACGTATTCGTTGTATTGCTTGAAGCCACTATAACAAACTAATTAATTGATGTAAATTAAATCTCTCTTTTGCTTTTCAATCCTCATTCCGTTTATAAAAAAAACCAGTTGATCACAGGCTAATAATAACGGTATGGGTAATTAAACAGTAAATGATCGGCTTTGGCTTTTGGAAAAGACGTTAAACGACATCGTTCAATTGACTAACCTCGTAGCCGAGTTGTAGCATGTCGGGCTCAAGAACTATAGGCCGCGAGTTCCATTCACATAAATGTTTTCATTGAGTAATAAATGTGTTTTAATTTTTCTAATTAATTTTTATAATAAATGTCTTATTTTAAACGAGCAAAGCTCGGTCACCAGGTACTTAATTATAACGGACAGAGTAGAATTTAGTGTAAATTTAAGCACACATTTATTATTGCTTCCGTCCGTGTTCAGTGTCGGCCTCCCGCATGTGGGTCGGCTGTCGGCTGTTGGCTGTCCCCCGGGCACGTGGAATGACGGCCGGCCTGCTAATTTAAACTGGCTCTGGCGGGTTTTACTGTGCAAAAAACGTCACCTACATTGCTAAATTATCACTTGATTATCAATTTCGAAACTGGATAATTTTCCAAGTTGTTTAAATGAATGGAAAATTTAAGTTAACACACGTTAATTAATTAGTTTTGAATACAACATTTATTATCTTTGGGTAGCCGTTGTAGACCACAACGGCTACAGAACAGGTCTACAAATTCTATTCAGATTATTTTATCTGTTTTGAGATAAAACATATTCGCTTATTATTTTAACGATTTGTCTTATGGATAGATATAGATAGATAGATATTATAGATAGTTTAACTATAGTATTACTTTTAGTTCAATAACTATAGGCGTCTTGGAGGGTTTCCGATTGTCACATTACCTTAATTTAAACAATAAAACCATCAATGATTTATGATAATTGACGATTATATGCCCTTCTAAAAACGTTTTATGTATCAGAACAAAACCGAAATTTTCAATGTTCGCTTGAATGCTTTTGTTGATGCTGCAGTTATTGTTATCGTATGAGACACCAGGCGGGTTTTCGCCAAGTTGGTCGGCGCCCCTGTTGCCGCTTGTAGGAACACATGGGATACATGGGACACATGGACACATGGGATACATGGGACACATGGACACATGGGACACATGGAGCGGCGCTGTTTCGACTGTAGCCTCGTACTTATTACCACGACTTTACAAATAATTACATAGAAAAACGATTCTCAGCTAAATTATTAACCAGAAATTCACTATTTGAGAAATTAGAAAATTGTACCATTATAAGGCATAAAATTCCCTAAACGTTAAGGGGGTATTATAATACAGTTTTGAAATAAGTTCAAAAATCAATTACCAATGTGAACAAACTAATAATGTTATTAATTTGCTAGCCGATGGTCATTTCTTTATATTAATCACATTTATGGATCACATGTTCTGTAAAACTTAGAATTTTTCAAACATATCTTATATATTTAATACACTAGGCCTATTTTTGTGATAATTGTTTTGGAGCGGTGGTGCTACCAATCACCATGTCCAAGGTGTCGTTATAAAGGTCTTAGAATGTAGTTTTGCCATCAATTAAAAAAATTTGAAAATTCACCGTGGTCATGGAAACTAATGGGGTCAAAGTCGCGATTTTCCCCATATAAACACCGATGATCGAGAAATCAGCTGTTTATTTAAGGAAGTGGTTAAATAAACAAATCAAATCTGACAGTTAAACATGGTTCTTTCTTTTTTTCGTTTAACGAAGACATCATCGTACAGCTGGCAATAAATCACCAGTTTTTATTTGCATAAAACCTAAGCATAACCAAAATAAAAATCTGTTGGGAAAATCTAAACTAAGTTTCTAAACATAGTCATTGGAGGACAGATTGTCTCCTTGACAGCGCACGATTTCGTGCGCCAGGTACGCTAGTTTTTTTACAATCTGTTTGACATAGTTGAATAATAAGTACTGATAAATACCATAAATTTTATGGCGTTGGTAGGACCTTTCACTAAAAAAACCTACATAACAATATCTGTTTACGCGTATTATCACTATTGTTCAGAAGATTTCGACCAAAGTGGTTGGGATGGTTTTCTTATATTGCTACATAATTTTCACTGAATGTTGAAATTTCTTCTTCCAATGTAGGAATTTTGCTGTCTCGTTGAAGTACTTGACTTGAAGTACTACTTCTTGACTAACTATATGGAACTTGCAGGATACACATCAAAATGTTTGATTGAAATCCCTGAATTATTTCTAAATTTGACGACTAGATGCGTCCCAAATCTGGATCCCGTAGGTCTACACGGATTTTAGAGTAATTTTATATAGTAAAAGTTTGTTTTCTGTTGATACTTTTGATTTACGATTTAAAAGCCAACTTCAAATTCAAGGAGAGTTCCAATTATATTTTTTCCGTGTTAATTTGCCATCTTCTAACGTGGCAACCGTAATTCTTAAATTAAAACTTGGAAAAAATTATTGTACATTCAGTACTTCCCTGTGGGAAATAGGTTAATTCATTAATATGTCTATGAGGAATTTTTCAATTCATCTAAACAACCTTTCTTATAACCATATGCCGGAAATGTGATTACCAATACCTCCCCCCCAGAGCTAAGACATATCTATGTGAAAATGTCTTAAATTATTAAAAACTGGGTCTTTGAGGGTTTATTATTTTGTTTTCATAGTGCATGGGCACAACACTACGTAACTACTATATCTGTGGGTGCTCTCGTTAGAGTTTATTATTTTGTTTTCATAGTGCATGGGCACAACACTACGTAACTACTATATCTGTGGGTGCTCTCGTTAGAGTTTATTATTTTGTTTTCATAGTGCATGGGTACAACACTACGTAACTACTATATCTCGTTTTCACGGGTAAGCGTTACAAAAACATTGTTCAGCGTGACAGAGAGACAATAAAATACCTCCGTAACCGATGGAGATAAAGAAAAACTTTAAAGACCTAAATTGTGCAGTTTTTAAGCTGATTCTAATGGTGTAAGATAAAATATAAACAAATTAAATTACATATAAAAACTAAATAAACCCAATTTTTGAGTGCAAAACCTCCAAACTACCCGTTCCCATTGACCGATATGTCTGGTTTACGAACTCGCCCGAGCAAATGTAGAAATACACGTCTCTACTAAATTTGGTCTCAATTGGACCATTTTTACGACAGTTATCGTATTCACAGACACACGTACACGCACACATATAAATATTCACGACTATTGTTTTTGGACTCTGGGTACCAAAAGAAGAAAAAATAAAATCGTCCCGGGATTAAGTCTTACCATGAGACCTACGGTAATAGCTTCTTACCAATGGGAAATTCGCTAAAACAGTACCGCAACCTACTACCTTCTAACCAGAACGCTTAATTCAAAGAGATTTTAAAAACGGAGGTAGGAGACGTGTTCTGTTAACAGGGCCCAACTACAGTGATGCCAAAAATCAATATTTTTTTAATTCTTAGTCTGATTCAAATGTAGTTTGCGTTAGGTTGAGCTGACTATAGAAAGGAACACGATGATCTAATCATAATTCTTTCCATCTCATTCGAGTGGTCGAGGAGGCTAACTGGAGAACATTCCTACTGATCGAGACTGTTACGTAACGTGATTTATATCGGCTAAAATACTCCAGTTTACGCTGCAATGCATTTAGCGATAAGATATTTTTCAGTTTGATTGGAAACATCTTCGAATAAATAAACAATGGGTATAAAGTTTAAAAGTAAGAAAATAGCCAATGTATGAGAAGAGTATTTATTGTTTTGTTTTGAACAAACATTTCGTCCTGATGTATAAAATGTACTTAATTACAGAGCTCAATTTCTTGAGCTGTGGAATTACCTCGGGCTAATGTAGTCGTAACAAACTACTAACTGAGTATTTTGTCGGGTTTATCGTGACCCAACGTCTCACTCTAGCCAACGTAGAAAGCTAATCATATCGGGCTAATTAATTGGCGTCCACTCGCATCAAAGTTTCACCTCGATTATCCTTGTAATTATTACAATATATTGCAGCTTCATTAAAACCGATCAAAGTAACTCGAGTGGAACATAAACAAATATAATTGCAAAGTCGACCCGGCGAAACCGGGACTGGTATCAGCAGTCACGTGCTGTTGGACCAATCGCAAGGTCGCAGATCTGGTTTGGCCTGCGTCCTGCGTCCTGCGTCCTGCGTCCTGCGTCACGCCGCTCGCGGAGGCCCCGGCCCGAGCAACCGGTGGGGATTACCTGGACGAGGAAGTTCCCTATAAACAAACTCACGTGGTGGGGCGAGGGTAAGGGTATATAACATCTCTAACCCGGGTCAACTTCAGATTTGTACCTGACATCGACCCTCTACCATCACCATGATCAAGGCTTACTTCTTGGTAAGTTTCAACGATGTAAAACTTTTTTTTGAATTTTTCGTAAATAAACGGTACCAGTAGACTGACAAATACTTTCTCCCTTCAGTAAAAAAATTACAACCCTTAATAAAACTAACATATCCTTTAATGTTTGTTTATACAGTATATAATTTAAAACTTATCGTTTCAAAAATAATCAGTAAATTTTCCAATTTTTTGGGACATAACCCCTCCTTTTTATTTTTCTTAAATAAACGGAATCTGTGGACTGACACATACTGTCCCTCTTCAGTAAATCACAAAAAACTACAAACCTTAATATATCTAACATATCCTTTAATGTTTGTTATACAGTAATGTTTGTAATTTACAAACATTAGTTTCAAAAATATGTTTCAATTTTCCAATTTTTTTAGCCACAGCTTAGCCCGTGGGTCTGATTTAGATTAAATTTGGCATGTATATTCACTGTATATCCAGGCGTTTTTCTCATTTTTTGAATTTTGGATTTTAAAGGGTAGTTCAACCCTAAAACTCTTAAAAAGCGTGAAAATTCCAAATTTGTCAAAAACGGTTCCAACGATTTTGATCATGTATCAAATTCGCAGTATACACTATCAAATTTAGTGCACAGAGTACTAAATAATATGACACCACCGGCATGTCTGTAAAAATGACGGTTTAAAAGTTATGCACTTTCAAATGTGAAAAAATAAATATTTGTAAATTTTCAGCTAAAACAATTTTCAACAAGTAATGCATAACTTGAGTATCACCATTGTAACCAACTTAAAAACTAAACAAATTAGTATTTTGAATTATTCATCTACAAACAGTTCTAGAGTAAAGTTAAATTTACTTAAACTTTACTTAAATTAACTTTAACTTTTTATTAACTTTAATTAACTTTTTACTTAAATTTGATAAACACAGTACGTTGTCTGAAAGTGCCCAATTTTATTCTTACAGAGAATATTAAAAACTCAATTTCTTCTTTATTTCCCAACCATTTTTCACGAAACTTGGTATGAAGCGTAAGGTAAAATCACCCAACAAACAAAACCAACTCAAAAAGCTTGACATTACCCAGGGGGGGGGGTCCTCCCATAAAATTCTAACAATCAATTTACTTTTGTTTCTCTTGTTGTTGTTTCCAGAAATTGGATGATTATTTTTGAAACAATAAATTATTAAACTATAGTTAGATAAACTGTGAAGAATATGATATTTTTATTACAGATTGTATTTTTCAAATTTACTTAAGGGAGAAAGTATGTGTCAGTCCATTGATACCATTTATTTAATATATTATAAGACGAGGAAGTAAAAATTATAGAACCATTTTTTAATGTTTAGGGGTTGGGCATTCATTTCAAAGATTCAAATTCAAATATTAATTCTTGAAGTAAGTTAGGAACTAAATTAGGACTATAATTCAATTTTGTAGATAGAAATTATAAAAAATATATATTTAATTTGAGGAAATATAAATAAACTTATATTTCATAAACATATTAATAAAAATATAACGATTAAATATAACGATTCATTATTGAATTGAACTGTCCCTGAATTGAAAATTTATTTCCAAGGATGGATCAATTACTGAAAGATTTTTAAATGTGTTTTACTATAAAATGTGAGCGAAGGTGAGCCAAATACTGAGTTTCGTAACAAAGTTGAGAAATAAAGCTGGATTTTTTTGGATTTCCTATAAAAAGAAAATTGAATCCCATTAGAATAAAAATGAGCGCCTTAAAACACACGATCACTACAAAATACAGTATTTAACAGATTTAATTAATTAGTATTTTTGGGCTGGCTTATGAGTATGATTTGGTAAAATATTGTTCAGAAACTTTAAAAAAATGTAGCCTAACCCATATTTTATATAATTCTCGAATAAAAAATACAAAAATAAAAACAAATAAATAAAATAAATATTTTGAAAATTGGACTTTTAAATAGCTTTATAATTTTTGAACCAATTAAATTAAAAAATTTTTAAGAAATTTTTGTAAAATGTCAATGTTCTTTATGTTTAAATGATCTTATAATCACAAATGTTTCAGGTATTCCTGCTGGTTGCTGCTCTTGCTTGTGCCATGGCTGCTCCACAGTATGGACATGGTCATCACGGAGGAGGCCACCATGGAGGCGGCTACGGACACGGAGGCGGCTACGGACACGGAGGTGGTTACGGACATGGAGGTGGACACCACAGCCATGGAGGAGGTTACGGACATGGAGGCGGCTACGGACATGGAGGTGGACACCATGGAGGTCATCACCATCACGGATAGACAACATCACCATGAACAGATCCAGCTGATTCCTCATACTCCATTGTAATCTATATTTTGTCTCATTTGATCATCACCATCCATAATATTGTATTTTTGTAAATAATATTACTTATTAGTTCATATATAGTATTTTTTAATAGCCCTCTTCTTTAGTTACAATTTTAAATGAGTGCCATGTTAAAATATAAATGAATTTTTTAGTTGGATGAATTTAGTAAATGGCAAATGTTTGGAAAGTAGTCTGTATCCTAAGGTTTAAAGGGTAACACAAGAAAGTCACCAAACATAGGATTTTAGCGAATTTCCCATAGGGAAGAAGCTATTACCGTAGGTCTCATGGAAAGAGTTAAGCCCGAGACCATGTTATTTTTTCTTCTTTAGGTACCCAGAGACCAAAAACAATAGTCGTTAAAATTTTTATATATATATATATATATATATATATATATATATATATATATATGTGTGTCTGTGAACACGATAACTCTCGTAAAAATGGTCCGATCGAGACCAAATTTGGTAGAGATGTGTATTCCTACAAATGCTCGGACGAGTTCGTAAACCAGACATATCGGTCAATGGGAACGGGTAGTTTGGGGGGGTTTTGTACCCCAAAATGGGGTTTTTTGCGTTTTTCACATGTAATTTTTAAAAATTTCTAACTTTATATTTCACCATTGGAATCAGCTTAAAAAACTACACAATTAAGTTCCTCAAAGTTTTTCTCTATCTTAAACGGTTACCGAGATATAAAAAAATCTAAACACAGTACGTTGTATTTTGAGGCTCCAATGTTAATCTTATGGAGGATTAGGAAAAATTAATTTTTCACTTATTATCTAATATTTTTTGATGAAACTTGATATTTAGCTTCATGTGGTTGAGATTCATACATTTGTGCTAAAAAATCATAGTTTATATGTTTATCATGGCAGCAAACCTGCATACTCTTTTCCCATGTTAATCATATGGAGATTAGGCAAACTCCTTTATTTATGGACTGATGTTGATAAAAGTTGGTATAAATGTTAAAAATAAAATTTTTGATGGTATACTTTCAGTGTTCCTCACAGCAGCAAACCTACTCACTCTTTCCCATTTTAATCTTATGGAGAATAGGCAAATAATTCCCATGTTTATCGACAGATTTTGACCAAACTTGTCATATATTATAATTATTATATTATTGATTTGGAAATTCGCTGAGTACGCAGGTCTGCTGCGACGGGGGTATTTACTTTTGTGGTATAAATGTAAAACCTATAAATTAAATTTATTAATTTTAATCTGCTCATTACTTTTTAGCGAATTTCCCATAGGGAAGAAGCTATTACCGTAGGTCTCATGGTAAGACTTAAGCCCGGGACCATGTTATTTTTTCTTCTTTAGGTGCCTAGAGACCAAAAACAATAGTCGTCAAAATTTATATATATATATATGTGTCTGTGAACACGATAACTCTCGTAGAAATGGTCCGATCGAGACCAAATTTGGTAGAGACATGTATTCCTGCATTTGCTTGGACGAGTTCATAAACCAGACATATCGGTCAATCGAAAAGGGTAGTTAAAGGCATACTAGTTAAGGCAGGGGGTGGGGGGGCATAAAACCCCCCCCCAGGTTTTATACCGCAAAAATGAGTTTTTTGCGTTTTTCTCATGTAATTTTTAACATAATTTTTTTTTTTGTAATGTTAACATGGTCATTATTATGTTATTGATTTGGAAATTCGCTGAGTGCGCAGGTCTGCTGCCACAGGGGTATTTTTCTTTGAGTTCACTAACCAAAGGTATTTTTTAAAGGATAACTTAACTGCCCTTTACCATGGGTTTGGGGTGGTTTGTTAGCATAAACTTCAAATATGAACGATAACTTAAAATTTTACAGATAAATAACTTAAATTTAAAAAGAATCGTTTTGCCAGAAAATTTATAGATGGAATAAGAATATGTTAACTATGTTAACAGGTTTGGTACGGGTGGTCACAATCATTGCTGCACCGGCCTCTCCACAGGTGCACACTCACACGATTGTTGCCGTCATTCCATTGTTGCTTAAATAAGTCAGTGAGCTGCTAGCGGCTCTCCGATATCTGTGTTTGTTATTGCGCTTGTGGCGAGGTACATTTCTTTCATTTTTGGCGGTGTCAGTTTTTGATTCACACTTCTCTATGGATTTACATATGTTTGTGTAAACATTTTGTATTTGTAAATAGTAAACACTGTTTTGTTAAATCACTGAAAAGGCAAAAGGGTAAAAAATAAAAGGTACCGCCAAATGCAGCAAGAGAAATATCCAATAAAGGGTCGTTTGGTATTGCACCGAGTATGAGGACCAACCGGGATTGTGCGTCACTCGTAAGTGACGTAAGTGAGATGACTGGTACAAGTGAATGTATCACATTAGGGTGGCTGGTGGTGTTGTAAATAGTATATTTTTATGTTAGTGAAGTATTTTTATAATTTAAAATAAAATATATGTGTTTTCCGACTTATAACAGTGAGTTAAAAAAAATTAAAACAATAAAAGTGTGTGGTTTGGTAAAAGAACCTTTTTATACCCAATTGCAGGCATACACGGTTGTGTACATGAAAAAAATGGCCGTAAATGCAGTTTCTTATTTGGTCCGGATAGTGTTTCTTCACTGCTTCCCATCAAAAGACATATCAAATGGTGAGTAAAAACTTAAACATTTTTGCATATACCACTCTCTATTGCATGAATTTTAGCAGCGAAAGTCGAGGAATTAAATGTATATTTGTTCCTTTTGAAAGCCAAAATGTTATTAGTTCTCCAAGAGTTTACTGCAGATTTATTAACTCTAGCAGTTTCAGACTGCTGAATAATATTTGTAGATTTTCCGACAGTATGTAGCCTTTACAGAATCCTCCAATTGTTGGCTCCAATTATATTGAAATTAGATAAAAAATCGATATAATCGTAAAAGGAAGATTTCAAGCTTTCTTCTGAAGTCTTATTGGTAGTGGATTTGAGTTTATTTTAAAGCATCACAGAAGAGTCTTCTTCATAAAAAATATTTATGTGTTGGAGTTGGGCAGGCATATACATAAGAGAATATGATTATATCACTAAACATGGGTTGCTCCACGGCACAGTTCACTGTTAACCCTTTCCACTCGGATTCCCTAGATTGGCCTATTCCTATCTACCTGCATTTAAATATGTGTTCACTTAATAATTATTTCTGTATTTTAATTTTTTAACACGTTCACTGGTATGAAAGAATTTGTAATCCTTTCCCCAGGAGCTGCATCAATATATATTAATATTTTATTTTTATATATTTTTTCACCTAAAACAAGACTCATCAACAACAATACACTGTAGCGGGAAAACACATTAAATGAATGATCAGCTGATATTTTAGCGCCAAATTTAATGTTGCCAAAGACACTGTTCGGTGTCCGTCGCACACTTGACCATACAGCCCTCGGACGCAACTCGGCGTCCGCCGCACTGAACGTGTTAAAGCAGTCTTTTTACAACATTTTATAAGTTATGAAAAACAATTTAAGAGAATAATAAGTACATTTTAGCACATAATTTCCCATAGGGAAGAATCTATTACAATAGGTCTCTCATGGCAAGACTTAAGCCAAAGAACATTTTATTTTTTCATGTTTAGGTGCCCAAAGGCCAAAAACAATATTCGTTAAAATTTATATATATGAGTCTGTGAACATGATAACTCTCGTAAAAATGGTCCGATCGAGACCAAATTTGGTAGAGACGTGTATTCCTACATTTGCTCGGGCGAGTTCGTAAACCAGAGATATCGGTTAATTGGAACGGGTAGTTTGGGGGGGGAGGTTTTGTACTAAAAAATTGGGTTTTATGCGTTTTTCATATGTAATTGTAAAAAAATTTAAAATTTATCTTTTACCATTAGAATTAGCTTAAAAATTCCATTTATGTCTCTATATCTATATCTCCAATGTTTACCTAGATATTAAAAAATATGAACACAGTACATTGTAAATTGATTGGGGTTCCTATATTAATCTTATGGAGGATAAAAAAAAATAATATTTCACTTATCAATCAATATTTTTGGATTAAACCTTATATTTAGCTTCACGTAGTTAAGATCTACCCATTTTAGCTTAAAAATCATTGTTTATGTGTTTATCATGACAACTAACCTGCATTCTTTTTTCCCCCTATTAATCATATAGAGAATAGGCAAACGCCTTTATTTATGAACAGATGTTTATGAAACTTGGCATAAATGTTAAAAATAAAAATTGTTTATGCTAGAATAAACAGTGTTTATTCTAGCATCCTACTTTCAGTGTTCCTCACAGTGGCAAACCTGCATGTTATATGTTATGTATCCAATACTATAATACAAGCAAGGTTTGTATATATATTTGCACACGGATCTCGAAAACAGCACTAAGGAATTTCTTAAAATTTTGGAAATAACTAATTTCTTAGTAGAAAATAAGTTGTAGATAGGTCTAATGTCCAGGAAAATTCGTGTTTTCTTGTAATATTAAGTTAAAAATCTAAAAATTTAACATTACGCTTATGGAGAATAAAATGTAAACAATACAAACAAAAACAGCTGTTTATAACCGTTTGACAGTTCTTGATTGAAGACGGCGGGGAACCTCTATTCACATATTGTGAATTGAGGTTTCCATAAATATTTATTTTATGTATGTAATAAGTGTAAAATTATCAGGTTGCTAAACAATTTGTAAAATCTTAAGGGTACCCATAACTAAACATAACTGTGCGAAATAAAAGCAGGAAAGAGTATTTCCAAAATCTTCCGTGTTTTGATAGAAAACGTATTTGTTGTATTGCTTGAAGCCACTGTAACAAACCAATTAATATGTGTAAATTAAATTTCTCTTTTGCTTTTCAATCCTCATTCCGTTTATATCAAAATCAGTTGGTCAAAGGCTAATAATAACTGTATGGATAGTTAAACAGTAAATGATCGGCTAAAAGAATTGAGGTTGGCTAAAAGACCTTAACCGGCATTGGTCATTTGGCAGACGCCGTGGTCCAGCGGTAGCGTGTTGGCATCGTGTGTTCAATTCCCATCAGAGGCAATACTTTTTGTTCAGTGCTATATTAATTATGGTGTATTAAATCGGTTTTATTTAAACCACATAAATGTTTTCACTGAGTAATAAATGTGTTTTAATTTTTCTAATTAATTTTTATAATACATGTATTATTCTAAACGAGCAAAGCTCGGTCACCAGGTACTAATATTGATTTGGAAATTTGCTGAGTATGCAGGTCTGCTGTGACGGGGGTATTTATTACTCATACCAATTTTCATAGAGGAGTAAATTAAGGAGTTTACGTATTCCCCATGTGATTAAAAAATACTCAAAGAAAAATACCCCCGTCGCAGCAGACCGCGTACTCAGCGAATTTCCAAATCAATAATATAATAATAATAATATTTGACAAGTTTTATAAAAATCTGTCAATAAACGTGAGAATTATTTGCCTATTCTCCATTAGATTAACATGGCAAAGAGTGTGCAGGTTCGCTACTGTGAGGAACACTGAAAGTAGGAATTTCTACCATAAAAAATTTTTAATTTTAATATTTATACAAACTTTCATCAACATCTGTTCATAAATAAAGGAGTTTGCCTATTCCCTATATGATTAACATGGGAAAAGAGTATGCAGGTTTGCTGCCATGATAAACACATAAACTATGATTTTTAAGCATAAATAGATGAACCTCAACCACATGAAGCTAAATATAAAGTTTTATCCAAAAATATTGATTAATATGGGAAATATTAGTTTTTCCCTATCCTCTATAAGATTAACATTGGAGCAATGTTACTGTGTACTGTGTTTAGATTTTTTTATATCTCGGTAAACGTTTAAGATAGAGAATAACTTTAAGGAGCTTAATTGTGTAGTTTTTTAAGCTGATTCCAATGGTGAAATATAAAACTAGAAATTTTTAAAAATTATATGTGAAAAACGCAAAAAACCTCATTTTGGGGTACAAAACACCCCCAAACTACCCGTTCCCATTGACCGATATGTCTGGTTTACAAACTCGTCCGAGCATATGTAGGAATACACGTCTTTACCAAATTTGGTCTCGATCGGACCATTTTTACGAGAGTTATCGTGTTCACAGACACACACACACATATATATATATATATACCCCCGTATATATGACAAGTTTGGTCAAAATCTGTCAATAAACATGAGAATCGTTTGCCTATTCTCTATAAGATTAACATGGGAAAGAGTGAGCAGGTTTGCTGCTATAAGGAACACTGAGAGTAGGCATTTATACCATAAAAAAATTTTATTTTTAACATTTATACCAACTTTCATCAACATCTGTCCATAAATAAAGGAGTCTGCCTATTCTCCATATGATTAACATGGGAAAAGAGTATGCAGGTTTGCTGCCATGATAAACACATAAACTGTGATTTTTTGGCATAAACGTATGGGTCCCAACTACATAAAGCTAAATATAAAGTTTTTTGCGAAGATATTGGTTAATAAGTGAAAAATTAATTTTTCTTTATCCTCCATAAGATTAACATTGGAGCCTCAAAATACAACGTACTGTGTTTAGATTTTCTTATATCTCGGTAACCGTTGGAGATAGAGAAAAACTTTAAAGAACTTAACTTAACTTAACCCCTTCCAATTAACCGATATGTCTGGATTACGAACTCGTCCGAGCAGTTGTAGAAATACATGTTACTACCAAATTTGGTCTCGATCGGACCATTTTTACGAGAGTTATCGTGTTCACAGACACACACACACACACATATATATATATATATATAAATTTTAATGACTATTGTTTTTGGTCTCTGGGCACCTAAAGAAGAAAAAATAACATGGTCCCAGGCTTAAGTCTCGCCATGAGACCTACGGTAATAGCTTCTTCCCTATGGGAAATTCGCTAAAAAATGTGATTTCGATCTATGTGATTTTTTTGACATGGATATGTCTTGATATGGATATGTCTGCTCGTGGGGGGAGGTATTGGCAATCCATCAGTCCAAAATTTGTAACGGAAGTGCCGGCATATGGTTATAAGAAAGGCTGTTTAGATGAACTGGAAAAATTCCCCGTAGACATGAATTAACCTATTTCCCACAGGGAAGTACCGTATGTACAATAATTGTTTCCAAGCTTTAATTTAGGAATTACGGTTGCCATGTTAGAAGATGGTAAATTAACATGGAAAAAATACCCCCGTCGCAGCAGACCTGCGTACTCAGCAAATTTACAAATCAATAATAATAATATATGACAAGTTTGGTCAAAATCTGTCGATAAACATGAGAATCATTTGCCTATTCTCCATAAGATTAACATGGGAAAGAGTGTGCAGATGTGCTGCTATGAGGAACACTAAGATTAGGCATTTATACCATCAAAAAATTTTATTTTTAACATTTATACCAACTTTCATCAACATCTGTCCATAAATAAAGGAGTGGCTATTCTCCATATGATTAACACTCCGGTGCTCGCGTGGAGTGCGGTGGCACTCTAGTCATGATGTTTTGTTCATAAAACGCAGTTGACAGCACTTGTGACCTTGAGCAGTCATTTACCTTCCCTCTGACACCCCTGGAACCTGTCAGTATGATGACAGCTACCAATTCGCGCTAAACCAATTTTCTATTGATTTTTTTCCCGTGGTGTCGCACGATTGGAGTGCAGGTGCACTCCACGCGAGTATCCGTGTTCCGAATTTTTCCATGGAGTGACATATGTTGTGGATTTTATTTCACGTAGTTGACATTATTTTTATATGAAAACTGTATAGTGTGTGCATGTATTAACTAATGAATGAACAATGGACAACCAAGAACAGTTATGGTGTTGGTTAGCTGAAACGGAAGATGATTAGGTGTCATAAGTGACAAACACACTGATGAACTTGAAATAGATAATATTGCGTTATTTAAATAATTATTCTTAACCATTTTTAAATAACTCTTTTATACAGCAATATTTATTAATGTTTTTGTAAAATTTGCTAAATTTTCAAGTGTAACAAATGAGTATACCTTGATCATTTGAAAAGTGTGTGTGCAGAACGTGCTAATTAGGTGCATTTGTCAAAGTATGTTGTCATACTTGGTTTTGGGGTTTGATTGCGTTGTTTGAAAAATTATTCTTTTCGATTTTTTTAAATAATTTTTCCATTCACCAATATTTATTTATTGTATTGTACAATTTGCAAAATGATTTTTTTTTGGTCTAAATTATGTGGTTTATAACATCACCAATCACATCAATTATGTATTATATGTGTCTATTCAACATAAAATACCAATACATTGTCAAAACAATTCATACTTATTAAGAAAAACAACAAAAACAAGTGGAGTGCAGGGGCACACCACGCGACCGCTCGCATTCCAGTAAACCACGCGAGCACTGTTAACATGGGAAAAGAGTATGCAGGTCAGCTGCCATGATAAACACACTCTGATTTTTAAGCATAAATGGATAGATCCCAACCACATGAAGGTAAATATTTTGTATTTTGTAGAAACCCCCCCCTAACTACCTGTTCCGATTGACCGATATGTCTGGATTACGAACTCGTCCGAGCAAATGTAGGAATACACGTCTCTACCAAATTTGGTCTTGATTGGACGAGAGTTATCGTTTTCACAGACACACACACACACACACACATATGTATAAATTTTAACGACTATTGTTTTTGGCCTCTGGTCACCTAAAAACGAAAAAATAACATCCCGGGCTTAAGTCTTGCCATGTAAAATCAGTTTATTGTTGAAGTTCTTTAAAGAACACTTTTGAGAGGAGAAAATGTATCTAGATAAAGAGAATATTTAGTAATAAATGAGGAAGACTTGAATATTAACAAGTGTCGGGATCGGTAAAAGTACATCCCCAGGTGCGGGGGTAAACGATCGTTAACACAATAAAAATGGCTGCAAATGCTGTTTTTTGGATGGCGTTTCTTCACTGTTTTACATCAAAAGAAATCAAATGATGAGTAAAAACATAAAAAAATGTTTAGCATATACCACTCTCTATTGCATTCTTTTTAGCAACGAACATGTTAAGTAAATTTTAATTACTGCACTAGAATTATCCCTGTAGTACATGGGCAGTTACACAATAATATTATACAACAGTTATTACCATTAAGTAATTTTTTAATTTTTTTAATGACACAAAAATGAGTAAAATATCACTATTAACGAAGAATGATTATGAATACTAACTAAAGAGTGATGTCCATGATAAATGGTTTAATCACCATTTATAATTGTTTAAATTTAAGTTTTCAACTTTGCTGAAACTTCAAGTTGGCACATTGTATATCAGGTATACATACAGTCAAAATTATAGTTTTTTATTATGTAGAAGTAGTAGTAATACTTATGTTTGAAATAGTGATCGTGAAATAGTAATGCTACTATAAGAATCTTACACAAATAAACAGAAGGACTTTTAAGTAATAATCATTTAACATTATGACTAGTAAACACTAAATTGTCTTAACATATATAGTATGTCCTAAATTTCACAAAACATTAACTTGGATAAATGCCTAGAAACTTAACAGTTAATATGGATCTTGGAAAATATTTAACAGCTCGACTCACACGACAGGTCGACTCTAACAAATAACTAAACAATACTGTTCAGGGCGCTAAGAGAATGTATAGTTGCAGAAACACGAGTATTTTGGTTAAATGCATTGCTATCGATGGTACTCGGGATAAAAGGTGACTAGAGATTGTGTCGTTGGTGGAAGCTTCATTAAGCCCAGACCTAGAAAAAAATTACACCAGTTAGCAATATTTTGTCAAAGTACCTTAAGAAATACAAGCATTTGTAATTCGAGAATCAAATTACAATCAGCAGCAAATTCAAGGAAATGTGAATGGGAGTCATAAAAAAAAATCATGATTGCCTATGATGGTTGATAATGGTTTTATGGCTAGTTTAACACTGATTGATTTGTTTACACCGTGTATTGGAATATAAAGCTATTATTAGACCATCATATTAATAAAGGGCATATAAAGGATTGATTTATTAGGATCATATCATCAAATAAAAATTATTAGATCTAATGTCTAATATGTCATGGTTATCTGATATCAAACATACATTAAAAAGGATAGAAACTTATATTTTAACTGAATACAATTCAATACTATTGAAGCTTTTACACATTTAAAACAAATTATACATAGAAACTATTGGGGATACTATTGGTAAATCTCAAAGGTAGGATAAGTTTTGAAAGTGTTTTAAATTAAAAATGGCTAAATATTCTTTTTTTTGTAAGTTTGCTACTTAATTTGTGTGGAAATAAATTTAATCTTTACTAGCAGTAAGACCGTTTTTGGTACGCAGGATTTAGTTTAAAAAAGAAAGATTATCTTTCTTTATATACGTTAAAATAACTTTTTAATTTAGTATGATTACGAGTACTAACTAATATTGATTTGACAGCTGTTTATTTTTCTTCCTATTAAATCTTAAAACTACAAAGACTGTTTATTACTAGTAGGTGGTTTATTGATAATTGAAAGCAAAATGTGACTAATATCGTGTAAAAAGTGGGGTTTTAAATATTCGCTATTTACTTTTTAAGGGTCCATGGACAATTTTAAGCATTTAAAAACCTTCTCTAGAATGTAGAGAATGTATAAAATAAGTTTCATTTTTTTGCAGAAAACGGCGTAAAATGCCTCCTGGAGCATTACAGACAAACAAACACAAATTGAGATAAGACTTGTTTAGGCTTCTCTAACTCACTAAACGTAAAAATAACTAAACAATGAATAACTCTGAGCAATATACAGACAAAACTCTAATTTCCTATATATAGATTCTGATTAAGTAATATAGTGTGTAGTAAGTTCTGAACAGAGAAAAATGGAGTGTTGCTTCATGGGTGCAAATGCAGACACAGTTGTCATTTGTAATTGAGCTATTAATTAACTACCCCTCAAAACGTTGCTTATTGTTATTATCAAATACTGATAATCCGGATCAGATTTTGAAAAACTATAAATAACTGTTAAGATGTGAATTTTATCTCAAGATTTTTCAAAATTCCCGACGCAACCACAGTACCTTGCTGGAAACGGCAAGTGTTACAAACGATGAATGCGTAATATGATGAACTCACACTCTGTATATTGGGGGGGGGGGTTCCAAGCAGAGTGCTACAAGTATTTAGCGCAAGCAGGAGCAATCACCGTTTCACATTTTCATATTGAACTATCAAAGTGTAGGCATTTGAGGTTAGAATTATTTTGTTTGTTTCAGAATTATTTTTACAGTAGAAGTGCATACTGAATCTATGGTCATGAGTGGTAATAAAAGGAAGAAGGTTGTTTAAAGGTCAGACGAGTTTTATATAGTATTTCCTACCTAAAACTAATAATTTTTAAATTTAATAAAAAAATTGAAAACAAAATGTTAACACGTTGAATTCTTGTGATATTTCATGGCTAAGTTGTTTTACAGAGATTATATGCAGTCTGCAGCACTAATATTGCATGTCATCTAAAATTTGTACTTAACATTAACCCTAGAAGGGGCAAGGTTTGTACTTTTAACTGTAACATAAAAATAATTACTAATATCGTCTTGAAATATTAAAGTATAAAAAAGCATAACACATGCCCCCCCTTTATAATCAGTAACCACAAAAGCAAAACAGGTGTTCACTGCAATCCCAATTAAGCCTACAAACAAATGCTGTCAACTTCCACCTAAGCTGGCCACCGTTTATTTAAGGTGGGCCTCCCACTCTGCTATACCACACATTTGCAAGCCAAATTGGGATTGCTCATGGTCGGGATTCAAACCCTAGCACTTCCGAATAGCTAGAACGTTATGCTCCTCAGCACAACGCTTTAGCCGGTACAGCCACTAGTGCATAGAAGTAGAAAGCCCTTCAAGAAGATTAAAATTTGATTGAGAAAGATAGGTAAGATAATTGGCAGGTATGATAACCTCAAAAGGAGTACAGAAAAAGTCACACCGGAAGATTAGATATAGGTGGGTATCAGGATCATAGGTGCAGTCAAAATCTGGTTTCAGTTCCTATTTCCTTTTCTAGTGGCTACCCTATCTTTATAAATGCAAGCCTACCCGTAGAGTGTAGTCCCAGGAGCCGGTGGACAGTGCTGTGCCATCAGGGGATACTTGCAGACAGGACACTCTGTTCTCATGTCCGTACAACAAACTGACCCTGACGCACTTGAGTGAGTCCCACACGTTCACTGTGTAGTCGTTGTAGCCAGCAAAGAGCAGTCGGCCTGCAACAAAACCTCTATGACTTCTTGTACATGGGAAAATTAGATTTTGGACAAATAAGTAACTATAAAAGCCTAATTCTTTAGAGTTACTCACAGAGTTCAATCCGTCCTAACAACATCATCGGACATGCTCCAAAGAACATCTACAAAAGACATCTAGAACTGTGTAAACACATTCGCTGCGAACCATTGGGATCCGAGTGGTGACATTAAGTTTAAAATCAAGATGGTGGATCTGGCAATGTAGATTGTGCTACCACCTGTTGGGATCTGAGAGAATTATGACCAGCTTTGTTATAACACAGTAGCTATTTGTATGGATCACTAGGAATTTTCCTATTGGTTAATTTTAAACTACACTAGCTGCTCCGTAATTAACCATCTTGGTATATTGGTCAAAGGTATAATCTGTAATGTCAAAGAGTAATGTCCAAACAATTCCAGGATAGCCCTAGGAAATTAGGGGGAGGATTTAGTGGATGTGAGTACCACACTACTGGGTCTCTCTGATGTGCATTAGAATTACCTCCTCCCACAAAAAAGTTCAGTTAAAAAGTTTGTCATTCATCCTTCATTACTGTAGAAGGCGTCATTAAATATAATTATGTTTATATTTTAGATATTAGGTTGAGAGTTTTAAATTGTGTTGAAAATACACTAAGGTTTTTAATTTATTTTTTTATTTTGTGAATATAAAAATATTTATTTTTATTTTAACTGGCTGGGTGGTGTAGTGGTTATAATACCCGCCTTCAAAACTGAAGGTCGCCGGATCGAATCCCGCAAGGGTTGAATCTGGACCCAGTCGCCATTTGTCATTGGGCTACTAATTAATGATGCTTCCTAACAACAGGTCGACGTTAGGTAGTAACAAGACCGGGGTTTGGACCGTTCCCCATCAAAACGTTAAAAATGCCACTGGCGTAGAAATACACAAAATAAAATTATATAAAATATCTACGCCAGAGGTATTTTTTAACGTTTTTATGGGGAACGGTCCAAACCCCGGTCTTGTTACTACCTAACGTCGACCTGTTGTAAGGAAGCATTAATAGCCCAATGACAAATGGCGACGGGGTCCAGATTCGACACTTGTGGGATTCGATCCGGCGACCTTCAGTTTTGAAGGTGGGTATTATAACCACTACACCACCCAGACAGTTAATGGTAAGGTTAATGTATAAGTGTAATTATTACGAACCACTGACAGAGAAATCCACAGAATTAGCTCCAAATATAATACTTTCTTTGGTGTAAACTGCGACTTCTTTGTCTGCTCGAAGATCAAACAGACGACACTGGAACAAATATTGGTGTTAAAACATAATACCATTTTCTCTTGATAAACCATGATTGCTAGTGATCCTTTATTAAATAATAGTGTGGTTTTAAAATATGCATTATAATGAACATTGTAAAACAGGTATAAATAGCAAGTTCAATTATTCCCTTAATACTGTAACATTTTCTAGGAACAGACTGTAATAAATATTGAGTATATAGCAAAATAGTAGCTATTATATTATAGCTATATTCATGTAACTATAGTTATAATTAACTATTCATATAAATGTTAAGTTAATATTTTTTAATGCCAGTTCTAATATTATTACTACTGGCAAGAAAATTTTCATCTAAGTTCCAGAAATGTTTATTTTTTTTAAGTATTCATACACCTTCAAATAAATAAGCTGTAGGCCTTTGATTGAGAGAAGTGTGACAAATTTATCCTAACAAGAGACTTACAGTGGAGTCATCAGAGCCAGTGGCGACAGCATCGCCGCTAGGATGGAACTTGACACTGTTGATGTCAGAAAGGTGGCCTTCGAAACTCTGCACACACTGCCCTGTCCTCATGTCCCATATCAGCACCATCTTATCACAGCTCTATGTCAAACAGTTGGAAAACACTAATATTAGGCTTCCTTATATCAATTAGAGTTTTATTTTTAGTCAGCTTATGATTATGATTTTATATAATTAATTGAACAAAATTTAGGAATTTCTAATAGCATGCATCCTGGTAATGTGAAAAAATAAAATTATTAAACCATTAGCTATTTATGATAAAACTGTAATTGTTTTTTATGTATTATGTATAGTATGTATTTTTACTGGATCAATAAAGATTTCATTTCATTTAATTTCATTATCGAGGGGTATATTTATTCTCTTCAGGAACTTAACCCTAGAAGTGGTAAAGTCGTAATTCACGAAGCAATTGCAAATTCAATGAGAAGTGGCAGGTGGAGGACTTGCAGTTAAGGGGGCCATGTTTTATGCTTTTTAGCGATTTTCCCATAGGGAAGAAGCTATTACCGTAGGTCTCATGGTGAGACTTAAGCCCGTGACCATGTTATTTTTTCTTCTTTAGGTGCCCAGAGTCCAAAAACAATAGTCGTTAAAATTTATATATATATATATAGGTATATATATATATATATATATATATATATATATATATATATAAAAATAAAACATGTGTAATTATTTTTTATAAGTACCCTTATAAAAATGTTTTATAAGGGTACTTGGTCGAATTATTTCAGTATTATATATATATATATATGTGTGTCTGTGAACACGATAACTCTCGTAAAAATGGTCCAATCAAGACTAAATTCGGTAGAGACGTGTATTCCTACAAGTGCTCGGACGAGTTCGTAAACCAGACATATCGGTCAATGGGAACGGGTAGTTTGGGGGGGTTTTGTACTCCAAAATGAGGTTTTTTCGTTTTTCACATGTAATTTTTAAAAATTTCTAATTTTACATTTCACCATTCGAATCAGCTTAAAAAATTGCACAGTTAAGTTCCTTAAAGTTTTTCTCTATCTCCAACGGTTACCGAGATATAAAAAAATCTAAACACAGTACGTTGTGTTGTGGGGCTCCAATGTTAATCTTATGGAGGATAAGGGAAAATTACATTTCTCATATTAATGAATATTTTTGGATAAAACTTGATATTTAGCTTCATCTGGTTGAGATCTATCCATTTATGCTTAAAAATCATAGTTTATGTGTTTATCATGGCAGCAAACCTGCATACTCTTTTCCCATATTAATCATATGGGGAATACCCCCGTCGCAGCAGACCTGCGTACTCAGCGAATTTCCAAATCAATAATATATGACAAGTTTAAAAAAAATCTGTCCATAAACATGAGAATTATTTGCCTATTCTCCATAAGATTAACATGGCAAAGAGTGTGCAGGTTTGCTGCTGTGAGGAACACTGAAATTAGGCATTTCTACCATAAATAATTTTTTTCTTAACATTTATACCAACTTTCATCAACACCTGTCCATAAATTAAGGAGTTTGCCTATTCCCTATATGATTATTATGGGAAAAGAGTATGCAGGTTTGCTGCCATGATAAACACATAAACTATGATTTTTAAGCATAAATGGATAGATCTTAACCACATGAAGCTAAATATCAAGTTTTATCCAAAAATATCATTAATATGGGAAATATTATTTTTTCCCTATCCTCCATAAGATTAACATTGGAGCCCCACAATACAATGTACTGTATTTAGATTTTTTTAATATCTCGGTAACCGTTGGAGATAGAGAAAAACTTTAAGGAACTTAATTGTGTAGTTTTTTAAGCTGATTCTATTGGTGAAACATAAAATTAGAAATTTTAAAAAATTACATGTGAAAAACGCAAAAAACCCCATTTTGGGGTACAAAACCCCCCCAAACTACCCGTTCCCATTGACCGATATGTCTGGTTTACGAACTCGTCCGAGCACTTGTAGGAATACACGTCTCTACCAAATTTGGTCTTGATTGGACCATTTTTACGAGAGTTATCGTGTTCACAGACACATATATATATATATATATATATACATATATACATATATACATATATATATATATAAAAATTTTAACGACTATTGTTTTTGGACTCTGGGCACCTAAAGAAGAAAAAATAACATGGTCCCGGGCTTAAGTCTCACCATGAGACCTACGGTAATAGCTTATTCCCTATGGGAAATTCGCTAATAGGCAAACTCTTTTATTTATGGACAAATGTTGATGAAAGTTGGTATAAATGCTCAAAAAATTAATTGTTTACGCTAGAAACACCTACTTTCAGCGTTCCTCACAGCAGCAAACCTGCATACTCTTTCCCATGTTAATCTATGGAGAATAGGTAAATAATACTCATATTTATTGACAGATAATGATCAAACTAGTCATATATTATTATTATTATTATGTTATTGATTAGGAAATTCGCTGAGTACGCAGGTCTGCTGCGACAGGGGTATTTTGTTTATACTTCATATTTCAAGAAGATATATGTAATTATAGTTATGTTACAGTTAAAAGTAAAAAGCTTACCACTTATAGAGTTAAGATTAGGTCTATATTAATCTAGAATTTGATTTAGTCTTAAAGTAAACAATAAAGGAGAAGGTTGTAATCAGATGAGGAAAAAGCTAGAAGTAAAAACAGAATCGGTAATCGGCTTCTTCCCTTGTGGGAAACAGACTAGATAAGGAATATGTCAAATCATCTTGTAAATTGCCAACACCCCCCCCTAAGACATATTATGTCTTAGCTCTAGGTATTTTATAAATTTCTCGACAACGGATGCTTGAGCAGCATTTGATCTGCAATGGCTTGTTCACAGCAGTCAAATGATAGTACTCCCACCAATCTAATCCATTTCCGCTTGTGTCAGGTTTTAGGATCGGGGAGTTCTTTTTGCTGCATCCTGATTAAGTGTTTTGTGAGTGTGTCATGGTAAGTGTTACTATATATTTTTTTTTTGTTCTAGCTTGATGAGTTATCAATGATTTTTTATATTCAAATTACTATAAATGGTCCTTGATTTTTACATGATAATTGTGTGATATTTGAGACAGAACAATTTATATTGTCTTTTAATACATTAACTGCACACTGGTCCAATTGGATCGACATAGGTGGGTTGATTGGACTAATGTGCCGGCCTAATAGGGTCAGCAATGGCTATTAAATTGAGGTGATTTACTATAGCACCCCTGGCGGGATTATGAAAAACTTTTTTTATTTAAAAAAAACCTCAACTGTCCATCATCATAGGTCTACAGCCTATGTGGTGAATTAATGACAATGAGATATCGTAGCGGCATTAGTCACATGGGCTAGCCAGAGGTGATCGCTTATAGCCAGGGCCAGATTTCTAAATAGGCTGAAAAGGCTGCAGCCTAGAGCGGCAAATTTTAAGGGGCGGCAATTTACTAAAAAAGTACCTGGTGACCGAGCTTTGCTCGTATAGAATAAGACATTTATTATAAAAATTAATTAGAAAAATTAAAACACAGTTATTACTCAATGAAAACATTTATGTGGATGGAACTCGCGGCCTATAGTTCTTGAGGCCGATACGCTACAACTCGGCTACGACGTTAGTCAATTGAGCGATGTCGTTTAACGTCTTTTAGCCAAAGCCGATCATTTACTGTTTAATTGTTGTAATACGTTAGCAATACGTTTTCTATCAAAACACGGAAGATTTTGAAAATACTTTTTTCTGCTTTTATTTCACACAGCTATGTTATCTTTAAGTTTTTACAAATTGTTTAGTAACCTGATAATTTTGCATTTATTTAATTCATAAAATAAATATTAATGCATAACCTCTATATTGTTCCCTGCAGTCTTCAATCAAGAACTGTCAAACGGTTATAAACAGCTGTTTTGGTTTGTATTGTTTACATTTTATTCTCCATAAGCGTAATGTTAAATTTTTAGATTTTAAACTTAATATTACAGTAAAACACGAATTTTCCTGGACATTAGACCTATCTTCAACTTATTTTCTACTAAGAAATTAGTTATTTCCAAAATTTTAAGAAATTCCTTAGTGCTGTTTTCGAGATCCGTGTGCAAATATATATATATATATATATATATATATATATATATATATATATATATACAAACCTTGCTCGTATTATAGTATTGGATTGGATTTTAGATTATTTTAAAAACAGAAACTTCATCAGAAATTATTTTTACGTATTATTTTACGGAAATAGAAATATGTTTATTCTTGTATTCTTTTCTTTTCATAGCATAATTCGAATTTACTCCTGACAGATAATTTTGTAGCACAAATTATCATATATCGTGTTATTTGGTCTAACAACACTGCAAGGCGCAAGCACAGTGGTTCGATCTGACAACACTGTAAGTTTGTAAGCCGAGTGAGTGATTCGATCTGACATCACTGTAAGCCAAGTCAGTGTCAGTCTCGGTACGCTATCGTCACTACGAACTTTCCTAACCTCTCTTGCTCTCTTGTTTACGTTTGTAAACGTTTGTTGTACGTTTGGTGAAACATTGTCTGTCGGTGTCATCGGTGATGAATACAGTAATATTTTTGTTTTTTTACTGTCCTGCTCCTGTGTAGTTATGATTGTGTTGTGATTACTGGCTTAAATTATTCAATTTAAGAAGATACAGTTCATTATGAGTGAAAATAGGAAGAGACTCAGTGGTGCCAGTACTGCCAGAGACTCAGAGTACAAAAAACGATCAAAATTGAAACTTCAAGAACAAGAACGTGTTGTGAAACAAACAAAAAAACTAGATTTGTTTTTTAAAACGAATGTTTTGCCAGTGGAGGAGAAGAATGATAATGAAAAGGAAGGGAAATCAGAAAGTGCTAATGTTTGTGTTGATTCAGTAGGGAACGACTATGCTTTTACTGGACCAAGTTGTTCCAAAACAGGTGTGTTACCAGAACCTACTGAAATAGAAGTAAGTTCGCAAACATTTGTTAACACATTAGATAAGGATCCAGCCTCGTGGATCCTAAACGATGTTACTAGAGATTTAATAGCAAAAAATGGCTTTGGCCAAAACATAGATTTGGATTTCACTAACAGCTTAAGAGAGTACAAAGATCAAAAGAGATATTTGACTAAATCTCTCTTTAAACGAAAGTTAAAAAATGGAGAAGTCCATGAAAGGAAATGGATGATTTTCTCCAAAAGTAAGGGATCAGTTTTTTGTGGACCTTGTTTAGCATTTAACAGCAAAGAAAGGTCACAATTTGATGGTAAAGACGGTTTCAAAGATTGGAAAAATGGAGAACATCGCGCAAATCACCATGAAAATTCACCAATACACAAATCCGCAATAATAACTCTAAAATCGAGAGGAATTGCTCTTAACCGTGTTGACAGTATGCTTACACAACAACTAGACAAAGAAATACACTATTGGAGAAATGTTTTAACAAGAGTTGTAGCGGCCGTTAAGGCCCTCACATCAAGGGGCCTTCCTTTAAGAGGTGACAATGAGGTAATTGGTTCTAATAGGAATGGCAATTTTTTGATGGCTTTAGAGCTGATATCCGAGTTTGATCCATTCTTAGCAACTCATATCGAAAAATACGGTAATTGTGGTAGTGGCAACACAAATTATCTCTCTCTTCCAAGACTTGCGAAGAGGTAATTGAGTTAATGGCTCAAAATGTTAGGCAAGTAATTTGTGAAGAGTTGAAACAATCTAAATACTTTGCTCTCATCATAGACTCTACCCCAGACTTGTCACATGTAGACCAGTTAGTCCTTGCTGTTAGATATGTTACAAGTGACGGTGCGCCATGTGAAAGATTTCTTACTTTCATTCCATCAGCGGGCCATAAATCAGTAGAAATGTTTAAGAGTGTGATGAATGAGCTCGAAAATCTGAAAATAAACATTGATGACTGCAGGGGACAATCGTTTGATAATGCTTCAAATATGGCCGGTGTTTACAATGGTCTGCAAGCAAAAATAAAGGAAAAAGCTCCTTTAGCTTTATTCATCCCATGTGCGGCACATTCCCTAAACCTTGTTGGATCGTCTGCTGCAGAATCTTGTGGAGAAGCATGCAAATTTTTCATGTTGCTTCAGGAAATATATGTATTTTTTACGTGCTCTACAAAGCGATGGGAATGTTTAACAAGCGTTATGAGTACATCTTATCAGAAGAAGACAATTAAAAAAGTGTGTCCTACTCGATGGTCAGCTAGAGATGATGCATGCCAGAGTTTACGAGAGTCTTGGGAAGAAGTGCACATTGCTTTGACAGAAATAGCCAATGACTCAACAGAAAAAGCAACGACTAGATGTGAATCCCAAGGAATTCTTCGAAGATTAGAAAGGTTTGAAACCGCTTTCATGGTATGTTTCTGGAGCACCGTACTTCATAGAATTCATAAAGTTAGCAAGGCAGTACAGAGTGAAACTGTAGATGTTTTATCAGTGACAAATTTGTATGGTTCTCTAGAAGAATATTTCATGGAACAGAGAAACCATTTTGATGACTTTGAGAAATTGGCTATGGATATAGCCAAAACTACATCTTATGAGAAAGACAACCAAAACGAAAAGTTTGGGATGACGAAGACCAAAGTGGTGAAGTAAACTTTACCGGCAGGGATGATCTGAAAACAAATACGTTTTTACCAGTTATAGACTCTTTCGTTTGTGAGTTTAAGAAAAGAAAAATGGCCTATGATGTGTTTCAAGACAGATTTTACTTCTTCACTCAGTTGTGTGAGTGTGATAACAAGACTGATCAGAGGGACATGGAAGAGACATTGAGAAAGAAGGCGACCAATCTAAACCACATCTACACAAATGATTTGGATTCTGATTTTACTGAAGAGTGCATACACTTCCAAAAGTACTGTGCTATGGGGAATGATCAAGCACCAGGACAATCGTTAAAAGAAATTTTGAAATTTCTAAGATTTAACTCCCTAGAAGATGTATACCCTAATTTGGACATCGCTTTGAGGATAAGTTTGTGCATACCTGCTACAAATTGTGCTGGAGAACGTAGTTTTTCCTGCCTTAGAAGGGTTAAGAACAACCTAAGAACTAGTACTTCTGAACAAAGGTTAAACTCCCTTTCTTTACTGTGTATTGAGGCAAATACAACAAAAACACTGTCATATGAGGACATTATTAATGAGTTTGCCATTAAAAAATCTCGTAAGAAAACTATGTTGCTTTGAACATGTACAAAAGTATAGAATGTACTTAAGCCTTAAGCCAAACAAATTGCATACTGTTTTGCGTTTGTACAATTATTCATGTTTGTATTATGTAAGCCTGTATAACATATGTACTTAATGTCAATAAATAAACCAGTAATGAACTATTGTTTAAGTTTTTTTTAGTTTTATAGCTGGGCACAATTTAATTTGAATAAATGTATCCATAATTTGTTGTATAAAACGAATGTGTATAATAAATAACATATGAGTATATTAACTGTGAGTCTAAAAAAGGGGGGGCGGCAATTAGATTTAGCCTACAGGCGGCATACTCCTAAATCCGGCCCTGCTTATAGCCTGATAAGAGTTGCCAGCAGCTGGTTTTGATTTAGCAACCATTGACTTACTGAGCCAGAGTATTACCCCTGAGCTACCTGAGGTTGCTAAAAAAAAGAAAAAAACTACTAAATCGACAAAGTACATCCCATGCCTCATAGATAACATTGCAGTAGCTTTCTGATGCTCCAACATCTGTGTCTAAATTACTGGTCAGTATGGTTGAAAAACCCCAACCTGAATAGGTGGAATGGCTGTGGATTGATGATAAAACGTGGAATTAGATGATATGGCCACTTTCCTTGGGAATAATACTACTTCCAGCTAAACAAAGTAAAATAGTAAGACATATTGTTGTCCCGATTAGGTTGGCTTTAATTTTATTAAAGCAAAATTTTGCTGAACATTTTCAGTAACAACTCTATCCTACATATTTTTGTAATAAATTGTAATTTTTATTTAGAATCCTTTTTAATGAAGCTAAAGAAATACAACAAAGTTTATATAACTGGAAAAAACAATTATTATGTTTGATACTCCAGTAATCAGACCTGATATAGGTGTGGTGGCTGTCAATGTATTTAACACAAAAATTATCATGAAACTAAAAATAAAATGATTTTTTTACTATAGTACTGACCCCAGAGACGAAAGTGTTGCCAGTCTCTGAAGGTGCCAAGTCAAGGGCCATTACGTCACTTGCATGACCATGGAAGGTCTGTAGCAGCTGGCCAGATTCAACGTCCCAGAGTGCACAGGTCGAGTCCCCACTCCCCGTCAGGATCTACAAAAGTCACCAGATTTTTATATTATTATTGACCCCAGACACATTAGAGTTGCTTGTCTCGGAGGATTGCTCGGCGGTGAGGACCCTGACATCATTTACTTGTCTATGGAAGTTCTGCAGCGGTAGACACAAGTCTACGTCCCACAGCACAAAGGTCGAGTCTCTTGTCTTGTCAGGACTTTTAAGTTCCCTTAAAGTTATAGATTTTTAAAGTTTCTCCACCTCATTGGTTATTGATAATTTTTTTAACATTGTTGAAGCATTAGTTTTCCTTTTTTTAGGAAATTTTCCGTTTAGGAAATAAGTTTTTACCTAAGACATAATTTTATTTCAATCCAATAGCAAAAGCACGGTAAGATTTAAACCTGAGACCATGTCACTTCTTCCTTTTGGTGTATATAATGCCCAATACGTAATCTGTTGTAATATGTGTTGTAATATCTGTAAACACTGTGAGTGTGTCCATTAAAACAGTGGCACCCCTTAAAAAGGTCCAAACATAATGAAATTTGGTAAACAAATGTAATTGTGAATCTAAATAAACGGTATCAGTGGACTGACACATACTTTCTTCATTAAGTAAATTTAAAAACGACAATCTGTAATAAAAATAACACGTTCCTCAAAGTTTATCTAAATATCATTTGATAAATTATTGTTTAAAAATTATCATTCCATTTCTGAAAATAAAAACAAGAGAAAATGTTAAATTAATTGTTCAAATTGTATGGGGGGAACCCCCCCCCGGTAATACCAAGCTTTTTTGAGCTGGTTTTGTTCGGTGATTTGACCTTACGCTTCATACCAAGTTTCATGGAAAACGGTTAGAAAATAAGGAAGAAATTGATTTTTTAATATTCTCCATAAGAATAACGCGTTTTCAGACAACGTACTGCGTTACCGTGGACAGTAAATTTAACTTTTCTCTGGAACCGTTAGTCGCAGACAAATAATTCAAAATACTAATTTGTTTAGTTTTTTAAGCTGGTTTCAATGGTACCAGTCAAGTTATACTTTACTTTTATTGTTTTCGCTGAAAATTCAAAAATTTGATTTTTTTGACATTTAAAAGCCCATAACTTTTGAACCGTCATTTTTACAGATATGCGGGTGGTGTCAAATTATTTAGGACTTTGTGCACTATAAACTATTAAATTTTAATCAAAATCGTTAGAGCCGTTTTAGACGAATTTGGATTTTTCACGATTTTTAAGAGTTTTAGGGGTGAACTACCCTTAAAAATAAAAAAAAATAAAAAAAACGCCTGGAGATACCGTAAATATATACATACAAGACAAATTTCATATAAATCAGACCAACGGGGTAGGCTGTGGCACTGTATACATCCAGACACACATACACGCACACACACACACAGACGGACAGACATCACGTCCAAACCCACTTTTTTTATTCAGGGGACCCCAAAACGGATATATCCACCCTCAACTCAAATTCGAAAATTTTGACAAAAAAAATACTTTCTCTATATACTATGTAGGCTATAAGGGGGGAAAGTAAAAAGGGTTATTGTGGATCTAAGAAGTTTAAAAAGGGTTATGCAGTTATATCCAAAGGGGTAATTTTGGGACTTTTTCACCCAAAAGTTGAATTTTCTACATTTTTACATGCATCTATATAAAGTCCAATGTTTGAATGAATTAATATTCTTCATATCCATCATATCCATTCTTCATTTTTGAGGCTAGATGTGGATAAAATATTTTCATAACATATGGACAGTATAGTCTTTTTAAGATAATTGAAAATTTTACATCATTGTTTACAACATTCATTTAACTTCAAAATCAAAAATATTTTTATGTATTTATTTCTGAGAATAAATTTATTTAGTAATCCAAAAAACAAGAATTGTTCAATGTATTACCTGTTGGTCAGAGTTGGGAAAGGTGCAGCAGGACATATAGCTTGTGTGTGTTCCGACAGTTTTCTTCTTGGCCGCCACATCCTCCTCTAGTGTCAACGAGTAAACAGTCACCTTGTTATCCAGACCCCTGTCATCAAGCTAACTCTTTAAAATAACTTGCAATATAGTACAAATAAAATTGTGAAATATTAGTTCAATAATTATCTTTTCTTATTATCTTTTGTTGCAGTTTCCTTATTGTTATTGTAATAATAATATTACTATTTTACTAAAAGATCATATTTTTGTAATGCTTGGTAACAATTAAAATGTAAAATAAGTTACAATGTTATTAATAGTTTTTGATTTCATTAGTGGACCCATGCTTTGTACAGACTCTATAATTCTTTATCAGGTTAGAAATAAAATGTCTTTTTATATGAAAGTTTTAACTTATAATCACAAACAAACAAATAAAATACCCCGTCGCAGCAGACCTGCTTACTCAGCGAATTTCAAAATCAATAATATAATAATAATCATAATGATGTGTCAAGTTTTATCAATGTCTGTTGATAAATAAGTTATTTGCCTATTCTCCATAAGATTAACTTGGCAAAGAGTATGCAGGTTTGCTTCTGTGAGGAACATTGAAGAATAGTATTTCTAGCATAAAAAATATTTCTATTTACTTCCCTGTGGGAAATAGGTTGAATCATGGATACGTCTGAAGGGAAAGCTGTCAGTTTATCTAAACAGCTGTTCTTATTCTTTTATTTTTTAAATTCAATACAATAGTTTTAGTAGTTCCTAAGGCCGGCCGCACACTGGTGCAGCATTTCACCTGAAGCAAGTGTTGCGAGGCAAAATTTTTCGCTGGGTACAAGTGCCCTGTGTATTTCAATGGAAGCCCGCACACTCATCAAGCAAACGTTGCAAGACGCCTCGCAACACCGCAAAACATTTCAGCAGCCGCTCGACGCTTGGATCCAATGCAGCACGATGTTTCATGTTTCATGAAGCAAAGCGTTCTGCGCATGCGCCAACAAGCAAGCACATGGCGCCAACTCGCCCACCAATCACATCTGCGTATTTGAGCACGTGATCTAGAAGTATTTTCTATTGGCGAAAAAAGGGCATTCGTACTTGTAAAATCTGTTTCCGGAGGAAAACCCATGTGCTTAATCACTGATCCTCAAGAGACGCTATATTTCCATTCAAAAGTCAGTGTTTAGCCATATCGGAAATCGTCAACAAATTCCGTGATGACTCGGAAAAAATCATTCAGAAAGATGTTGCTGACTAGTTAACAAGTCATGCGATAAAAAATGTTGTAAAATATATTATCATTAAAATATTAAATACATAAATATAACATACATAATATTGTTATTAAAATATAAATAATTCCAAAAACAATAATTTATATCAAAAATGTTAGTTAATAATTTACTTTAATATTTAGTACTTTACCGAAACTGTTATTTTATATTTTAATATAATTTAAAAATATGTATTATTAAAAATAAATACACAATAAAACAGTAATACTTAATAAATTAACAATTTTAAGGACACTGTCTTTTAAATATTTTACACTTTAATAGCACTTATAATAGTAGTCTTACTTGCATTCAATTACAACATGAAACTATATTCAGGGCAATTGGAAGTTCATGTGACAATTTGTTTTCGGTAAACTATGTATCACTCAAGTTCATATCCACAATTATTTTTGTTTTATCCCATGTGGTCTCTTACCTAAGAATTTCTAGCTACAGAAAAGCTTAAATTTCTCCATTTTCCGTTTGTTTGATGGTAATCAATCATTCCCTAAAACCTTATAAAATGTTACGTATTTCAGCTAGTGTTATGTCAATAGTAGTTAAAAAACATCAAATAGGCCTACGTTAAAAAACTTGCTCCTTTTCTGAGCTTTAACTAGATAAGCGTATTGTATTTTACTTTGAAAATTTTAATGAAAATTAATACTAAAAAAGGATTTTTTATCGAATACAGTAGATTTAATTTATTCCCGATTAGTTTTTCAAACCTCATTTTGACTTATAATATAATTTAAAAAGGATTTCCGAGGAAAAATACAATAGTCTTATTTCAGTCAACATGTGCAACGAGGAAGTGAAGGTATGTATCTCCACTACAAGAGTACAAATAACATTATGTTCTATTGTTTGAAACAAAACGTTGCATTGTGCTTCAACCTCCCGCACACTGCTGTAGCAAAGAAGCAAAACGCTTGAAACAAAACGTTGCGAAACAATTTGCTTCAGGTGAAAAGTTTGGAAAAAAAAAAAATAAAAAAAAAAAAAAAGGGGGGGAAAAAAATAAAAAAAAAAGGGGGGAAAAAAAAATAAAAAAAAGGGGATAAAAAAAAAAAATATTTTGGGGGGGGGGGGGGGGGGGGGGGGGGGGGGGGGGGGGGGGGGGGGGGGGGGGGGGGGGGGGGGGGGGGGGGGGGGGGGGGGGGGGGGGGGGGGGGGGGGGGGGGGGGGGGGGGGGGGGGGGGGGGGGTATAATAATAAAAAAAAAAAAAAATAATATATATAAATATTTTGGTGGGGGGGGTAACATCAGTGTGCGGCCGGCCTAAGGAAACCTGTTACATGTTTTCCATCTTAAAAATCACCAACACCCCCCAGAGCTAAGACATATCCATGTCAAAAGTTTTATTTTGACCATTTATACCAAGTTTCATAAACATATGTCCATAAATTAAAAGAGTTTGCCTAATCTCTATATGATTAACATGGGAAAAGAGTATGCAGGTTAGCTGCCATGGAAACACATAAACTATGATTTTTAAGCACTAATGGATGGATCTCAACCACTTGAAGGTAAATATCAAGTTCATCCAAAAAAATATAGATTGATAAGTGAAATATTAATTTTCTCTTATCCTCCATAAGATTAACATTGGAGCCCCAAAGAACAACGTACTGTGTTTAGATTTTTTAATAACTCGGTAACCGCTGGGGATAGAGAAAAAGGAACTAATTTTAAGGAACTAAATTGTGTAGTTTTTTTAAGATAATTTTGATGATGAAAGATAAAATTTGAAAATTGTTAACATATGAAAAACGCAAAAAACCCAATTTTTGAGTATAAAACCCCTCCAAACTACCCGTTCCGATTGACCAATATGTCTGGTTTATGAACTCCTCCAAGCAAATGTAGGAATGCACGTCTCTACCAAATTTGGTCTCGATCGGGACCATTTTTACGAGAGTTATTGTGTTCACAAACACACACACACAGATATATATACTGTATATATACATATAAATTTTAACGACTATTGTTTTTGGCCTCTGGGCACCTAAATACAAAAAAATAACATAGTCCCGGGCTTAAGTCTTGCCATGAGACCTACAATAATAGCTTCTTCCCTATGAGAAATTTGCTAAAAACCTTGCCACTGTTATTAACTTTTTAAATAATATTTTTTAATAAGTGAGGAACTAATTTCACATGTTTAGAAAAACCTGGAAAAATATGTCTGATATGGTGCAAAACATGAGATCTTGAAAGCTATTTTTTATTTTTAAAGGTTTTTGCTCAGTTTAAAATATACAAAATCCTTTTCCAAAATATATAAAATAATGAAAAAAAGGTTTCATAAAAAATAATATTATAGTTTTCACAGAGATGATAAACCCAAATTCCTTCTGTGACATTACAGGCAGGCAGTCATGTAGAAAAAAAAACAGACAGATAGCCAGACAGAAATCGAGGTAGGACCATTTCAGCTTTACTGTTTTATTAAACATAAAAAATAACAGATATATTCCACAACTCTAAGCAATATACAGTACTAACAAAACTCTAATTATATTTATATAGATTGTTCATTGTTTATTAGGTGTTATATAGTTTTTATTGCAGTACACTACAATACCCCCATCGCAGCAGACCTGTGTACTCCGTGGATTTAAAAATCAATAATTTAATAATAGTAATAATATATGACATATTATTATGATATGGAAAGTTATATCAGAGCAACCAAACACAGTACAGACCAAAGTGGTCGGATGAGCGCAAACATGCCTTTCGGAAAGAATGAAAGCCTATTTATTGGAAGAATAAGAAGAGCTCAAAGAAAAATTGAACAAGTTAGTTGCTTAACGTCTTCCATTTTGGGGTAGAATTTTCTGATAATAATAAATAATATAAGAAAAGTTTTATCAATATCTGTCGATAAATATGAGAGTTATATATGCCTATTCTCCATAACATTAACATGGGAAAAAGTATGTTGGTTTGCTGCTGTGAGGAACATTGGATGTAGGCATTTCTAGCATAAAAAAATTTATTTATACCATTTATACCGTTTTGGAAAGTAAATCTGTATTTTGTCCAATCAATTGGCATGATGGACAACATAGTGAACAAGGAGAAATAGCGACCAGTTTTGGTTTTGACCAGCGCATGAATCGCTGAAAAGGTCTAATATCTTGACAGCAGGGTAAAGAATAGTCATAATTAAATGGTATAATACCTCGTCACAGCAGACCTGCGTACTCAGCGAATTTCCAAATCAATAATATAATAATAATATATTACAAGTTTTATCAATATCTGTCAATAAATATGATAGTTATTTGCCTATTCTCTATAAGATTAACATAGGAAAGAGTGTGTAGGTTTGCTTCTTTGAGGAACATTACTAGTAGGCATTTCTAGCATAAACAATTTTTATTTTGATCATTTATGCCAAGTTTCATAAACATCTGTTCATAAATAAAGGGGTTTGCCTATTCTCTATATGATTAACATGGGAAAAGAGTATGCAGGTTAGCTGCCATGATAAACACATAAACAATGTTTTTTAAGCATATATGGGTAGATCTTACTACGTGAAGCTAAATAAAAAGTTTAATCCAAAAATATTGATTGATAAGTGGAATATTATTTTTTTTTATCCTCCATAAGATTAATATAGGAACCCCAATCAATATACAATGTACTGTGTTTAGATTTTTTTAATATCTAGGTAAACATTGGAGATATAGAAAAACTTTAAGGAACTAAATTGTGTAATTTTTAAGCTGATTCCAATGGTAAGAGATAAAATAAAATTTTTTTAAATCGCATATGAAAAACACAATATTTAGTCCAAAATTCAAACTACCCGTTCCGGTCGACCAATATGTCTGGATTACGAACTCGTTCCGAGTAAATGTAGGAATACATGTCTCTGCCAAATCTGATCTCGATCGGACCATTTTTACGAGAGTAATCATGTTCGCAGATATATATATATATTATAAAGTGTATATTTATGTATATATTTTTTGTATTTGGGAACATGCAAGTGTCAAGTGATATAAAAGCCCCAATATGAATTGTTGAACGTCCGCGGTGGACATCCGAAACCGGTAGTCGCACTCAGCGTTTTGCTCAGCAAGACTGCGAGGGGGACTGACCGGGGACGGACCGGACGTTCGACGAAGGGCAGACGGAGGGAGTGGACAGTGTGTAGCGAAGTGGAGCGGAAGAAAAGTCTCTGCCTGGATCGAGTAGGGGAGAGTGAAGATTGGATTGAGTAGAAAGCCGCCGACTTCAACCCTCTCGACCGGGACTACCAGAGAACCAGAGACTACCACGACCATCTCCACCCAGGGGTTGGACGCTGGGACTACCATAGAAGCTTCCAGCCAGGGCCATCTCCTTCCAGGGGTTGGACGTCGGGTCGCACTCGCCGTCAGGAGCCAAGACACCGACGCCAAATCAATTTCACTCTGGTATGCCACCAAATTTACACTTGTTTTGATTTCGATTTTGTAAACTTCTAAAGGAAAGCAGGAATTTCAATTTAACCAAATTATATACATTTGATATTATTATTTACCCATTCTTTAAAAGAGCAAATTATTTTGGAAAAGGAAGGAACCTTTAATGACATAAATTTAGAAGGCTGTTGTAATGTAGTATGAATTTTATATATATAAATGTATTAAGATGGAGTTTGTAAAAATTTTCATTTCTAGAGAATTGTGTGGGTAAATTGATTTAATCTAGAATGTTGTTTGAGAGTAAATTTATAAAAATGTTTAAGTAATTACTTCTAGAAAGGTGTGCATATAATATTTGGGTTAGTTTTAGAATTTCACTCAAAGAAATTTAATGTTTGGGTAGTGATAGAATAACCTTTAGAACTGTGTTAAATATTGAGAGTTTCCATTGAATTATTTCCAAACTGGGAAAGATTATTATATGAACTTAATTCAACTTCAACTGTGTTGGTTCAATTTCTCCTTCCTGGTCCCTTCACACTCTCACAGCCAAGCGTGGTTACCTGAGTAGCAAAGTTAACAAAGTTTACAATATATATATATAATTTTTCACAACTATTGTTTATGGCCTCTGGGCATCTAAAAACGAAAAAAAACATGGTCCCGGGTTAGTCTTGCCATGAGACCTACGGTAATAGTTTCTTCCCTATGGGAAAATTCGCTAAAACTAGAAACTAGCACGAAACAATGATTATGAGTAATTGTATTGGCATCAGTAATAAAATTAATTACATGTCTGATTAACAAGTATGAAGAAATTATAATTTTATTTTTTATATAGTTTTAGTGATCTTAATCTAAGTTACACGACACAATATAAACTGCAATAACTGGGTAGAACAGCGGTAATGTGCACACTTTCTACTCTAAGCATCACAGGTTTAATTTGAGAGCCAGTTAGCATTTGTAATTGGGCTATTATTTCAACAGGTCAACATTAGGTCGTAGGGTTTGAAACATTCTCTATCAAAACGTTAAAAAATATGCCACTGGGGTTGTAAAAAACACAATAAAAAAATAAGTGGAGTTATAAGATGTTGAGTTTATGAGTTTCTACTATGAATTATTCATGCAAATATTAAAAGTAAACAAAATTTATAAATAGTAAAAAAAATTCTTTTTATCAGAGGTGGACAATCATGGAAACTTTATACAAATTTAGACAAAATAAGCTCAAACTTCGATATTGGATCCCTAAAATACAGAAAAGAAATGTACTCCAACATAGTTGTAATATAGTAGGCTACTGACCCGCAAGCAACCATTCCTCCAGTTGGAGCGTAGGCGCAGGCCATCACCCAGGTGGTGGGCATGGTCACTGCATGCTCTTTGTTGGTGGTGAAAGCATCCCAAATAATCATTTTACCATCCTAAACAATACCGCCACCATTATAATATTGTGTTACACATATCTCGATATAGGTACTGCCTCTAACTATTCATAAATGATTACAGAAAAATTACAATAAATTAATATCAATAACGAGTGATACTGTATGCTTATATTTATAATGTGAAACCAACCAAATTCTAAGACAGTCCAAAGCAACCCCAACACCCTATATATTCATTTACAAGCCCAACCTCTCCCCTTACAGACACCAATTACACATAGGCCTTATCCTATTATTATATACTAGCAGTAAGCCCGTCCTTTTGTACGGGTTGTAGGATTCAGTTTAAATATGAAATATTATCTTACCAAAATGTAAACCTGAAATCCTAAACAAAGCAATACCCAGCTTTATTAGTTAGAATTACTTTAAAATTAAATATATTAGAACATTTATACCATTATTATAATTATTTATATGTTAAAATAACTTTTGATATAGTATGATTTCGAAATGGGTTTAAAATCAATGACCAATATTAACTACCTAATCAATATTGATTTGACTGCTGTTTGTTTTTCTTTATATTAAATCTTTAAACTACAATGACAGCTGATTACTACCAGTAGGTTATTCATTGAAAACTGAAGCAAATATGACTAATATCACGTAAAAAGTGGGTTTTAAAGTGTTCGTTATTTACTTTTAAAGGGACAGCAGACAATTTCAAGCATTGAAAAACCTTCTCTGGAATGTAGTGTTCATTGTTATCAGTTCTCTCGTTTTTCAGAGAAAGTGGCCTAAAATGCCTTCTGGAACGTCACAGACAGACACAAATTGAAATAAGACTGGTTTCGGCTTCTTTAACAAAAGAAACATAAAAGTAACTAAAAAATGAATAATTCTGAGCAATGCACAGACAAAACTTTAATTTAATTTATATAAATAAAATATAATAATTGTAAAAGCTTAAGAAAATACCAAATAAAATTTTGATGAAGGTGCTATGCAAGAAAAATTAGTAAAATTGTAAATAATTAATTAGCCTGTTCCACTATAAACTAAACTTTTTGCTAACAACTCTATATCAGTCTAAGAGACGTGCGTGAATAAAATATCTTATAACTGAATTTATGATGTTTACAGTATATACAGTATCTTCAGAAAAGTATGCAATAAATAAATAAATAGATACAATTCCTGATTCACTATTTTTCAATAACCTATCAGACTAGTTTTAATAGTTTCTACATCATAAGGTAAGTGTCCACATTGACTAGAATAGAATTAAAAACATAAAACATTGTAATTGTTTTACCAACCTGCGAGGAAGATACAATATGCCTCTTGTCAGGTGACCAATCAGAGCACAACACTTTGGCTTGATGTCCCTTCAGTACTCTTCGTGGTTTTATATTAAGATAATTAATTATATCAAGCCTTTCAGCCACAGTACTTACTGAAATTAATAAATTTACTATCAAACAATAATCACAAGAGAAAAAATATGATGAGTACTGAAATTTATCCTTAAAAACAATAATTGATTAATAATTTTATAAATAAATATATATAATAAGACATCAAGATTGTGCCACAATCATCTTACACTCAATCCTCATTCATACTTGGCTTAAAATCTCTACATTGTGCATGGTTGCTATTTCAATGATGTAATCTAATCTAATCTTTTTTTGGATATTTAGTTGCATGTTTGAAGCCAGCTTCAATATAATTTCCAATATAACTTATTATTTAATTTATTTAGGCCTAATTATTTTAATTCAATTTATTTTTTGGTATGCAGGTTTGCTACCATGATAAACACATAAACTATGATTTTTAAGCATTTGAAGCATAAGATCTCAACCCCATGAAGGTAAATACCAAGTTTAAACCAATAATATTGATTGATAAGTGAAATATTAATTTTTCTTTATCCTCCATAAAATTAACATTGGAGCCCCAAAATACAATGTACTGTGTTTAGATTTTTTAATATTTCGGTAACCGTTGGAGATAGAGAAAAACTTTAAGGAACTAAATAGTGTATTTTTAAGCTGATTGCAATGGTGAAAGATAAAATCTAAAAAATTTTTAATTACAAATGAAAAACGCAAAAAAACCCAATTTTTGAGTACAATCCCCGACAAACTACCCGTTCCCATTGACCAATATGTCTAGTTTACAAACTTGTCCAAGGATATGTAGGAATACATTATTTGATTAAAATCTGTCCATAAACATGAGACTTATTTGCCTATTCTCCATAAGATTAGCATGGGGAAGAGTGTGCAGGTTTGCTGCTGTGAGGAAAACTGAAAGTAGGCATTTATACCATAAAAAAATTATTTTTAACATTTATACAAAATTTCATCAACATCTGTCCATAAATAAAGGAGTTTGCTTATTCCCTATATGATTAACATGGTAAAAGTGTATGCAGGCTTGCTGCCATGATAAACACATAAACTATGATTTTTAAGTATAAATGGATAGATCTCAACCACATGAAGGTAAATACCAAGTTTAATCGAAAAATATTGATTGATATGGGAGATATCAAATAGCTACTTGGAGGTCACAAATTGTGGATAGTTGTGACAGATGGTCGGTGGGTGTAGTGTTCTCTTGTGTGGATTAACGTCCGCACTATTGAATACTGCGTTAATCCGCAAAGACCATCCTCATAATTAGACCAATTCGTAATTCAGAGGCCGTGGTTCGGATTCCACATTAAACTGTAGGTCCATTAGTTGCCATCGGCTGTTGGGCTATTAATTAACAGTCCTGTCCAAGGAACATGTCAGCCTTAGTCAGTAACAAGACTACAAGATCGCACCACAATCATCCTACATTCATTTCTCATTCATACTTGGCTTAAAATACCTACCTGGGCAGGTCGCCGTTTCAGTTAAAAGTATAAAGTATATTATTTTTTCCTTATCCTCCCTAAGATTAACATTAAAGCACCAAAATACAACGTACTTTGTGTAGTTTATTTTAGCTAATTCTAATGGTGAAAGATAAAATTTAAAAATTTTTAAAATTACAAATGAAATACCCCCGTCGCAGCAGACCTGCGTACTCAGCGAATTTCCAAATCAATAATATAAAAATAATATATGACAAGTTTAAAAAAAAATCTGTCCATAAACATGAGAATTATTTGCCTATTCTCCATAAGATTAACATGGGAAAGAGTGTGCAGGTTTGCTGCTGTGAGGAACACTGAAATTAGGCATTTCTACCATAAATAATTTTTATCTTAACATTTATACCAACTTTCATCAAAATCTGTCCATAAATAAAGGAGTTTGCCTATTCCCTATATGATTATTATGGGAAAAGAGTATGCAGGTTTGCTGCCATGATAAACACATATAAACTATGATTTTTAAGCATAAATGGATAGATCTCAACCACATGAAGCTAAATATCAAGTTTTATCCAAAAATATTCATTAATATGGGAAATATTAATTTTTCCCTATCCTCCATAAGATTAACATTGGAGCCCACAATACAACGTACTGTGTTTAGATTTTTTAATATCTCGGTAACCGTTAGAGATAGAGAAAATCTTTAAGGAACTTAATTGTGTAGTTTTTAAGCTGATTCTAATGGTGAAATATAAAATTAGAAATTTTTAAAAATAACATGTGAAAAACGCAAAAAACCCCAATTTGGGGTACAAAACCCCCCCAAACTACCCGTTCCCATTGACCGATATGTCTGGTTTACGAACTCGTCCGAGCACTTGTAGGAATACACGTCTCTACCAAATTTGGTCTTGATTGGACCATTTTTACGAGAGTTATCGTGTTCACAGACATATACATATATATAAATTTTAACGACTATTGTTTTTGGACTCTGGGCACCTAAAGAAGAAAAAATAACATAGTCCCGGGCTTAAGTCTCACCATGAGACCTACGGTAATCGCTTCTTCCCTATGGGAAATTCCCAAAAACCCAAAAAAACCCAATTTTTGAGTACTAAACCACCCCCAAAGTACCCGTTCCCATTGACCGATATATCTGGTTTACGAACTCGTCCGAATAAATGTAGGAATACACGTCTCTACTAAATTTGGTTTTGATCGGATCATTTTTACAAGAGTTATCATGTTCACAGGCACATGATACACACACACACACACACACACACACACACATATATATATATATATAAATTTTAAAGAATATTGTTTTTGGACTCTGGGTACCTAAAGACAAAAAATTAACAACACGTATTGTAAGAAAGATTTATGAAGAGTCTAGGCCTAGTGTCTCTTGAGAGCCTAGGTTTACTATATTAGGATATTGTTTATAGGATATTGTTGTATATTTAGGATATTGTTCATACCAAACTAAGTAAATATATTTGGGTCTGTATTATTAAGCTGATACATTCTAGAAACCTGCATGAGCATGTTTTATCTCATGCATGGAATTGTGGATAGTTGTGGTAAAAGTGTATGCAGGCTTGCTGCCATGATAAACACATAAACTATGATTTTTAAGTATAAATGGATAGATCTCAACCACATGAAGGTAAATACCAAGTTTAATCGAAAAATATTGATTGATATGGGAGATATCAAATAGCTACTTGGAGGTCACAAATTGTGGATAGTTGTGACAGATGGTCGGTGGGTGTAGTGTTCTCTTGTGTGGATTAACGTCCGCACTATTGAATACTGCGTTAATCCGCAAAGACCATCCTCATAAGTAGACCAATTCGTAATTCAGAGGCCGCGGTTCGGATTCCACGTTAAAGTGTAGGTCCATTAGTTGCCATCGGCTGTTGGGCTATTAATTAACAGTCCTGTCTAAGGAACATGTCAGCCTTAGTCAGTAACAAGACTAAAAGATCGTGCCAAAATCATCCTACACTCATTTCTCATTCATACTTGGCTTAAAATATCTACCTGGGTATGTTGCCATTTCAGTTAAAAGTATAAAGTATTAGTATTAGAACATAGCCTATTGTACATAATTGTACTTGATGGCTGAATAAATGATTTTATTTGAGCTTTTTATCTGATTAAATCGTATGATGTATTCACTTACGAGTAACGTCATTTAATTTTTGTCGTTCATCTTCTAGCTTAACTTTAAGTTCGTTCGCCTCTTTGGTGAGAGTCTCAATCGATTCTACTTTGACACTTGCATCTTGAGCCATAGTGAAAGATTAAAGATGTTTTAAGGTACGGACCACTCTTATAATAGTTTCCTACATAATTTTAAGTAGTATTCAAAATGTTTATCAATTTATCGCCTTGAACAAATGATACAATTGCTAAATCTCCAAACAAGGTTAATTTGGTAAACAAGACAAGAGTAACAAACAACAGTATAGCACCAGCACCAGCACCAGTAGCCAGTAGCAGACAGCACAGCACGGGAGCCAACCTGCCAAACAGGCGAGAAATTTAATTCAAAAGATGAACAGGGAGGAAAATATAATGAATATATAAAAAACCTCTACCAGTCATCGAACTATAATGACAAAAGTAGTAGATATCCAGAGATTAGAAAAGTTATGGTAAGTAAATAGCTTATATTTGGCCACGATTTTATAGAGCATACGTAAATCTAGGATATTGTTCTTATATGTAACGGATTAGCGTATCTTATTAGATTATTGAAATAGCAACCATACCACAAAGTAGGTATTTTAAGCTAAGTATGAATGAAAATTGAGTGTATGATGATTGTGGCACGATCTTGTAGTCTTGTTACTGACCTTAGTCAGTAACAAGGAACATATAACCCTTAGGTTATATGTTCCTTAGATAGAACTGTTAGTTAATAGCCCAATAGCTGATGGCAACTAAGGGACCTACCGGTATAGTTTATCGAGGAGACCGAGCCATTGCCTCTAAATTATGAACTGGTCTAATTATGAAGATGGTCTTTGTGGAAAAACATAGTACTCAATAGTGCGGACGTTAATCCATACAAGAGAACACTACCTACATCCACCGATCATCGCAACTATCGACAATTCAAGACCTCCAAGTAGCTGGATTACAGCTAGGGCGACGCCACCGTTCCATAAGATCTCTGCAGTAATGTAATGAGCCTCGAGTGCATAAGCAGGACCAGCCTACCTGCCTTGATATAGGAAATAAGCGGATTCGAATCCCGACCATGAGCAGTCCTACTTTGGCTTACAAATTTTTAATAATGTGGTAGAGGGTCTAAAAATGGTTACCTGGCCTCAACAATCTTTATTGCGACCACATTGCTAATGAAAAATGTATTTAATTCCCTTTGGGAAATATCTTCAATCATGGATATGTCTAAAGGAAATCTTTTCAGTTTCTCTAAACAGTTGTACCTATATATACAAAACATATTCAATTACATATTAGAAACTACATAGTAAAATTTCTAATTAATATTTAGTAATATAATTAACTAAAACTTGATTTGATAATGAATACTTTATATTATTTTTACATACATTTGTTACATATTTTTGTATTATGTATTTTTATTATCATTTATTCTTTTGGATATAATTTTGGTTTGATTTAGTCAAGGTTTACGAAACTTAATTAATTAAGGTTTACCAATTGACAAATTGAATTAGCTAAAGCCTTAAAAATTCATGAAAACATGTAAAATTTGGTTATATAGTTTAGTCAAAACTCAAAACCCCTTAATTACCTTAACGTTTCAATCTGAAAAGACATTTTGTGAAAGTTAGAATGTGACTGGCAAAAGCAGGGTATGAAAGATTCTTGATAAAATGGTTTAGAGGGCTGAATCTAACCTGAGTTTGCTTTGAAGGACCCTTGATAAAATGACCTATAACACCTGAATCTACCTTAAATTTGCCTTGAAAGACTTTTGATAACATGGTCTAGAATATTGAATTTGCTTTGAAAGACCATTATGATATAATAGTTTAGAACACTCAAATAAAGCTTGATTTTGCTTTGAAATACCCTGTGATACAATTGTTTAGAACACATGTTTCTAACTTAAATTTGCCTTGAATCAAACTTGATTTTGCTTTAAAGACACTTAAACCTAACTTGAAATTGGTTTGAGGGAAGGTTTGAACCAAGTTTGAATTTCAAGTTCAATTTGAACTTGACAAGTATAAACTTCAACTCTTGAATCCTCTTGAAATATATAATACCACTTAGCAGCCTCACCTCATAAAGCCTAATATGACAAGTTAAAAGTAATTTTTAAGTAATTTTAATTAAGTAATTATCTTGAAATGAACCAAAGTTTATTTTCAAAACTCAATTTATTTGATCGATATAGCTAATTTAAAATTAATGTAGCAAGATCTCCTCTGTACACTACATATAACTTAATTGAATCAAGCTTACAAGCCTTGAAATTCAAGTTTGATTTAAATCAAATTCAAACCATTTTTGCTATCTGGGGTATACTTTTTCTAAGAGATCTGGTCATACTCTCTTTATGAGTTCAGGAAATGACACTCTTTATTTTAAAGAAATAACAAAATGTTTCTTAGACTATAAAGTACCTACTAAGATAACAGAAATATAATAGTAGTTTACCACTTTTGGCCAGCAGTCAACCTCTTATAAGGAATTTAGATACCCTACACTATAGACAGCCAAAAAGAGTCATGGGCGATACAATATATCAGTTTCTTTTTAATAAACCCAATTTTGACAGTCAAGAGTTGTGCTATGCTATTTGGGACATTGTAAAATAAAATATATGCTTTTGATAAGGGTGTCTATGTAGTTTCCAGAATGTCAAAAACCCTTTTTTATTCCTCATAAAATTATTTTCAGCAACCCTGTATCATTAAAATGATCCTTTTATTTATAGGCCCTAATGTGACAAGTTAAAAGTAATTTTTAATTAAGTAATTATCTTGAAATGAAACAAAGTTTATTTTCAAAATTCAATTTATTTGATCAATATAGCTAATTTAAAATTAATGTAGCAAGATCTCCTCTGTACACTACATTTAACTGACAATGAAGTTGAACAATTGTAATAAGCTTAACCCTTTGAACCTAGCATAAAAAATGAAATTGCTTGAAAAATTCATTGCTTTTATTCCCATGAAAAATTAATAATGTAAAAAATATGGAATAAAACTATCATAGAAAGAAATAATCATCCCACTACGCCTCCTCTCCTTTCATAAATACTAGTGCGAGAATATCCCCCTATGGGAGTAGAGTAGCCACCGTATGGGAGGGTGGCTCTGTAGCCTCCATAGCCATATGGTTGGGGCACAGGGACTGGCACAGGCATGGGGACGGGGACGTAGTACTGGCCGAGCACGGAGGTCGTGTGGAGCAGCAACAGGAGAATGATAGCGCTCTCTGGGTGCTGTGTCTAACACATTAAACATCCATCCATAAACAAGAAAAAAACAGTTACTGTATATACAGGGTCATCAAGAAAAAAAACTATTTACTCAAAATCAATATGGTTAGTACAATTTTATACCAATCCTTTTGTAAATTTCATCAAGTAATGAAATGCCTAAAGCATAACTGAATAATTTAATTTAATATGTAATATTCCTGAACATTTTTTTCTGTTTCCGGAGAAAATACCGTACCAATTATCTTCAATACCATACTGTTAAAAATATTTTAACAATAAATTTGTGTATTCTCTTATTGTTTCAAAGACCCATTTTCAAATACTATTAACAGCTAAATTTTCTATAATCATGATCATGAGCAATCTCAAATGACAAAGTTAAGATCTTAATAAAAGTTTAAGTTAATTTTAAAAGGATAAGACACATATTATTATTATTATTATTACTACTATTATTCATGTTGTGTGATTAAAAGCAGAACAAAAATCATACAATATTATATTATAAAAGACAAAATGATATCTTCATAAACTTTTTAAGACCAAAATATATTAAAAACTTGAACTGTACATCAATTTGAATATAAATAAATCAAAATCCCTTTTTTTGACATGACTCCATAACTAGAGAACAAGTGCTCCAAATTGGACGATTATTTTTTTGTTGTGCTACTTAATGCCAGGGAAAAGGCTTGATTGAAAGACAGTTAATCCACTCAACCATTATTTAGTAATTTGACTTTAAAAATTGTAAAAATGCCTTTAAATTTGCATTGGCGGAAAATGCTTTTATTAAACTGTGAGATACAACAGAGATGATTTCCAATTACAAAGAAACTATCATGATATCAATTAAATACATGTCATGAAGCATAACGAACTTAGTATATGGTGAAAGGATTTCCCCTATTGAGAAAAATAGGGGATTAATCATTAATGTAAGAATTTGTGGGATAACGTTCTCTTGTAGTCTTATCCCAAACCATTAACAATTTATCCGCTAGATCTGATTGATATTGGTGCTAGATCTAGCACCTGATACGCCTGTTCTCGTGTCAGAAACCCATCAAACTTATTTATTTATGTGCCAGAAAACAAGACTAACAAAGTAACAATGTATACCAAAAAAGCAGTACAATAAATTAGTGTTTTCCTATATATTTATTGTTATTTATTCAATTTTACATTTAATATTCATATTAAAGACAAGATAATGTCTGTGGAGTCATCTAATTTATAATAGAAACCTTCTAGTGTTCCTGTACAATGTACAAATATTAATTTTTTATTTTACATATTCTATTCCAATATGCTATTGAAAACAGTTTTAATTTAATGTTAAGTACAGTAGTAGAAACCAATATCAGACAACCTAGACATTTAGGGTTCATCCGTATCTTAATGCTGATGAAAAAGTTCTAGAAAACTCTCATTTTATCTTGTGTCTGTTTTGTTTTTGACGATTTTGTTAAGGACTATTTTGAAACATTTTACTATTATTTGAGTCTTAATTATGGTGCACAATTATGACCATCAAAATCCATATTCAAGAACTTTTTGAGATATATTAAATACATTGTGAGACATTTCCGTGGTGTCCTGAAGAATCAATGTTAAAAAAATTCAAGTTATATAATTTAAGATATAATCATGTCAAAATATACTACACTATTCACTCTAGAATATAGTGCTAAATTGACCAATAAAATGAGTGAATTAGTGTTTAAGCTGTTATGTTGTAAGCATTTTAAAACAAAGCCATATTTTATAAATTAACTTTCAAGACCTGATTTGCTGTAAAAACAAATACAGTATTACAGTTATACCTTAAAAACTCAACCTATTCTCAGTTATTTTAAAAGTCTTTTTTAAATTTGCTTATTTTGATTTCAAAAGCAATTTATGATGATTTAGTAAGTTGAAATACCTGTATAATATAAATGTTTTAACAAAAATAAAACCATGGATGGTGGTTATATAAAATAGTGAGTGCAAGGAAAATACCCCCGTCGCAGCAGACCTGCGTATTCAGCGAATTTCCAAATCAATAATATAATAATTATAATATATGACAAGTTTGGTCAAAATCTGTCGATAAACATGGGAATTATTTGCCTATTCTCCATAAGATTAAAATGGGAAATAGTGAGTAGGTTTGCTGCTGTGAGGAACACTGAAAGTATAGCATCAAAAATTTTATTTTTAACATTTATACCAACTTTTATCAACATCTGTCCATAAATAAAGGAGTTTGCCTAATCTCCATATGATTAACATGGGAAAAGAGTATGCAGGTTTGCTGCCATGATAAACACATAAACTATGATTTTTTAGCACAAATGTATGGATCTCAACCACATGAAGCTAAATATCAAGTTTCATAAAAAAATATTAGATAATAAGTGAAAAATTAATTTTTCCTAATCCTCCTTAAGATTAACATTGGAGCCTCAAAATACAACGTACTGTGTTTAGATTTTTTTATATCTCGGTAACCGTTTAAGATAGAGAATAACTTTAAGGAGCTTAATTGTGTAGTTTTTTAAGCTGATTCCAATGGTGAAATATAAAATTAGAAATTTTTAAAAATTACATGTGAAAAACGCAAAAAACCCCATTTTGGGGTACAAAACCCCCCCAAACTACCCGTTCCCATTGACCGATATGTCTGGTTTACGAACTCGTCCGAGCATTTGTAGGAATACACGTCTCTACCAAATTTGGTCTCGATCGGACCATTTTTACGAGAGTTATTGTGTTCACAGACACATATATATATATATATTTAAATACATACATACATACATACATATATATATATTTATATATAAATATATATATATATATATAAATTTTAACGACTATTGTTTTTGGTCTCTGGGCACCTAAAGAAGAAAAAATAACATGGTCTCGGGCTTAACTCTTGCCATGAGACCTAAGGTAATAGCTTCTTCCCTATGGGAAATTCGCTAAAACTATATATATATATATATTCCTTGCACTCACTATTAAAAATAGTGAGTGCAAGGAAAAAACTATGTAAAAAACTATATATTTTATAGCCTCCACCCATGGTTTTATTTTTGTTAAAACATTTATAATTTTGTAAAGGATAATTTTATATTGACTATTGTTAAGGCAACATTAAAAAAAAAATATTTTTTTATCCTAATTGTCTTGTTAAACCTTTTTTTGCCTTTTTATACATTGTATAAAATATTTCAGTTCTCCAAGGACTAGTGTTTCTTTTCTAGAATATTAAAGGAAATTGGAATTAAAAAATTAAAAATTGAAGGTTTCTTTACTTATTGAATTACAGAAATTATTTTTTTACCAACTAAAGTCAACGTTTGTGAATTTTTTGTAATGTTAAAATAAAAATACAGTCTGTGATGTAGAATTTATTTTTCCTGGTGTATAAATATAAACAATAATAACTCAAATTTCTCTTTTTAGCGAATTTCCCATAGGGAAGAAGCTATTACCGTAGGTCTCATGGTGAGACTTAAGCCCGGGACCATGTTATTTTTTCTTCTTTAGGTGCCCAGAGTCCAAAAACAATAGTCGTTAAAATTTTTATATGTATATATATATATATATATATATGTATATATGTATATATATATGTGTCTGTGAACACGATAACTCTCGTAAAAGAGGTCCAATAAAGACCAAATTTGGTAGAATTTCTAATTTTATATTTCACCATTAGAATCAGCTTAAAAAACTACACAATTAAGTTCCTTAAAGCTTTTCTCTATCTCCAACGGTTACCGAAATATTAAAAAATCTAAACACAGTACGTTGTATTGTGGGGCTCCAATGTTAATCTTATGGAGGATAGGGAAAAATTAATATTTCCCATATTAATGAATATTTTTGGATAAAACTTGATATTTAGCTTCATGTGGTTGAGATCTATCCATTTATGCTTAAAAATCATAGTTTATGTGTTTATCATGACAGCAAACCTGCATACTCTTTTCCCATAATAATCATATAGGGAATAGGCAAACTCCTTTATTTATGGACAGATGTTGATGAAAGTTTGTATAAATGTTAAGATAAAAATTATTTATGGTAGAAATGCCTAATTTCAGTGTTCCTCACAGCAGCAAACCTGCACACTCTTTGCCATGTTAATCTTAGGGAGAATAGGCAAATAGTTCTCATGTTTATGGACAGATTTTTTTTTAACTTGTCACATATTATTTTTATATTATTGATTTGGAAATTCGCTGAGTACGTAGGTCTGCTGCGACGGGGGTATTTTTATATTTGGTGTTACAACTCTAATAATATATTACAATTTCTTTAATGTTCACCTTTAAAAAGTGTTCTAATAGAACTCATCTTTTTATTTTGGTTAAACTAAACCCTAATCTTATGTAATTTATTTATTTTACAATTAAATGGAATTTTCCTATCACTCTTGAGTTTTAAACTACACGTTTCTGGAGGTGGAGAAACTCCTCACGTATTTCAGTTATTGCCTAGTAATTTTCAGATATATTTAATATCTGTAAATTGAACATTCAAATTTTCAATGTAAATTATTAGATAATCAGTTGAAAACGAGATTAGTTTCTCCACCTCCAGAAACGATGTGTAGTTTAAAACACAAGCTAGAGCAATAGGAAAAGTTCAATTGATTGTAAAATAAATAATGAAATATTCTTCCCTATCAAGAATTTCAAACAAACAACTTATATAATTATGCTTGATAAACAGTTTATTTTCAAAGTGGGGAGAGGGGCTAGGCCAAGTGATATGTTTGGCTATAAAATTAATGTAATTACGTAGGTAATGTTAATGGCTACAAATTAATGTAATGAATGTAGGTTAAGAAGTAGGCCTTCGTAGTCACTAAAGAAAACCATACTGAAGTTTAAGTAACTTAAGAATATTTATATTTTTTAAGACATATAATTATTCAAATTTAATTCAGGATCTAAGAGGCAACCTATTCACTAGTGTATTTGTTCCCTACCTTTCTCTCAGCTGTCATATTGCCAACTAGAACCCGTCCTCATTGTTTTAACTTTATATAAAAATTATAGCAATTAAGGACAAAGAGTATTAATTATAAAATTACTTGAAACAATGCCTGATGGGTGCCTTATCTCTTTCATGAATCTTACTTCCAAGGCCATGTATTGTGTTGCCCCTACTTTGAATGGCAAGAGGTGGGCCTACTGCAGTTTGACATATTAAAATTTATTTTAAAATATAGAAATTTTGACATTGATATGTCTTAGCTCTGAAGGATATTGGCAATCTGTCAGACCAAAATTTGTAACACTGACATCATATGCTTAGTGAGGTCATATGGTTATGAGGACAGTTGTTTAGAGGAACTGAAAACATTCTCTTTAAGATATATCCATCCAACCAATTTCCACTCAGGGAAGTACAGTAAATACAATAATATTTTTGAGAGAAGCCAGATCTTATTATTTGGTAATTTTTTAGAAAATGATTTGAAACACAATGAGTTGTTCATTTTATTCTTCAGTATTAATTTACAATTAAATAGGCGTTTCATTTTGAAGCCTTTGCTCCCTAACTTCAGTCATAAGGAAAAGACAACTTGAATATAGTGAGTATAGTCTCCTATAATCATTATAGAGGTGTGTTTGGGTGTTGTGTACAATTTATTGAAAAAAAAACACAAAATCAGACAATTAAAAATTTAATGAGGTTAAATCATTGTTTAGTTACTAAATCATTCTAAAGAAGTCCAAACATTCAATTTATTTAGAAGAATATTAAAAAAATGAACCGTCCTTATTTTATTTGTACAATTTGATTTAAAAATGCTTTTTCAGATTGAAAATACAAAGGTTTGAAATTTTTTTTGCCGACAAATAAATTTTTGTTTGAAACTTTGCTAGATCTTAAATATGTGTTTATTGATGTTGAATATATTTATATATTGAATAAAAAGAAGAAAGAAAAATTAGTGTTTAATGAAATGACCAGATCAGATAATTTATTAAGTTTAATATTTCTGAAATGCCGTTAACTTTATCTTTTTTATTTTTCTAATTTTTTATTTTTACACTTAACATAAAAAAATAATACATTATATTTAAACCCCCATTTTTTTTAATTTTTATAAAATATCAAAGAAAATTTTTTTCAATTCTAAAAATAAATATTTTATCTAATAATTATATTACAATATGTATGATTTTAATTTTAATTCGTGGTTTGCTTCATGTAAAGAGAAGAGATAATTAATTATTATAAAATTAATGTAATATAAACAATGAAACAGAAAATATACTGCAAATAGATAATTTTATTTTTCAACGTAAAAATTAAAAATACCAATATGAATAGAGACACCTTTATTTTTACGTAAGAACGGATACTTTGGCTAGTATTTTATAATTTTATTCTTATGGAGAATAAGTAAATTGATATACCTATAGTTATATTATGATTTTTAATTAATATAACTTGCTTAGGTGGCTTCAAAGATGATTGAGCATAATTTGTATCATGACAATTAATTTCTCAATCAATGGAAATTCACTGAGCATGCAGACATGCTGCTACAAGGATATTTTATCAGTCAGTTCAATAAACCACCAAAATACAGCTTAATATTTTACCGTAGGGCATATATTTGATGTAATTTATATTTGATGTAAGAACAACCAAAGACTTATTTTTTAGATGATTAAGATTTGTCTCAAAATAGAATACTTATATATTAATATTTATATAAAATATATATTTAGAGTGGATAATTTTTTTCTCTGACCAGAGCACCGATATAGAACCAAAAAAGAAATAAATGTTAACTATTGAATATTGTTTTAGTAATTTCTAATCAGAAGGTCTAATTAAAGTATATGGTTGAGGGGGTATGATCCAGTTTGGGGAATACTGTACAGTTTATAACACTTAAACTTACTTGCTTTTCTGGAATGTCCCACTTAGTTTTTGGTGCATGTTGCACGGTGGTCCTTGACATTTTGCCCATCATTTGTTAGGCGTCTTCAGCAAGTGACTATGAGAGGTGGTTGCATGGTGGAGCACACTTTTTGGTGTCAAAGACCGAGCCGCTAAACACTACACCCCGACTCTTCACTATGCAAAAGTGTGCACCACCGTGAAACTACCTCTCGTAGTCACCTCCTGATGAGGACACCCCACTACGTTTTAGGCAAAGTGTCGAAGATCACCGCGCAACATGCAGCAAATACTATGCTGGACATTCCGGACGAGCAAGAAAGTGTTAGTGATGATCAGTGCCGCAGAAGTCTATGTGTGTAACTGTGTATATACTGCACATTAGTGAAATTATTTTAGAGAACAAATCATCAGTGAGTGATGCCTAGTTTTATTTACTGTAGAATAGATTTTAAATGAAATTCAAATCAACATTATTCATTAGAATGGTACAGTAATTCTGAATCTGTTGGATATTTGTGAGTAATTAGAGTGAAAGTAAAGAAGATTAGAACAAAAAATTGGTCTAATCTTCTATAATTATAGCTTATAACAAATTAATTATTTTCTATAACTATTAATAGAAGATCCTCCCTCAAGATATAATAAGTTCCTGTGCCTGAGCCATACACAATGTATGTATTAGGAGCACAATTGACTTACACTTCTACTCAACCTTATCTAATTAGGCATCAAAATTAATTAGACAATTCGTAGGAAATCAAAATTTATCTAAAATTTAGGACACTGTGTCTAAAATTAATTATTTACTGTCAGAGTACAGCCAAGAGAAGGTTGAAAACTTGGCGGTATACTCTTAGTTACTTCACAATTTTATTTATGTGTAACTTACAGCAATATGGTATGACCTGTAATTTATCTTTATCAAACTAATAAGAGCATACGATTGTCTCCATTGGGATGAAATTAATACGGAATTCTGTTGTTAATTATGTTTTATTTATGTGTTCTGTGTCTACCAACAATTGTACAACTAAAATCGATCCAGAGTAAAAACTTAAAAAACAAGTAGTAGACCTAGTAGTAAATAGTAACAATCAGCTAAAATACCCTTACAAAAGTATGACCTCTACAGTTCAGAGGAAGCAGGAAGAATATAAGTGGTTGAAATGTGTAGTTGACAGTAATTAAATGATTTGAGTCAGACATGGAGCCCCCAGGTCAATTAAGATTATCTTTAAGTATTCTATTCAATGCACTAGAGAGAGGACCTCATGAAAATAATACTCTAAAATGGTAAATTATAATATTAGACAATATGGTTATTGTTAGACAATATATTCTCAATATATACATTCTCTCCTCCAGAATCCAGAACAGTGTTGCCATTATCAATTTATTAAAGATGGAAATATTATACTGTACTTTACAAATGGAAGTATTGTATTTAATTTATTATATATATATATATACAGGGTGTTCATTAAAGTTGGGGACAAACTTCGAGGGGTGATAGTACTCATCAAAATAAACAAAAAATTCTCTATAAACATACTTGATACTATCAAGTATCAAGTATCTATAAACATATGTCGAAAAATCCTTCGTTTAGCCGCTAGCCGCCATTTTGTATTTTATACAAAAAACTTTATATATAAAGAACTATTTAAAATACAGAAACCAAACTTTGCACATATATTTATTGGCCAAAGAGAAAAATATTCTCAAAGTATCATTAAGTTTGCTTTTATATTTTAAAAATGGCGGCGGTTCTTAAAGTTAATGTTTTTTTGTTATTGAAATTGAAATATTTTTAACCGCCGTCATTTTGAAAATATAAAAGCAAACTTAATGATAATTTGAGAATATTTTTTTCTTTAGCCATTAAATATGTGTGCGAAGTTTGGTTTCTGTATCTTAAATAATTATTTATATATAACGTTTTTTGTATAAAATACAAAATGGCGGCTAGCAGCTAAACGAAGGATTTTTCGACATATGTTTACTAGAATTTTTTTGTTTATTTTGATAAGTACTATCACCCCTCGAAGTTTGTCCCCGACTTTAATGAACACCCTGTATATATATACATATATACATACTGTATATATGTATATTAAATGACTTATAGGAATTTTATGCGTCCTAAGCTGTTTATACACCTACTCAGTATACTGACTGTATCAGCTATCACATGGAAGAATTTTGTAAAATATTACCTGGAGGTAACTTTCTCCTGAGAAAACTAAGAATTTTTTAATATAATTAGAGTGTTATTATGTGATTATTTTCTGTCACACTTTAAATATGTGACATAACTCGTATCTGCGGTGCTACAAATGATTATAAATGGCAAAAAAGGCTTTGTTGAGATCAATTAAAAATACATCAGGCAAATTACTGTGTAGGGTTTTTTATGATAATAAAATAATATAACCAAACAATACTGCCCATATGTTCTATATAAATACAACATTTTGTACATATACTATTTTATTGAAGTTAAGGAGTCCCTTAGTGTAGTCCATGTAATCTTATAAGAAAAGATTCATAGAGACATTCTACTGGCATAAGTTATAATTCTAGTTATAATTTAGCTATAATTCTTTTAGGGCTTCCATAAACAAATAAAATCCAACCATTTAGCTATGAAAGTAAAATTATTTCATAAACTGATTAGTTAAAGATCCAGGTATCCACTGAAAATTTTTATTTTATTATCAAAGTATGATATAAGTGATACAAGTTAAAAATATCTTTCGTACAATTTATGAGTTTTTGGCCTGCAATAGGATTAGCAAATAAAGGTTGAAATATTTGTTTTCTAAAATCTGTTGTTGATGTTAAAAATCTTTGATTATTGAATCTTTGATTATTAAACAAAAAGAGTATATCAAATTATAATATTTTGTGCCTAAAGTAGCAAATATTAATTAATGATCACTATCAATCAATCAGTGTATTAGCTTGGAATCAATTTGTTCTATATGTGTGAAAATACTAAGATTTGGTTAAATATTGTTGGTTTTCCTTAATTAATTAACAAATATTTAGTTGAGATTTTTTAAAGAATATATTGGTTTCTGTGATGTACAATTTTATTTTATGTGCATACATACCTCAAACATTAAGATTAATAATCGGACAGATTAATAATACTTTGTACTGATATTAAACAAAATCATAACAATTTCAATATATAAAAGTCAAAAGATCTTGACAACAAAAATCTTATTTTATTTACGTAACATATATGCATCAATTTGAAAAAAATGGTTTTTAGTATGTACAATGTATGTATAACTATAATTATTGTATTAGTATGTATAATTGGTATTTTGAAAACCAATCAGTTCACTATGATGTAAATGTTTATGATTAAAAATTCTGATAGCAAATTATACTTATAATACATATGAAATTAGAGGTACTTAATAAAAATTAGAAAGGTAAATAAAATGTTTTGGTTTAGTTAGAAATGAAAGACAAGAGTTGAAAACACATTAGTTTAATGATAATTAATTATTATAAAACTTAATAATTAACGAAGAGAAATAAATAAATGAGTGTAACAAATGATTAATATATAATAACTAGGCTACCTAGATTAAAAAATTGGGGGAAAGCAAATTTGTTCATCATGCTTGTAAAAACTAATTTATCATTTTATCACCCCCAATACATTTTCTTATTTCAAGATGAATTAAATCAAATCTGTGTAGCAATTTCCAACGATTAAAACTGAAATCATCGAGATGTACTTAAAACGGAAGCAAGTAAACACACACGTTCTGTAAAACATTTACACGGTCTTAACGACGTTGCTTATTTCTAATGTATTGTAAATAAAACAAACAACTATTGGTTACATCTTATAACTTAAAATAAATTACAACTGAAATTACAAGACATGTAAAGACAGAATTATGTGATGTGAAATAGCATTTCACTAATTTTCCTTCTGTTTAGTGTAATTTTTTAATAAAATTGAGTTCATAGAAATTCAAAATCTTCCGGAACAATTGCTGTTACATTACTTTGAATTAGTAGAACTATTTCCTATGAAAGAATTGTTAACAGTTAGTTATTTATGTGTCCAACAGTCCAATAATAACTAACCCCAAGGACCGACAGCTATCGGGTAGAAGACGTAAGGCAACAGGATTTTCTTGATCTTCTTGGCGAACTTGAAAGACTCAGCTGTTTGCAAAGTCTCGGTGTCTGCGGGTGCCGCTGAGACGACGACGGCGAGCAAGGCCAGGGCTGTTGCGGCCACCACGACAACCTGCAACTCAAACATCCGTCTACCTGAGATGTTTCATTCTAATATGTTCAAAAGTGCACACAAATAGCCTACATAATGTATACGTAAAGTACTTGAATACCTTACAAAATTTGTTCACGTAAAAAACACTAAATATCTTTTACACTATCTATATTTTTCAATCTATCTATTCTATTTCTATTCTAGATATTCTAGATATTCTAGATATTCTATTCTATATCTATTTTTCTATCTATATATATATTTTTTTTTAACAAGTAAGAGTGAAATTATTTTGGACGTTGCCAAACGTACGCCCTTCCTGAGGTATCGTAATAGCAACGTACTTTTTAGAGAGGTTGAATAATTGGGAAATGCAAACCAAAGATCCTAAAGGTTTTATACCAAGTTTCATTCAAAAAATGTAAAGATTAAAAACCAATAAACACAAAAATTTATTTTAAATTAAACGTAGGCTCTACCATTTACCGATAACAGTAAATTTAACTTTTCCCTGCATTTGTTTGTCGCAAAATAATAATTTAAAGTATGGGTTTATTTAGTTTTCAGCTAGTTTCATGTTGACAGTAAAAATATTTTATAATAATTTATTATTTTTTTCGAAAATTCGAAGAAATTATTTTTTAACATTCAAAACCCGTAACTTTTGGACCATTACGTAAAACAATTTGGGCGGTGTCATATTCTTTGAGGCCCTAACCTCTAAAGATAAATATAAAATTTTAATTAAAATTGTATCAACCATATTAGGGAACCTTTGATTGATGTATACAAATTTTTTTGGGAGTAGTTCAAAAGCATTAGGCCTATTAAAAATTTAAAAAAATGTCTCTAGATTTAGCCAAAGAGCAACTCTGTACAAAGTGTCATAAAAATCGAACCATCGTTGTTGTTTCGAGGTCGGCACACAGATGGTGGTCCTAAAATAACGTTTTTGGATTCATGGAGCCTAGACAGACATTTCCACAACCAACCGTAATTCAAATACTGTATTTTGATTCAAACTTGTTCTATATACGATAAGTTATAAGGCGAAAAGTGAAAGTGATAGTTGAATGATTAGTTAGAGGTGTATACATTTCTATATGGAGCAAAGCAGTTTAACTGGTTCCATCTAAAAGTCTATCTGTAACAATCACAAAAGGTCTTAATAAAAAAATTATTGGTTCTAAGAATACTATAAAATATTACTTATCGGATAATAACGACAAATATGTAAACACATGTAATGAATTGAATAGATTTTCAGTTAAATAATGCGATATGACAACATTTTTATGATTAAATAGTTTATTTCCAATCAAAGTGTATTTGTAGCTTTTATAATAACCTTACACTCATTTATCTTTTATACTTGCTTAAATTTCCGTCTTACCTTAAATTTCCTCCCTATTTAAAATACCTACCTGGGTAGGTTACCATTTCAGAAAAAGAATCTGCAGCAGGTAAGTTAAGTGTATCTAAATTATGAAAGTACGAAAGTACAACGATTGAGAAATAATGAAGAAATTGATATTTAAATATTCTCCTTTACTCCTTAAGAATAACTTTGTGCGCTCTCAGACAACGTGCTGCCTTTACCATGGACAGTGAATTAAACTTTTCTCTGGAGACGTTAGTCTCCAGAGAAAAACGTTAGTCGTAGACTGATGATTTTAAAATACTAATTTGTTTCTTTTTAACTGGTTTTAATGGTGATAGTCAAATTACTTATTAATATTATTGTTTTGAAAGAAAATTATAAAGATATATTTTAACACCTAAAAGCCAATACTTTTTGAACCATTAGTTTTCTAATCATACGTGTGGCGTCATAATTATTTGGGATCTTAATAAGTATAAAGTATGAAATTTTAATCGAAATCATTCGAGTATTTTTTGTAAAATTTGAGTTTTTCTAAAATTTTAAGGGGTTTTAGGGGTAAAATAGCCTTAAAAATAGTCTGTAGATATAGCTTAAGTGCACCATTGTAACTAATTTTATAAAAAATCTGACGATCAGTATGGTCTCGGGGGCTGTACGAAGACAGACAGACATCACTCCGAAAATTACTCTTTTGGATTCAGGTAGCCTCAAAATGGACCACCCAAAATCCACTCTCCACTTAAATTTAAATATTTTGACGTAAACAACACTTTTTTCCACAATACTAAGTATTAAGGGTGAAAGTAAAAACTAAACTTACTAAACTTTACATATAAATCAATAACATTTATTTAGTTAGTAAGACTATATCAATACAAGCTATACAAGGTAACTGTGTTAGTAGTTATACAAATATTCTTTCTTTTAATATTTTAACGTTTTTCTTATGCCTTGTACTATTTTAGTTTCGTTACTATTAAAAGACATTTTTATTGTATAGCCTAATGTTCTTAGTTATGAAATTGCACTTTTATTAATTCAATACTAATTTTATCATGTTATTTTTCATTTAGTTTCTGAATTTTTATTTCTCATAGTATTTGAACTTCTCTATTATTTTTGATATCTTGAGTTTTGGGTTTCTTCAAGTGAAAATAATGACAGCAATGTTTTAAATGGTGTCCTTTACACCTCTTCTCTGACCAATCTTTTGTAAAGATTGAATTTAATCTTTTCGTTCCTGGATGTTTTGGCTAGAAAATCAAATACCCCCGTCGCAGCAGACCTGCGTACTCAGCGAATTTCCAAATCAATAACATAATAATAGTAATATATGACTAGTTTTATCATTATCTGTCAATAAATATGAGTATTATTTTCCTACTCTCCATAAGATTAATATGGGAAAGAGTATGCAGGTTTGCTGCTGTGAGGAACGCTGGAGTAGGTGTTTCTAGCGTAAACAGTTTATATTTTGACCATTTTTGTCCACAAATAAAGGAGTTTGCCTATTCGCTATATGATTAACATGGGAAAAGATTGCAGGTTAGCTGCCATGATAATCACATAAACTATGATTCTCAAGCATTTGAAGCATATGATCTCAACCACATGTAGGCTAATACCAAGTTTAATAAAAAATATTGATTGATTAGTGAAATATTAATTTTTTTATCCTCCATAGGATTAATATTGGAGCCCCAAAATACAACGTGCTGTAGTTAGATTTTTTAATATCTTGGTGCAATGCATGCTATGCAATATTTGTATTGTCTACAGCAATAAAGAGTTTATTATTATTATTAGTTTACCTAAACTCTATATGATTAACATGGGAAAAGAGGTCTCGATTTAACAAATTTGGTCTCGATCGGACCATTTATACTACGAGAGTTATCGTGTTCACAGACACACACACACACACACACACACACACACACACACACACACACACACACACACACACACACACACACACACACACACACACACACACACACACACACACACAGTATATATAAATGTACTATATATATATACAGTATATATAAATGTAAATTTTGACGACTATTGCTTTTGGTCTGGAGGCAGCTAAAGAAGAAAAAATAACATGGTCCCGGGCTTAAGTCTTACCATGAGACCTACGGTAATAGCTTCTTCCCTATGGGAAATTCGCTAAAAGGAGAAAGGTTATGAAACTATTTAAATACCCCTTACCATGTGTCTAATGACATCAATTTATTACAGTTTTGAGTTTAATTAAATTATTTTGTAAAGAGCATATCAGTAAAAAAACCTTGTCAAATTTCTGGGATAGCCTTTCGCGGTAAATTGTCTCTGGATTTCTTGGATCAATAAATATTCTACTAATGAGCTGAACACATTTAATTTAATTTAAAATATCCCTTAAGGTATTATTTTCAATAGGCTAATATTCGCCAAATTAATTAAGCACAGTCACTTACTGCAAACCTATTATTTGAGTTCGAAAGAAACTGCATGCACACAATAATACGAGCATTTTCGTACATATCTGTGTTCCATGTATTTTATTTTCGGATGTAAAATGATTCGATATATGCAGAACCGATTGGCAATATATCACACTCTTATTCAACTTGAAACTCCACAAGGTTGAGTGCGAGAGATGAATATGAATAAGATGAGGAATGTGAATAAAATGAGGAATGTGAATAAGCTGAGGAATGTGAATAAGCTGAGGAATGTGGAATATCTTATTTTCCTATAATCCGAAATTGAAAACAATATGGGAACACATACATAAAATAAGCCGATTGCAAAGACTTACCATAGCCGGACGTAGGTACGTTGTCATGCTGATGGCTGATGGCTGATGGGTATGGGTTAGCCACTAATCTTGATCACTATCGCCGATCTGCGTATTAAAAGTAAGTGTTAATCACCCATTAATAGGACGTGTGGCAACGCCACCACATCGGGCGCCTTGACCAATGCCAGACTTTCACTGACGTTAGTGATTTTGAAATATAAATTTTCCATTAATCATAGCATTTTTCCATTTTTGTTACCTACTAAACGATTTTTTAAATAAAAGGAGGCACTCAATCGTTCTCACATAAGCCAATGTGAATTTATTAGTTCTCTTGGCATTATTGATTTCAAGCAAGATTTTAAGTAAATATCTTATACTGCTTTTACACATCCGTATATAGTGATACATTTCATAACTTAGGTTTGTAGAGATAGACCTTATACTGTTTTTATGAGCATATTTTTTTAGAGTTACATAAAAAACATATTGCAGCATGATAAATAATTTTAATAAAGGACAAAGCCGTTTTAAAATAAAACACGCTCGAACAGGTGTTCTGTATGTATTATTTTTTTGAGGTTTGCTGACAAACGTTGCGAAAACCATAACTTACCTTTCATTAGGTTTGTTTAGTAACACAATCACAATAGAATTACAACCACTCTTTTGCACCCTTAAAAGTCGTAATATTCCATTTATACTCCGCTTTTAAGTCTATATTTTCTACAAAAATATTCATGGTTCATAAATTTATATTTGGTGAAATATTCTGAATTTTACAGAATAAGAAATTAGTAAAATAAACCGCAAATAGTTTTTCTCAGAACATGATATCCTTAGTAGTTTAATAGCGTAACTTGAATGAATTAAATTGAATACTTACATGGAACATTATAAAAGTTCGATTGCGGGTTTTAGAGCAACTATGTCTAAGCTATTGGTTTTTATATAAAACAGCAAACATTTAGCAATACTATTTTAGCATTCAGCAAAACTAACTCTATACATGAATTTAGCACCATAAATGGGAATGAAATATCATAACTGATCAATAACATAATCAATAATAGCAAAGCCTTCCGGATGAATTTAAAAAGGATTGAATTACTGCTTGTTACACTTATCCTTATAAATCTTTCGTTGTTACTGCCTGTTATACTCAGACAACTAAATCTTTCGTTATTACTGCCTGTTACGCTTATCCTTATAAATCTTTCGAACCCAAAGAATCTTTTAAAGTTATAGAAAATTTTGAGTGCTCCCCAAAAATGGGGATTTAGGGGGTAACTCAGAGTTTTCAGTTTTAAAGCCACATCGAGATGCATCTCATTTTAAAGGTCTTAAATTTGAAGACGATTGGCGAAAATTGGGTGTCTCTACCTCAACCCATTACAAAATGGTGGCATTTTGAAAATCATGATCCTGGGTTTTAAAGTCTACAATTTACATTTAAAGTGAATTTAATCGATGGAATTCATTTGAATAGGTGCATATTCTAACTTTTGTAGTGATTAAAAATGTTGGGAGATACCTAAGGTCTACGATGTTGGAGTCAACTTTCGAAGTCCTTATGAGAAGCTAGTCATGTGACCTGTCAAGTAGCACTCATAAAGGAGTCGATAGGTATTTACATTAGAAAATTTTGAGTTGCCCCTAAAATCCCCCATTTTTAGGGGACACTCAAAATTTTAGATAACATCAAAAGATACGTTGGGTTACGTTTGAATGGTTTTCCAAAAGTTATTTATTTCTTCTGACAGATAAAAAAGATTATAGGGAGGAAGGGACTTTATAATCACCCTGTATAAATATATATATATTATATTTATACAGGGTGATTATATATTATATTGAGTGTCTCACCTAAAGTGAACCAATAGCTGCTACCTTTTATACTATGCTTATGACAGCAAACTTCTTATGGAGGGCACCCCTTTATTTTTTTTTTGGATAATTTTAAAATTAAATTTGAATCCGAAAAATATGGCCCCCTTTTTCCAATATGGCTGACAACTTGAACATTTCTTGCGGAACACCCTATATTTTGTTTTAATTTTAGGTATAAGAGGATATTTAAGACATTTATACTCTTGATAATTTCGGCTTAAATGTAATCGTTTGCGAGCTTTCATAATCTTCATAAAAACTAATGATTATCAGATTTGCATTAAATTAACACGAAGTGAAAAACAGCTGATCAACAATGTAACATTTTTTAAATTTAACAGCCCCTCTTCTCATCAAAATGTGTTGCGTGCATATTTGTTGTTAAATTGTATTCACTACCATTTTACTTGTTTTACTATTTTACTTTTAAAATACTTTACTATTTTCATAATGATTACTCTTATTGCAAATATTATTAGACAATTTGTTGCATCATGGATTTCAATGGAAAAGTAAAAAAATATGTTCCATTGTTGATCAGCTGTTTTTACACTACTGTATGTGTTTTTAATGAATTAGTTTTAATTAAGCTTATTAACAGTAGCATGCAAACGGTTATATTTACGCCAAAATTATCAAGAGTATGAACGTCTTAAAATTACCTCTTATACTTAAAACCAACATAAAATATAGGTTGTTCTATAAGAAATTTCCAAGTTGTCGACCATATTGTAATATAGCGGCCATATTTTTCGGATTTAAAATTAAATTTAAAATTAAAAAAAATAAAGGTGAGTCCCCTAATTGAAGTCAAATGCATAGTATAAATGTTAGCTATTGGTTCACTTTAGGTGATATTGGTTTGAAACGGAAAATGTTTTTAAGCCATAGATCGCAAACGGTTACATTTACGCCAACATTATCAAGAGTAAAGATTTCTTAAAATTACATGTTCTATCCAAAAACATTATAAAATATGGATGGTTCCGTAAGAAAATTTCAACTTGTCGTCCATATTGGAAAATGGCAGCCATATTTTTTGGATTCGAAATTAATTTTCAAATTAAACAAAAAAACAAAGGGGAGCCCCCCATAAGATGGTTTGCTGAAGAAGAGGCACTCTGTATATATATATAGCTTCTTGCTTATTGGAAATTCTCTAAAAATGAAAAAGTATGGAGACATAACTAAAGTGCACCACTGTACCCTGTTGGATCAATATCCACTCAAGATTGAGCTGAAATTCGGTAGTGAGGTACAGTACTAGCAATAGCCTTAGTAACATTTAAGCATAATAAACTTTTAATAATTCACATGAGCATCAAATTCTATATGGTCCAAAACTTTTAGTGTTAACCCTTGGGGAAACCTTTTTACATTATTGTGGACAGATAAAAGTGTATATAAGATAAGAAAAAAATATTTATATTATATTTATTGAAAGACTTAGGGAGGGCTACGGCATTTGCTGATCTTACAGCTGGATTTACATCTTAACATCTGCTGTACATTATTTTATTTTAAAATTACGGTATGTATGTTAAAATATGTTATGTTAAATTTGGAGCAGAAGTAAATCAAATCTTTCCGGAAAATTTGACTTTTATCAAAATTTAAGTATTGTAAACGTTTTCTATCTTGTTACTATCGTTTTCTATACTTCCTTGATACCAATATTTGAATTTGAAAGAAAATTTGTAACTCAAATGAATAGACTTCAAATTTGACATGTTTTTATAGAAATATCAAGTCAAAATTAAAATCATTCATTAAGAAACTTTTTAATTAGTTAAGAAAATTAAGATTGTGGATCTGCCATAGGGAGACTTGATTATTTGATACTGACATGTCCAATGACTATCATTGGGTCGAGAGTCCCCACACAAGGTAAACACAACAAGGCCTTCGTTTGTTTTAAGGTTGCATGGTATCTCTAATTTTAAATATTTTTACTCAAATATTTATTTTATCTCTATGAACGGTATTTAGGTAAAATGTATTGTACCATAACAACGTAATTTTTGTGGGCCTAAATTAAAGCCGAAATAAACAACGAAAATATAGCTAACTATATCCGAAACTGAACCAAAATCTAAATCTAAATATGAATTAGGCGATGCATTGGATTAGATGCATTGGACATTAAATACATTTATTTATTAGATTTTCTCTTTAAACATATTTTGCTATAGATATGATATGACACTTAACTAATCACCACTATGTAATAAAACAAATATCAGCTTTCTGAATAGTTTCTGTAGAAGAATAACATCCACATTTTACAAGTTGGGTAACATGTTAGTGGTTTATAAATATTTTGTAGAGATGTTTGAAGATAAATACAAGATTCATGGATATTTTACCACCGAACACTATACAAACTTCATAACTATACAGCCTAGGAGTGTGTTTATGAATGCTATTATCGATGGTCCGATGGTCAGCTCCTAGATTTGTTTTTAACATGAATGGAACTGTAGTCAAAGATATTATGCAAGTTTTATATCAACAAAAAAGGATTAGACAATATCTGATACATACTATACCAAAAATGAAAAAAAACATATTTTATAACATATCTAGATGTAGGCTAGGTATTTGTTTTCAGTTAAAAACACACATTTAATTACATAGTTAGTAATAATTAGTAACTAAGTACAATTATTATTGTATTACCAATTCAACGAATGACCCTAATGAGCCCTATTATTTCTTACTCATTAAAGATTGTCGTTAAGGCGAAGCACGAATCAATTATTGAGCTTTCCCTTAAGATATAACAGCTGAAGGGAGGCGGCCATTGTTACAAGACCTAGCTAGACTTTCTACGATGACTCGTCTACAGGTAGCCGCATTGGTGAGAATGATTTTTTACAGTTTTTTTGGTTTGGGTAAATGGCGTAAATTTATCTTACTGAATTGAATTAAAAATTATTCTATATTGTGAAGAAGTTATGCCTTGATAAAAGGAAACGCGTCTTATGTTTGTGTTTAGTTCAGATGGGGTGTAATCCAATACTATAATACGAGCAAGGTTTGTATGTATATATATATGCACACGGATCTCGAAAACGGCACGAAGGAATTTCTTTAAATTTTGGAAATAACTAATTTCCGAGTAGAAAATAAGTTCTAGATAGGTCTAATGTCCAGGAAAATTCGTGTTTTCGTACAATATTAAGTTTAAAATCTAAAAATTTAACATTACGCTTATGGAGAATCAAATGTAAACAATACAAACGAAAACAGCTGTTTATAACCGTTTGACAGTTCTTGATTGAAGACGGCGGGGAACAATATAGAGGTTATGCATAAATATTTATTTTATGTATGTAGTAAATGCAAAATTATCAGGTTACTAAGCAATTTGTAAAAACTTAAGGGTAACATAACTGTGTGAAATAAAAGCAGAAAAAAGTATTTCCAAAATCTTCCGTGTTTTGATAGAAAACGTATTAGTTGTATTGCTTGGAGCCACACTGTAACAAACCAATTAATTGATGTAAATTAAATTTCTCTTTTGCTTTTCAATCCTCATTCCGTTTATAACAAAATCAGTTGATGACAGGCTAATAATAACTGTATGGATAATTAAACAGTAAATGATCGGCTTTGGCTAAAAGACACTAAACGGCGTCGCTCATTTGACAGACGTCGTAGCCGAGTGGTACCGTGTCGGCCTCAAGAACTGTAGGTCGCGAGTTTCATCCCCACCAGGTGTGATACTTTTTGTTCAGTGCTATATTATTTATGGTGTATTAAATCGGTTTTATTTAAACCACATAAATGTTTTCATTGAGTAATAAATGTGTTTTAATTTTTCTAATTAATTTTTATAATACATGTCTTATCCTATACGAGCAAAGCTCGGTCACCTGGTACTTATTATTAACGTACAATCGGAGTTCGACACTCCGCCTTAAACCTGGAGAAATGTTTAGTATTAGCCATGTTTTGTAACAATAGATTATGTAACTTTTATTAAGATACTAGGTAAATGTAATATTGATCCTCTCATATTACGTCGTTTTGTCTAAATCACATTAAAGAAAACTTCGCTAAACAATTTTTACAGTGAGTTAAGCCTATATGGTTTTAAGAAAATTGTTGCTTTAATGAATGATTAAATACTTTTATAGGACTTATTTGAATGAACCAAATTTTAGAAGTTAATTCAAGGATGTAATAAAAATATATATAATATATTGGTGAATGGGTGGGTGGTCGTTGAATTCATTTCAAGAATTATTTACTTATGATTATAAATTCCTATTTAGAATTCAGAATTTAGCTTTGTTATTTGTCATTTACTGACTAAAGCTAGATATCTGTGGGAATTTAATAGTTTTAAACTAGAATCTAATTAAAAATCACGAGTGTGTTAATGTGTTTAAATACATTAGATAAAAATATTAACATTATTATTGTGAAATATGTGACAAACGACCCATCCTCTAACTTTGATCGGAAAATTGAAAAATAAAGACATTTTATTGATTGCATGTTTTGTAAAAAGGAATTTGAACCCCCTAACGAAGCCCAGAGTTGTTATAAGCTGATTTGCAAACAATGACTATGTGTTTCGCAAAGAAAATCTTTGAATAAAATATTATACCCAAATTCTTAAAGGTTTTACACCCTGTAAGAAAGAGTGTTACTTTCCGTTTGTTAGTGAAACTATACATTTCTTCAGTTTGTATCTTTAATATTCATGACAGTGCATTTTTTAATATTGAATTATTTTAAATGATCTTGACCCCAAGCAACCAATGAGTTTATATCATCTTATAACCTTACACAATCCAGTTACTTTACACAATAAACTTTAAATTTTTATAAATATTTTCAAATAATCTGCATATAAAAGTATTTTAGTACTATTTATGCAAGATGTTGTCGGACTATGATTCTTTAAGTCTACACTTGACCCTGACTCTTAATGAGAAGTAAACCCATAACAACCAAACTGTCCCGTAATGAAGGAAAAACTTACCTAGTTGACTTAAAATAGTTAACTATGTCCAGCAGATCAGAGTGAGTCTATCAAGTTAACTAGTATAATTTATATCAACCTGAGCATTGTTATCCATCTATTAATGGAATACAAAACTGAGTATAATATGAATTAGTAGATCTACGTTGAAAACCCACGTTTTTACTGATGTCGATGTGTTTGAATAATCTACTTGATTGCAAACACTTTGGCAGGTGTTGAAAGCAGCTCGATTCAGTCTACACGACCCGGCCACAACAACCATAGCTCCTATGAAAGGCCCTAGTTGCAGACTAGTCGTCATCAGTCTCAAGTCCACTAGATCCAGAGAGACGAACGATACACTCGTATTTATTTAGTAGGTTACCGCGAGTTACTGCCAGGTTGCCGTAATGTGCTGTGTTGTGGTCGCCGTGGCCCCCGCGCTCGCAGCCCCACAGTCCCGGCCCTACCAAACCTCCTATGACACAGACGCCGCCGCCTACTGTCACGAGGCTGAGTTGCAAGGACGGCCATACCGCAAACTCTATGGGTGGCTTCACGACCGAGGCTCCCCTGGAGTTCGTACCGTCACTGAATGATGCCCGCAGTCACTTCACAGGCCAGTTGCAAGGATTGCCATACCCAAATTTCGCGGGATTTCCACTCTATCCCTTTACTCCTTATCACCAAGGTATGACTTTTTTCCAACTTTTGCTGTAATATACCTCACATTTCTCTCACCTAATCCGGATAGATTTTATGTTCTTATTGCAACAAAAGTTTGATAGAGGAGAGTAAATTAAGAAGAGATTGGGTTTAACGCGACGACCACGGTGTCAAATTGGGTGAATACACCGAACCATTATACCCTGGCAACCACAAACTCAGACCAGACTCTCGCAACTTTCACCACTGACAGTCGAACTATAATACTCCGGTTTGTCGGAAGTGTAAACATCAAGGAGCCGGGCCGGTCTACCCCTCGTCAAAATCCACCTCAGTAAATACAATAACAATATAGAGAAAGTAAGCGTTGCAGAGGTTAATAAATTATGTTTGCATTTCTCAGTAAATGAGATTTTATAGATATGAGACATACTTATTGTAGTATTTATTGTACTTAATGATACATACTTATTGTATTGGTACTCATTCTGGCCAGTACTAAACCAACAAAAAATTCAATTATCTTAAAATAAATAAATATCTTTTTCGTCAGTTAGGCCCTACAACCGGACATTTGAAATGTTTCGTTTGGGACAATGCAACGTGCCAGAGAAGAAGAGTAGAATTTCATATTCTCTATCAAATCATGATAACTGAGCCATTTTAGGAATAAATAATTCCTGAGTAGAACATAAGTTGCTACAAAGTCTTATTTTTAGGAAAATCCCAGTTTTAATGTCAAGCCGAGTTTCAAATCACAAAAAATATTGGGCTTTTGAAAACGTCAAATATAAACAAACTAAATCCACACAGCTCTTTATAAACAAGGTTGACAGTATTGGTGATACCTTTTGATTGACGATAGTGTACACAATGTTAATTTTGTTAGATGTAAATAAATTTATTTACCATACAGTTTTTACATACTGAATAAATAAAATTTAAAATAATACCCACGTCGCAGGCGACCTGCGTACTCAGGAAACCTCCAAATCAATCATATGCGAGGAATTATCAAATCCAATACTATAATACGAGCAAGGTTTGTATATATATGCACACGGATCTCGAAAACGGCACCGAGGAATTTCTTTAAATTTTGGAAATAACTAATTTCCTAGTAGAAAATAAGTTGTAGATAGGTCTAATGTCCAGGAAAATTCGTGTTTTACTGTAATATTAAGTTTAAAATCTAAAAATTTTACATTACGCTTATGGAGAATCAAATGTAAACAATGCAAACCAAAACAGCTGTTTATAAACGTTTGACAGTTCTTGATTGAAGACGGCAAAGAACAATATGTGAATAGAGGTTTTTCATAAATATTTATTTTATGTATGTAATAAATGTAAAATTATCAGGTTACTAAACAATTTGTAAAAACTTTAGGGTAACGTAACTGTGCGAAATAAAAGCAGGAAAGAGTATTTCCAAAATCTTCCGTGTTTTGATAGAAAACGTATTCGTTGTATTGCTTGAAGCTACTGTAACAAACCAAATAATTGGTGTAAATTAAATTTATCTTTTGCTTTTCAATCCTCATTCCGTTTCTAACAAAATCAGTTGATCACAGGATAATAATAACAAACAGTTTGGACATTTAAATTCAGTATAAGGTTAGCTAAAACAATTAATTGAGGTTGGCCAAAAACTCTTAAACGACGACGCGAAACCGGCTGACGCCGTAGCTTAAGCGCTTAGATCTCACGTATGCAAGGTCGCGTGATCGATCCCCACCCGAGGGCTATATATTTGTTCAGTATTTATGCCATATCAATTAAGGGGTATTAAAACGGTTTTATTTAAACCACATAAATGTTTTCATTGAGCAGTAATTTGTTTTAATTTTGCTAACTAACTAGTAAAATACATGTCTTATTCTATCCGAGCAAAGCTCGGTCACCAGGTACTATTTATTAACACAATACTTCCTCCATGAAATACTTCATACAGTAAAATATATTAATTGGCTTTCTTATAGTATATTTCAAACTTCATTTCAAACTTCTTTACAGTGTTAATAACACATATTTAAATACCATCCCCGGAATTTGAATAAATCTTAATCACATGTTTGAATGCTAAATAAAGCATACATTTCCATTCCCAATGCTAATCTAATGGGTTTACGTTATATTTGATTTCCTGTTGACTTTGAGATAGTCAAAGTAATCTTCCTGCATTCACGGGGTTAAGACCTTTAATATGAGCCCTCTCCCATACTTTTTCGTCAAGCCAAAAGACCACAGCTTTTCCTTTACGAAATCATATGGGAAAGGAGTATGCAGGTTTGCTGCCACAAGTAACCCTAAACTGTTGCATTTTGAATATAAATAATTTGACTTTAATCCGTTGAGCTACAAGACAAAATTTACAGTATTAATATATGTTTATAGATAAGAGAGTTTGCCTATTGCTTATAAGATTAACATTGCCTACTACTATTGTTCCTCACAGCAGCATGCAGGTTTGCTACTGTGAGGAACAATAAAAGTAGGCATTTTCGGCATAAATAGTTTTTATTTTGACCATATACGAAGTTTCATTAAAGTTTGTCCATAAATGAAGGAATTTACGTATGATCTATATGATTAACATGGGAAAACAGTATGCAGGTTACCTGCCCTGATAAAATAATGAACTCATGAACTGATTTTTAAGCATAAATGGATAAATCTCAACCTCATGGCACTAAATAACAAGTTTAATCCAAAAATAGATGTTAATAGGCCTAAGTTATATATTAGTTTTCCTTATCCTCCATAAGACATTAGAGCCCCAAAATACATCGTACTTTTCTAGACCTTTTAATATCTTGGTAACCGTTGGAGACAGAGAAAAACATTGAAATACTAAATTGTCTATGTTTAGAGCTGATTCTCATGGTGAAAATAAAATTTAAAAATTACATTTGAAAAACGCAAAAACCTCATTATTTGGGTGTACAAACCCCCCCCAAACAAAACAAAATTTTTAACAGTAAAACAGAATTGTGCTGTTAGAATATTGGTGCATAAGAATATTATGCTTACGATGTTTACTCTATACATAGTTTAGATTTATTGACCATAATACGGCGGATTTCGGTTTCGATAAGCTATTACTGTCGTATTTAAGGCTTTTTGAATATATACAACTGAGTCTGAGGAAACTATGATTGAACTCCAAAAAAGTTGGTTTATTTATTTCATATATATTTGATTTTAAAGAATATTAACCTCTCTCTATCTCCCTCTCTCTCTCTCTATACATATATATATATATATATATATATATATATGTCATTTTTCAGCACAGTTTTAAATGACTTGTTTTTGCAGGTTTATGGTGGCGATAACATGAACGGAGTATCACCAGTTTTGTTTGTACCTAGACTTATTTAAATTATTTAATTTATTATATTAAACAAATATGTTTTAATACATCAAACTTATTTCCTGCATATTCCATTTTTAACTATTTACCATATTAACTATTTATTTTTTTATATTAAATATTCCCAAAAAGGTTTCAGGTTTTTATATTTTAACCTGAAATTAAAACGTTGAATATCTAGTGGCGTGTAAATTCCATATACTTATAGGAGAGAAATGAAAAAAAACCTTGAAAAGCAAATCAATGTTAAAATAATTCAGGGATATATTTAAAGCCAAAATTGTTAGAGATTGTGTGTGTGTGTGTGTAAACGACTATTAATTGTTTTTGGCTTCTGGCCACCTAAAGACAAAAAAATAACATGGTCCCGGGCTTAAATCTTACCATTAGACCTACGGTAATAGCTTTTTCTCTATGGGAAATTCGCTAAAAACCTGTATTGTAGAACTCGTTCCCAAACTCATTATCATACGAATGGAAAGAATGAGACCCGTCACAATATTGCACGTGGAACGAGGACTCAACAAAGAGCAACGACATTAATGTAGTTTCCAAATGCAGAAGGCGAAATTACTCTCCGAACGTGGCGGATGTTAATAAGACCCTTTCTAAACGCCAATGAGCTTTACGTCAAAGTAAAGCGGTCTTTTGCTGGCTAGTTTACCGAGTTCTAAAACGACCGCTTAGTTAGAATACCAAAGGAGACTGAATATATGGAACAGCCATGTAATGATGTAATTACTTGCCTACATTTCATAAGTATACATGGTCATTCAAAACACACACAACGATCCAACATGGTCAACATGGATAATGAGACACCGTATGGCTCCGGGTGACTGAGAGTTTGTAAACTCTTATAGGAGAGAAATGAAAAAAAACACAGGTACGCGCACATTGTGAAGGTAGTTGGTTCAATCCCAGGCTGGGTCAAGCTGTCTTTGATCATTAATTAATTAATAATCATTACAAATGAAAAAGTGAACTTTGTTATAGTTTGAAAATTGTGTGAAAAATTAAAGTGATAATGATAATGACATGCAACAACAGTTAATATTCCATGATTTATTTCAGTATAATCTATGTAAATAGAGTTTTGTCTATACATTGCTCAGAGTTATTAATTTTTTAGTTATTTTACGTTTCGTGCGTTGGAGAAGCCAAAACATGTCTTATCTCAATCTATGTCTGTTTGTCTACGACGCTCTAGGAAGCATTTTATGTCGTCTTCTCTGAAAAACGGTATAGCTGATTACAATGAAACTTATTTCATGCATTCTCTACACTCCAGAGAAGATTTGGAAATGCTTGAAATCGCCCGCCGCCTCTTGAAAACTAAAAAACAAACATTTAAAAACCCACTTTTTACGCGATATTAGTCGCATTTCGATTCAGTTTTCAATGAATAACCTACTGGTAATAATCAGCTGTATTTGTAGTTTAAAGATTTAATAGAAATAAAAACATACAGCTGTCACATCAATATTAGTTAGTTTATATTGGTCATTGGTTTTAAACCCATTTCGAAATCATACTACGTATATTAAAAAGTTACTTTAACGCATAACTAATACTAATAATGGTATGAATGTTCTAATCTATTTAATTGTAAAATAACACTAAGTAATAAAGCAGGGTATTGATTTTTTTATTTGTATTGATTTGTTTAGGATTTCAGGTTTACATTTTGGTATGATGATCTTTCTTCTTTAAATTGAATCCTACAACCCGTACAAAGGACGGGCTTACTGCTAGTTACTACTATTATTATACTATAGTAAACAATTTTGCAGTTGTGGGCACATAACGGATTTTGACCAAATAATGTAAGAACTGAACCTGAAGACTAATCTAAGAGCTATTTTAACCATTATAAAATTGCCAACCATTATTCAACTATGTTTATGTAATGTTAGGAGTTGACTTGAATCACTTGAGCGGAAATGGTCGGATGTTCAACCATCCGCAAGGACGGAAGTTGCTCATAATTTTGGCGGGAACTTCCACACACCGAAACTTCTCATACCACACGCTTAAGACCTTTATGATGGGCTCAGATTCGAAAATTCAATAGATTTACTTTTGCTTTTACTATGTTTTCCCAATTAATTTTATAAATCAATTTTTGAAGTAAGGTATGCATGGTTTTATATTCTTTGGAATTTCTATGGGACATTTCAGTTTTAATAAAATACAACATACCTATCAACTAAAAAAGCTAGGAAGATATATGTTATGTAGGTTAAGGGTTTGGAGAATATTGTTATTGATCAAAAGTTATGTTACAATTAATTCTTCTTCCGATTTAATTAAACCATCATGGAAAGTAATCAAGACTAGTAATTAATTTTTTTTAATAACAGAAAATACATTGGTTTGAGGTATTTTTAAAGCAGTTAAGTATTTGGTAAATCATTGGTTCAGTCCACAATTAAAAACACACTTCTCACTCTTTGTGAGTTAAAGAAGTAAATAAACACAATTGTGTATTTAAAAGTTCACATAACCAACATCCTAGTGGTAGCTTTCTATAAATTAATTTTGAGGCTGTTTAAGTGTCTGCTAGCCTAAACTACGTAAAGGAATTGAGACGAATGAAATAGACCGGAGTAGAGTTGAAGTCACCAACACTCGCCATGCGGAGCAACTTGATAATTGAGTTTCCAACTTGGATCGCATGTCACAAGCAAAGTAACGGTATTGTATCAGCAAACGCATTTGCTTTAAATATTGCGTAATGGTCTATACGGCAAGACATAAGTGAACATGCGGGTGTCGCGAGGGTTATCGCTTCCATACAAAAACATTTGTGAACACCATCACTTGTGAATGTCGCGAGGGTTATCGCTTGCATACAAAAACAATTGTGAACACCATCACTTATGAATGTCGCGAGGGTTATCGCTTCCATACAAAAACTATTGTGAACACCATCACTTGTGAATGTCGTGAGGATTACAGCTTCTAAACCAAAGAATAGTGAACACCATCACTTGTGAATGTCGCGAGGGTCATAGCTTCTCTATTAAAGAATTGTGAACACCATCACTTGTGAATGTTATTTAGATTTTTATTGCGGCCATTTTGTTTCCGGTTCCGGTGGGACACACTTACTCCTTTCAGTTGTCTTTGAGTCTCCGTAACGAGCGGACGTGTTTGGTTTCTTTTGTGTGTAATGGTTAGTGAATGGTTTGTTTGTAAGTTTTTTTGACTGCTTTAAACTTTTATGTTTTCAGCTTTATACTGGTTTGGTCCGGATTATATGTTAATTAATTGTGCTATGTTTAGATATTAGTTCACCTGAGGACGGGATCAGATTCCAGATCCCGAAACATCGTGAAACTTTGTTTTACATAAAATCGTGTTGGAAAACAATAAAAATCTAAATGACATCAATCCACCATCACCAATAATGAATTTCAAACTTGTGAATGTCGCGAGGATTAAAGGTTTTATATAAAACAATTGTGAACACCATCACTTGTGAATGTCGCGAGGGTTATAGCTTCTATACCAAAGAATTATGAGGACCATCACTTGTGAATGTCGCGACGATTATAGCTTCTATACCAAAGAATTGTGCACACCATCACTTTTGAATTTCGCGGGGGTTATAGCTTCTATACCAGAACAATTGTGAACACTATCGTTTTAGCGAATTTCCCATAGGGAAGAAGCTATTACCGTAGGTCTCATGGCAAGACTTAAGTCTGGGACCATGTTACTCTTTTGTTTTAAGGTGGATATATCCACTCTCAACACAAATCCGAAAATTTTTATGAAAACAATACTTTTTCCACATACTATGTATAAGGGGAGAAAGTAAAAGGGGTCTGTTTTTCAAGTGTTTATTAGGTAACTTAGTAAGTATATATATATATATATATATATATATATATATATATATATATATGTGTGTGTGTGTGTGTATAAATAGTTTTGACGACTATCTTTGGTATCCAGGCACCTTAAAATGAAAAAGTAACATGGTCCTGGGCTTAAGTCTCACCATGAGATCTACGGTAATAGCTTCTTCCCTATGGGGAATTCGCTAAAATGTCAATTTTTTATTGATCGTTCAAAAGCACATTCATAAAAGGGATCTATCTGTTAAGCATACCCTACTCACAAAAAGAAATATATGGGCACCTCTATATGAACCGGTACCTTAAAATCCAAAAACACTACTAGCAATATCTTAATAATTTACTGCTTTAAAACAAAAATTTTCAATAACTTTTTAAATTCACTCAACACATTATAATATGAATTGGAAAAAGTCGTTATTTCTCAATGATTGAACTTTTGCTAGATACAATTATTACTGACTAAACAAGTCTAAATAGTTATTAGAAGTCAGAATCAACATATCTCTTAATAATTTAACTTCCTACAAAGCCTAGAGATAATTTTCGTCAGGGGTAAACTTTACACTCAAGAAGCCGCTGCAACTTTTATATTTAGTTTTAAAAACTCGTTTCATGTTGAAAGCCCAAAGTAAGTTGTTATTTATGTACTCAGTAACAGACTCTCATTTAGTTTCACTGTCATTAGCAAGTACTGTCGTAACGGCTGGTAATCGGCTTTCTTCTCATCAACAAAATTTATATCATTAGTCGTTTTAAATTTGTTATATGTTAAAAGTCTTTCATAATATTTAATACGTTTTATTGAATATTGTGACTGAAACAAAACAAAATATGGAAACAAATTTGGCAGTATCCTATTCATAACAATTCGATATAGCTCTTCGGTGTAAATTTATATCATACAATATTTATGAACTGTATAAAAAATTCCACAATGGATTCTAACAAAGCCTAGAGATAATTTTCGTCAGGGGTAAACTTTACACTCAAGAAGCCGCTGCAACTTTTATATTTAGTTTTAAAAACTCGTTTCATGTTGAAAGCCCAAAGTAAGTTGTTATTTATGTACTCAGTAACAGACTCTCATTTAGTTTCACTGTCATTAGCAAGTACTGTCGTAACGGCTGGTAATCGGCTTTCTTCTCATCAACAAAATTTATATCATTAGTCGTTTTAAATTTGTTATATGTTAAAAGTCTTTCATAATATTTAATACGTTTTATTGAATATTGTGACTGAAACAAAACAAAATATGGAAACAAATTTGGCAGTATCCTATTCATAACAATTCGATATAGCTCTTCGGTGTAAATTTATATCATACAATATTTATGAACTGTATAAAAAATTCTCTGGGACCATGTTACTCTTTTGTTTTAAGGTGGATATATCCACTCTCAACACAAATCCGAAAATTTTTATGAAAACAATACTTTTTCCACATACTATGTATAAGGGGAGAAAGTAAAAGGGGTCTGTTTTTCAAGTGTTTATTAGGTAACTTAGTAAGTATATATATATATATATATATATATATATATATATATATATATATATATATATATATATATATATATATGCGTGTGTGTGTGTATAAATAGTTTTGACGACTATCTTTGGTATCCAGGCACCTTAAAATGAAAAAGTAACATGGTCCTGGGCTTAAGTCTCACCATGAGATCTACGGTAATAGCTTCTTCCCTATGGGGAATTCGCTAAAATGTCAATTTTTTATTGATCGTTCAAAAGCACATTCATAAAAGGGATCTATCTGTTAAGCATACCCTACTCACAAAAAGAAATATATGGGCACCTCTATATGAACCGGTACCTTAAAATCCAAAAACACTACTAGCAATATCTTAATAATTTACTGCTTTAAAACAAAAATTTTCAATAACTTTTTAAATTCACTCAACACATTATAATATGAATTGGAAAAAGTCGTTATTTCTCAATGATTGAACTTTTGCTAGATACAATTATTACTGACTAAACAAGTCTAAATAGTTATTAGAAGTCAGAATCAACATATCTCTTAATAATTTAACTTCCTACAAAGCCTAGAGATAATTTTCGTCAGGGGTAAACTTTACACTCAAGAAGCCGCTGCAACTTTTATATTTAGTTTTAAAAACTCGTTTCATGTTGAAAGCCCAAAGTAAGTTGTTATTTATGTACTCAGTAACAGACTCTCATTTAGTTTCACTGTCATTAGCAAGTACTGTCGTAACGGCTGGTAATCGGCTTTCTTCTCATCAACAAAATTTATATCATTAGTCGTTTTAAATTTGTTATATGTTAAAAGTCTTTCATAATATTTAATACGTTTTATTGAATATTGTGACTGAAACAAAACAAAATATGGAAACAAATTTGGCAGTATCCTATTCATAACAATTCGATATAGCTCTTCGGTGTAAATTTATATCATACAATATTTATGAACTGTATAAAAAATTCCACAATGGATTCTAAAACTAACCAAGGTTTAAAAATGATAAAAATAAATATCAGAACAAATTGTAGGCATTATTTGTTAACTTCAAGACTAAGCCATTTTGTTAGCCAATTTTTAGAATGTATGTACAACTAAAACATATTTTTAGCGAATTTCCCATAGGGAAGAAGCTATTACCGTAGGTCTCATGGCGAGACTTAAGCCCGGGACCATGTTATTTTTTCTTCTTTAGGTGCCCAGAGACCAAAAACAATAGTCGTTAAAATTTATATATATATATGGTTTGTAAACACGATAACTCTCGTAAAAATGGCCCGATCGAGACCGAATTTGGTAGAGACGTGTATTCCTACAAATGCTCGGACGAGTCCGTAAACCAGACATATCGGTCAATGGAAACGGGTAGTTTGGGGGGGGGGTTTGTACCCCAAAATGGGGTTTTTTGAATTTTTCATATGTAATTTTTTAAAATTTCAAATTTTATAATATTTCACCATTAGAATTAACTTAAAAAACTACACAATTAAGTTCCTTAAAGTTTTTCTCTATCTCCAACGGTTACCGAGATATTCAAAAATCTAAACACAGTACGTTGTATTTTGAGGCTCGAATGTTAATCTTATGGAGGATAAGGAAAAATTAATATTTCCCATATCAATCAATATTTTTGATTAAAACTTGGTATTTACCTTCATGTTGTTGATACCCACCCGATTATGCTTAAAAATCATAGTTTATGTGTTTTTCATGGCAGCAAACCTGCTTACTCTTTTCCCATGTTAATCATATAGGGAATAGGCAAACTCCTTTATTCATGGACAGATGTTAATGAAAGTTGATGTAAATGTTGAAAATAAAAATTGTTTATGGTATAAATGACTACTTTCAGCGTTCCTCACAGCAGCAAACCTGCACACTCTTTCCCATGTTAATCTTATGGAGAATAGGCAAATAATTCTCACGTTTATGGACAGATTTTTATAAAACTTGTCAAATATTATTATTATTATATTGTTGATTTGGAAATTCGCTGAGTACGCAGGTCTGCTGTAACGGGGGTATTTTATCTTTGTGTGTTTCTCGTATGTCTTGAAAAAAGCTTGAGTCTCCAAAAATTTAGTCAACTCCCTCATGAACTGACCTTTTGGTACACATGCTTTAATTTTTTGGGGGTAACTCCAAATATTTAAAAATATTTATATGAATATATAATTTCTTTTACAGCTTCTTTTTAAAATTTTGATGTCTTGCGAATTGGATAAAGACAAGTTCTCAGGAATCAGGTTCAGTTTCAGGTTCTGTTTTTTACTTTCTCCCCTTATACATAGTATATGGAGAAAGTATTGTTTTCGTCAAAATTTTCGAATTTGAGTTGAGGGTGGATATATCCGTTTTGGGGTCCCCTGAATCCAAAAAAGTGGGTTTTGGCGTGATGTCTGTCCGTCCGTGTGTCTGTGTGTGTGTGTGTGTCTGGATGTGTACAGTGCCACAGCCTACCCCGTTTGTCCGATTTAGATGAAATTTGGCATGTATATATATAGTCACCGTATCTCCAGGCTTTTTTTCATTTTTTTGAATTTTCGATTTTTAAGGGTAGTTCACCCCTAAAAACCCTTAAAAACGTGAAAAATCCAATTTTCTCAAAAACGGCTCTAACGACTTTGATTAAAGTAACGATTTGATAGTTTATAGTGCACAGAGCACTAAATAATTTGACACCACCCGCATGTCTGTAAAAATGACGGTTCAAAAGTTATGGGCTTTTAAATGTCAAAAAAATCAAATTTTTAAATTTTCAGCGAAAACAATAAAAGTAAAGTATAACTTGACTGGTACCATTGAAACCAGCTTAAAAAACTAAACAAATTAGTATTTTGAATTATTTGTCTACGACTAACGGTTCCAGAGAAAAGTTAAATTTACTGTCCACGATAAACGCAGTACATTGTCTGAAAGCGCCCAATGTTATTCTTATGGAAAATATAAAAAAATCAATTTCTTCCTTACTTTCCACCCGTTTTCCATGAAACTTGGTATGAAGTGTAAGGTCAAATCACCTAACAAAACCAGCTCAAAAAAGCTTGGTATTACTGGGGGGTGGGGGGTTCCCTCATACAATTTGAACAATAAATTATTAAATGATATTTAGAATTACTTTGTAGAACATGATAGTTTTATTACAGATTGTCTTTTTTAAATTTACTTAAGGGAGAAAGTATGTGTCAGTCCACTGGTACCGTTTATTTTGTAAGAATATGTAGATTATCAAAGGCTAAGGACAAACAGCATAGATATAAATAGATGGTACTGCGAGAATTTTATGACGGAGAAATATTTTGTGACATAGATATGCCTAGCACAGTCCAAAGATCCATCTTATAATATTTTTCTTTGACTTAAAGATTTTGTCAACAGATCAAAAAGAACCAAAAATGTTAATACCATGTTGTAGGAGACAGTCTCAAGTATATAACACCTTTTACAATGAAAATATGATAAATAAAACTATTTTTCCAGAATGTACTAATATTTTTCCAAAAATGAATAAATATTACGAAATTGAAACGCTTGAATATCTTAAAATATTATTATTTTATCCATAAAAAGTTGAATTTAGCCGAGTTAAAAATGTAATAACTACAATATACCAAAATAAAACTGGAATCAGGAGAATTAGTTTTTATTAGTCTAATTTCAGATATTATATAATAGTTTTATTAATCATATTGGACGTAAAACAGTTTTTTTGCAACTCGTGTGTACGTTTGTAGCTTCCTTGATCAACAAACTGAAACATATGTTAATTTCTCGACATTTTATTTTGTGAATTTATTTCGCCAGTGGATTTTTAAGATTTTTATAGGGATCGATCCAAACCGTGGTCTTGTTATTATTATTATGAGCCTTGTCGGAGTGGGCAGACAGCTAGAACCGTTAAATTGGACATAGCCTTGATGGTCTACCTTGATACCAGTACAATAAATACCCCCGTCGCAGCAGACCTGCGAACTCAGCGAATTTCCAAATTAATAATATAATAATAATACACGGCAAGTTTTATCAGTATCTGTCGATAAATATGAGAATTGTCCATTCTCCATAAGATTAACTTGTGCAGTAGTATGCAGGTTTGTGCTGTGAGGAACACTGAAAGTAGGCATTTCTAGCATAAACAATTTTTATTTTGACCATTTATAGCCTACCAAGTTTCATCAACATCCGTTCATAAATAAAAGATTTTGCCTATTCTTTATATAATTATTATGGGGAGATAATATGCAGGTTAGCTGCCATTATGAACAAGTAAACTATGATTTATCAACATAAATGAATTCTTCTTAACCACATGAAGATAAATACCAAGTTTCATCCATGAATATAAATTGAGAAGTGAAATATTACTTTTTCCTTATACTCCTTAGGATTGAAATTGGAGCCCCAAAATACAAAGTACTGTGTTTAGATTTTTCAATGTGTCGGTAACCGTTGGAGATAGAAATAAAAACTTTAAAGAACTAAATTGTGTAGTTTTTAAGCTTATTCTAATAATAAAATATAATATTTAAATTTGTTTAAAATATATATGGAAAACGTCAAAACCCCCATATTTTGCGAATTCCCCTGGGGAATAAGCTATCACCGTATGTATATGGTCTGTTAACACGATAACGATAACTTAAATAGTCCGATCGAGTCAATATTTGATTTGGAAGACGTGTATTCCTACATTTAATCGGAGGAGTTCATAAACCAGACATATCGGGCAATCGGAAGGGGTATTTTGGGAGGTTTTGGCGTTTTTACTAGTAATTTAAAAAAATTTAAAATTTTATTTTTTTTACCATTAGAATCAGCTCAAAATACCATACAATTTAGTTCCGTAAAGATATGCTCTCCAACCGTTACCGAGATATTGAAATATCTAAACATAGTACATTGTATTTTTAGGCTTCAATGCTAATCTTATGAAGGATAAGAAAAAATTATTGTTTCACTTATTATTAAATATTTTTTATTAAAGTTGGAATTTAGAGTTATGTGGTTGAGATCCACCAACCTAATAAATAAAATTGGAGTTTTGTCTGTACAGAGCTCAGAGTTAATAATTTTTTAGTTATTTTTACGTTTAGTGCGTTAGAGAAGCCGAAAAAAGTCTTATCTCAATTTATGTCTGTCTGTCTATCTGTTTGTCTGTGACGCTCCAGGAGGCATTTAAAGCCGCCTTCTCCGAAAAACGGGATAACTGATAACAATGAAACTTATTTCCTGCGTTCTCTATATTCCAGAGAAAGTTTTTCTAAGCTTCAAATTGTCCGCTCTCCTTAAAAAATAAATCACGAGCATTTAAAAACCTGCTTTTACGCGATATTACTCGCATTCTGATTCAGTTTTCAATGAATAACCTACTGGTAATAATCAGCTGTCTTTGTAGTTTAACGATTTAATAGAAATAAAAACAAACAGCTGTCAAATCAATATTAGTTAGTTTATATTGGTCATAGATTTTTAAACCCGTTTCGAAATCATATTACATATATTAAAAAGTTATTTTAACGTATAATTGATTATAATAATGGTATAAATGTTCTAATATATTTAATTGTAAAGTCGTGCTAAATAATAAAGCTGGGTATTGATTTATTTTCTTTGTACTGATTTGTTTAGGATTTCAGGTTTACATTTTTGTATGATAATCTTTCTTCTTTAAATTAGGGTGCTAGTTTATACTTAAAAATCATAGTTTTTGTGTTTTTCATTTATCATTCTTTTCCCATGTTAATCATATGGAGAATATGCAGACTCCTTCGTTGATGGATAGAAACTTGGTATATATTATGATCATATTATGATTAAAATAAAAATTGTTTATGCTCGAAATGCCTACTTTCAATGTTCCGCACAGAGCCAACCAGCAAACTCTTTCCCATGTTTATCGATAATAGGCAAATAGTTCTCATACTATTTACAGATATTGATAAAAATTATTGTATATTATTATTATATTATTCTTTTGGAAATTAGCTTAGTACCCAGGTCTGCTACAACGATGGTATTTATTTTGAAGCCTCTCCATTACCCAATACAGTAATTTTACTGTAATAGAGATTATTTTGAGACTGACAGAGGAAAGAAAATTTTTAGTTAAGAGGAGTATTCTTAAAACACTTTATTATTTACGAACTTTCTGCGGACGAGAAAGAGTAAAATATCCTCAGTAATTAGATTAGATTAGAATATTGAAATGGTGACCATACCACAAGGTAGGTATTTTAAGCCAAGTATGTATGAGGATTAATGTAAGATGATGTGGCGCGATCTTGTATGTTCCTTAGACAGAACTGTTCATTAATAGCCCAACAGCCGATGGCAACTAAGGGCCTACAGATTAACGTGGCCTCTGAATTAATTACGAATTTGTCTTATTATGAGGATAGTCTTTGTGAGTAAACGTAGTATTCAACAGTGCAGAAGTTAATCCACACAAGAGATCACTACACCTACTGGCCATCTCTCACAACTATCCAAGTAGCTGGATTACAGGACGACGCCACCGTCCCAGCCCCAGCTCCCCACCACTACGACGACACACGTAGGCATACATAGCAAACATTCCTTGAACGCTTCGTATGTTGGTACTACTGTACGTTGTAGTGGCAGGTATTGTATTGAACCTTCATTTCCGAGACGTCATCTGGGTTGAGATATTCACTGCTTTCGCCTATTGAATTGTACACTCACGGATCCCTAAATTTGATAAGCTGAATACGCTTTTCACCCAGCTTTAAATGTCTTTTCTCAGAAACCTCTTAAGCTTTACCAAGGTAATTAAAGAGTATTCTATTAAAATTAGTGCAGTAACGTAGAGTAAAAGTATATTGAAAAATAAAATTAAGTTAATATGAAAATATTAAAAAATACTTTCTTCTGTAATACTACATGTATCCACGTTATGTGGCTATATATTTGTTACTAAATAAATAATACAGCCTATTTTATAGGGTTTAGGAAGTTAGAGATTTGTCAATAATTTATAGATATAACATACATTACATAACAGATTAGTCATGCGTGGTTATATATATATTATATACTAGCACTAAGCCCGTCCTTTGTACGGGTTGTAGGATTCAGTTTAAAGAAGAAAGATTATCTTACCAAAATGTAAACCTGAAATCCTAAACATATCAATACAAATAAAATAAATCAATACCCAGCTTTATTAATTAGCATTACCTTACAATCAAATAGATTAGAACATTTATACCACTATTATAATTAGTTATACGTTAACATATCTTTTTAATATAGTATGATTTCCACATGAATTTAAATGCAATGGCCAATACAAACTAATTATTGATTTGACAGCTGTTTGTTTTGATTTCTACTAAATCTTTAAACTACAAAGACAGCTGATTATTACCAGTAGGTTATTCATTGAAAACTGGATAAAATGCGTGTAATATCGCGTAAAAGTGGGTTTTTAAATGCTCATTATTTACTTTTCAAGGGGCGGCGGGCGATTTAAAGCCTAGAAGGTTTTATAAACCTTCTCTGGAATGTAGAGAATACATGAAATAAGTTTCATTGTAATCAGTTCTCCCGTTTTTTTTCGGAGAAGACGGCGTAAAATGCCTCCTGAGGCGTCACAGACAAACAGACAAAAATTGAGATAAGACCGGTTTCGGCTTCTCTAACGCACGAAAAGTAAAAATAACTAAAAAATGAACAATTCTGAGCAATGTACAGGCATTTGCTGACATGTACATGTACTGACACTAATTTTATTTACATATATATATATATATAATTTAAGAATGCCAAATGACTATTATGAATTCTATAAAAAATGTAGAGTAATGTACTGAATGAATAGGTCTTGCTTCGCAAATTTTCGTTTTAATTCTAAACGTTTTCAAGCAATGAAAGAATAAATATCCACATGAAACAACAAAACAAAAATGAATTCATTAAATCAACTTGAGTACTCTTTTTAAATGGTGATCAAATTCATTTAATGTTATAATAACTATATATATATATATATATATATATATATATATATATATATATGTGTGTGTGTGTGTGTGTGTGTGTGTGTGTGTGTGTGTTATAGTAGAGTGTTATAATTATAGTAGAGTACTTCTCTTCCTAATTAATGGACGAATTATAGTAGGGAACTCCTCATCCTAATATCATGGTACACGACGAATGATTATGAGTGTTTCATTTAGGTTAAAATTCAACATGATGTGGTTTCATAGCTTTCTACAACATCATGGTAAGGCATAGTTAACATGGTTATTACATGGCATGGTGTACACGATATTATGGTTTTTACAACATGATTTATGAACCTTGATTTTTAAATGACGTACGATATGAACATGGTATACGGAATTCTATCCGTTGGAGACATATAAATCACAAGATAATATAAAGCTATAATCAAAATTTTATTAGGACATTATTAGTGCACAAGTTATTATATTTGCTACAGAGATTTTAAAAATGTTTCTCCTGAAATCTTCCTATTATTGTAAACTTCCTTCGCCTCCTTCATTTTGTTATTTTATTTAAAGCACTCATCTTATCTTAATATATAAAATTCAAAGCCCTCACTCACTCACTCATCACTAATTCTCCCACTTCCCGATTACCTAGGAGGCTGAAATTTGGTATACTGGTTCTTTAGGCCTACAATAGGAAAGTCTAATAGTTTTTGTCACGATTTTCCCACAAATCTCTACTCTATACCCCTTCAAAGTTTCCATGTTAATCTTATGGGGGAATAATTTTGTTTTGGATTCCAACATATGTATCTCACTTTTTAAGATATAAACAGCAGCTGTTTTTATTTGAAACATTGTTTTTATATGAACCAACCATTGAACCATTATTTGAACCATTACGATTATTTGAACCATTATACTATGGTTCATTGATTACACAAAAGATTATTCTGGTATGAACCAACACATCTGTGTGCATGTCTTTATTTGTTGGGGACTCACTATCTGACAGAGATAAGGCTAAAAGGAGTTACGCAGTTACAATATCAACTGTCAGTTTCTCTCGCACCTAGTGTTGTGGTGGATGCTTCTGATCTCATGAAATGTGGTTCACTGTGTTGGTGTTTCCCTAATTTGTAAAGTTTCGAGGTAAACAGTCCAGACAGAGATGTTTCAAGTTTAAAATAGAACAATAAGTAATATATAGAAACACATTAAACACATACGAAAATATACAAGATATAGTATATACAAAACTATTCTTTTCCTTATTTAGCTTAGTAAATAATTCATTAAGTAAATACACGTTTGTAAATTGCTTTAATTTTTATTGATTCAATTAATTAAAGTTACTAATAATCTTCTAAATAATTATTTGATTAGGTAGTGAGTGTGTATCCGTGGGACGGCAGCGTTCCAGAATCTTCCTCTAGTAACCAACGTTGGATCAATATTGCTATTGAACAAGAGATAAAATGTTTGTATCAAGAAAAAATGTTATGTTAATCATGTGCCCAGTCTAATGAAGAATAAATTATTAATCACAAATGTGTTGAAAGACGTTGCGTTTCATTGGTCGAACAATGGTTTTCAAAAGTTTTATTTTTATCACATTTTTAGGTAAGTGAATGGTGAATATTTAATTGATTTTACTATTATGTATTATGCATTACTATTATGTATTACTATTATGTATTATGATTATTAATTCAAGTAACTATTGATAATCAGGCATTTTCCAGAACCGTTCTGGAAAATCAGTGGTCTCTACATCGGTAATAAGGCACACGATTAGTGCTATTATATATAGGTGTATCAGCGGTGAACTATAAACATGGAACGCTGACTAAGCGGGCGGCTGGCAGCCAACAACGAACCGGCTCAGTGAGGTATAGACGCGTCTCACGCTGATGCAAGGTTTCGTAAATCTGCCACTTTTTGTTTAGTTTTAAGACGATTTTAAATATCTTGATGTTATTTTATTTTTCAAATCTTAAACCTACCCGTCAGATATTTTAAAGTTCTGATACTGTTTCAAATACATTACCAGGCAACTTTTTAAAATTGAAAACATTTACTTTTGAAATTTTCAATGTCTGTATAACTAAATCAGAATCTTAGGAATAAAAACAGCTTTCCTCTTTGAAAAAGTACAGTTTCTCTACAAATTCACTTATCCAAAACGTCTCCAAACCAGAACTTGTCGTTTCATTGCCATTGCTGAATGATTTTTATTCCTTCATTTTCCATACAAAGCCAATAAAATAGTTAAATTTGTATGAGTTATGGTCATAGTTGACTTAGTTTATGCATAAATGTAATATTTCTATATTTTAAAATATATATTATAATCCAGTTTCAAACTCAACAAGTAATTTATTTGACAAAGATATACTGTTTATTAGAAAATAAGATAAAACCTGATTGTGTTGTTAAAAATATTTACAACGATTAATTAAATATGGTTCGTATAATATTTAAAAGCCACGGTGCGAAGAAATCGGAGGACCGAAGCTCCGCCGGCTCTTTTAACAGCGTTGAGTCGGCGTTCCATGTTTGTACTTCTATGGTTGTAAGTTACTATGAGAAAAATAGGAAGAGTTTCCGCCATTATAACTTTACTACATTAACTGGGTTTACGCTATTAGAACTTAACTAGATAAAGAGGATTTACGCTACCAGAGGTGTACTAGGTTATGTGGGTTTACACTATTAT